>CM064568.1:41615184-41632684 GCA_032716605.1 Paralithodes platypus | reverse complement strand
CCACTCTTTTATTGTTTATCAGCTGTTATTCCTTCTCCACTCTTTTATTGTTTATCAGCTGTTATTCCTTCTCCACTCTTTTATTGTTTATCAGCTGTTATTCCTTCTCCACTCTTTTATTGTTTATCAGCTGTTATTCCTTCTCCACTCTTTTATTGTTTATCAGCTGTTATTCCTTCTCCACTCTTTATTGTTTATCAGCTGTTATTCCTTCTCCACTCTTTTATTGTTTATCAGCTGTTATTCCTTCTCCACTCTTTTATTGTTTATCAGCTGTTATTCCTTCTCCACTCTTTTATTGTTTATCAGCTGTTATTCCTTCTCCACTCTTTATTGTTTATCAGCTGTTATTCCTTCTCCACTCTTTTATTGTTTATCAGCTGTTATTCCTTCTCCACTCTTTTATTGTTTATCAGCTGTTATTCCTTCTCCACTCTTTTATTGTTTATCAGCTGTTATTCCTTCTCCACTCTTTTATTGTTTATCAGCTGTTATTCCTTCTCCACTCTTTTATTGTTTATCAGCTGTTATTCCTTCTCCACTCTTTTATTGTTTATCAGCTGTTATTCCTTCTCCACTCTTTTATTGTTTATCAGCTGTTATTCCTTCTCCACTCTTTTATTGTTTATCAGCTGTTATTCCTTCTCCACTCTTTTATTGTTTATCAGCTGTTATTCCTTCTCCACTCTTTTATTGTTTATCAGCTGTTATTCCTTCTCCCCTCTTTTATTGTTTATCAGCTGTTATTCCTTCTCCACTCTTTTATTGTTATCAGCTGTTATTCCTTCTCCACTCTTTTATTGTTTATCAGCTGTTATTCCTTCTCCACTCTTTTATTGTTTATCAGCTGTTATTCCTTCTCCACTCTTTTATTGTTTATCAGCTGTTATTCCTTCTCCACTCTTTTATTGTTTATCAGCTGTTATTCCTTCTCCACTCTTTTATTGTTTATCAGCTGTTATTCCTTCTCCACTCTTTTATTGTTTATCAGCTGTTATTCCTTCTCCACTCTTTTATTGTTTATCAGCTGTTATTCCTTCTCCACTCTTTTATTGTTTATCAGCTGTTATTCCTTCTCCACTCTTTTATTGTTTATCAGCTGTTATTCCTTCTCCACTCTTTTATTGTTTATCAGCTGTTATTCCTTCTCCACTCTTTTATTGTTTATCAGCTGTTATTCCTTCTCCACTCTTTTATTGTTTATCAGCTGTTATTCCTTCTCCACTCTTTTATTGTTTATCAGCTGTTATTCCTTCTCCACTCTTTTATTGTTTATCAGCTGTTATTCCTTCTCCACTCTTTTATTGTTTATCAGCTGTTATTCCTTCTCCACTCTTTTATTGTTTATCAGCTGTTATTCCTTCTCCACTCTTTTATTGTTTATCAGCTGTTATTCCTTCTCCACTCTTGTATTGTTTATCAGCTGTTATTCCTTCTCCACTCTTTTATTGTTTATCAGCTGTTATTCCTTCTCCACTCTTTTATTGTTTATCAGCTGTTATTCCTTCTCCACTCTTTTATTGTTTATCAGCTGTTATTCCTTCTCCACTCTTTTATTGTTTATCAGCTGTTATTCCTTCTCCACTCTTTTATTGTTTATCAGCTGTTATTCCTTCTCCACTCTTTTATTGTTTATCAGCTGTTATTCCTTCTCCACTCTTTTATTGTTTATCAGCTGTTATTCCTTCTCCACTCTTTTATTGTTTATCAGCTGTTATTCCTTCTCCACTCTTTTATTGTTTATCAGCTGTTATTCCTTCTCCACTCTTTTATTGTTTATCAGCTGTTATTCCTTCTCCACTCTTTTATTGTTTATCAGCTGTTATTCCTTCTCCACTCTTTTATTGTTTATCAGCTGTTATTCCTTCTCCACTCTTTTATTGTTTATCAGCTGTTATTCCTTCTCCACTCTTTTATTGTTTATCAGCTGTTATTCCTTCTCCACTCTTTTATTGTTTATCAGCTGTTATTCCTTCTCCACTCTTTTATTGTTTATCAGCTGTTATTCCTTCTCCACTCTTTTATTGTTTATCAGCTGTTATTCCTTCTCCACTCTTTTATTGTTTATCAGCTGTTATTCCTTCTCCACTCTTTTATTGTTTATCAGCTGTTATTCCTTCTCCACTCTTTTATTGTTTATCAGCTGTTATTCCTTCTCCACTCTTTTATTGTTTATCAGCTGTTATTCCTTCTCCACTCTTTTATTGTTTATCAGCTGTTATTCCTTCTCCACTCTTTTATTGTTTATCAGCTGTTATTCCTTCTCCACTCTTTTATTGTTTATCAGCTGTTATTCCTTCTCCACTCTTTTATTGTTTATCAGCTGTTATTCCTTCTCCACTCTTTTATTGTTTATCAGCTGTTATTCCTTCTCCACTCTTTTATTGTTTATCAGCTGTTATTCCTTCTCCACTCTTTTATTGTTTATCAGCTGTTATTCCTTCTCCACTCTTTTATTGTTTATCAGCTGTTATTCCTTCTCCACTCTTTTATTGTTTATCAGCTGTTATTCCTTCTCCACTCTTTTATTGTTTATCAGCTGTTATTCCTTCTCCACTCTTTTATTGTTTATCAGCTGTTATTCCTTCTCCACTCTTGTATTGTTTATCAGCTGTTATTCCTTCTCCACTCTTTTATTGTTTATCAGCTGTTATTCCTTCTCCACTCTTTTATTGTTTATCAGCTGTTATTCCTTCTCCACTCTTTTATTGTTTATCAGCTGTTATTCCTTCTCCACTCTTTTATTGTTTATCAGCTGTTATTCCTTCTCCACTCTTTTATTGTTTATCAGCTGTTATTCCTTCTCCACTCTTTTATTGTTTATCAGCTGTTATTCCTTCTCCACTCTTTTATTGTTTATCGCTTTAACATCTCCTTCGTTATTTAACAAACACACTCACACACACAAACACACATTAACAAGCACACAACACTACCAACACACACAAACACCCAACAATTCCACCAACACATACACAACACTACTAACACACACATACTAAACACACACACAAAAACACACACACAACACTACTAACACACACATACTAAACACACACAAAAACACACACACACAACTACACATACACACAGCACTACTAACACACACATACTAAACACACACACAAAAACACACACACACACAACTACACATACACACAGCACTACTAACACACACATAACAAACACACACAAACATAAACACACAACCCTACCAACACACACACACACAACCCTACCAACACACCCACCCACACACACACAACACTACCAACACACATAACAAACACACAACACTACCAACACACACAAACACACATAACAAACACACAACACTACCAACACACACAAACGCACACATACACCCACCCACACACACACACCACTACCAACACACAACACTACCAACACACACAAACACACATAACAAACACACACACACACAACCCTACCAACACACCCACCCACAGAAACACACATAACAAACACACAACACTACCAACACACACAAACACACATAACAAACACACACACACACACACAACCCTACCAACACACCCACCCACACACAACACTACCAACACACACAAACACACAACACTACCAACACACACACAAACACACATAACAAACACACACACACAACCCTACCAACACACCCACTCACACACACACAACACTACCAACACACACAAACACACATAACACACACACACACACACAAAAACACCCAACACTATCAACACAACAGACACACCACCACCACCACCACAACCAACACACACAAACACACATAACAAACACAAACACACACACAACACTACCAACACACACACCACTACCACCACCACCACCACAACAACACTACCAACACACACACACACACACACACACACACACACAACCCTACCAACACACACACACCATTACCAACTCCCACACACAAACACACCAGCACTATACAGTAATTATTCAGCATAAGATAAATTCATTTCACAAAATATGTAACCATGCAACGTTTCGCGCGAGTTACGATATGCACATAAATTTAATATCCATATATATGACTTTGTAGGCAAAATGTATGAGCATTTTCCTACATAACATTCGTTTGTCATACACACAGCCATGTTCATGTTATATTAGTTTCCTGTTTAAATGTATGAGCATTTTCCTACATAACATTCGTTTGTCATACAGCAAGCCATGTTCATGTTATATTAGTTTCCTGTTTAAAAGCCGTTTACAGAAACGGTGTGTGTGTGTGTGTGTGGATGAGAGAGACAAAAGGAAAAACTGCCTGTGACGAGTGCCTCCCCCAGAGTTTAAAGAGTGACAGCCATAATCAAGGACTGTTCGAGCCAAAATGTCTGGACACACGCAATTTAAGGGGAGATTTAGTGTGTTTCCTAGACTTCCATCCAACTTGAAATTACACCCCCTTGACCCTCTTTCAAGATAAATTTGTACATTTTTCGGTAGAAAAATATACCGGCCACTTAAATTACAGGCTCGCTATCGCTCGCCAGGAAAAAATCGACACCTAAATGGGACGAAAGGTCTTAAAAGTGATATAAATGGGGTGAAAGTTCTTAAAATCGCCAAACTAATTGGGCGATCATCAAAAGCAATGGGGATAAACATGAGGGAGAAAGGGGTAAAGAAAAAAATCCCTCAAGTGGAAATCTCCCATGAAGTTTGACGCAATTTAAGTCATAGGATGAGGGAAAGATCGATTCGGGAAGATAGTTCCAGAGGTAGGCTGTTGAATAGAAGAAATATTGGGAGTAACGTTTCACTCTTGGGTTGGAGAGTTGCACAGAGTAGGGGTAGAATTGTGTTGCAAAACTGATGCTACGTACCCTACGTAGTGGTTATACACTGAGAGAGCTCTGAGGAACACTGATTATTGTAGTAGAGATATAATAGTGAGAGATATAATAGTAGAGATACAATAGTGAGAGATATAATAGTGAGAGATATAATAGTAGAGATATAATAGTAGAGATATAATAGTGAGAGATATAATAGTGAGAGATATAATAGTAGAGATATAATAGTAGAGATATAATAGTGAGAGATATAATAGTGAGAGATATAATAGTAGAGATATAATAGTAGAGATATAATAGTGAGAGATATAATAGTGAGAGATATAATAGTAGAGATATAATAGTAGAGATATAATAGTGAGAGATATAATAGTAGAGATATAATAGTAGAGATATAATAGTAGAGATATAATAGTGAGAGATATAATAGTGAGAGATATAATAGTAGAGATATAATAGTGAGAGATATAATAGTAGAGATATAATAGTAGAGATATAATAGTAGAGATATAATAGTAGAGATATAATAGTGAGAGATATAATAGTAGAGATATAATAGTAGAGATATAATAGTGAGAGATATAATAGTAGAGATATAATAGTGAGAGATATAATAGTAGAGATATAATAGTAGAGATATAATAGTGAGAGATATAATAGTAGAGATATAATAGTGAGAGATATAATAGTGAAAGATATAATAGATATATAATAGTGAGAGATATAATAGTAGAGATATAATAGTAGAGATATAATAGTGAGAGATATAATAGTAGAGATATAATAGTGAGAGATATAATAGTAGAGATATAATAGTAGAGATATAATAGTGAGAGATATAATAGTAGAGATATAATAGTGAGAGATATAATAGTGAGAGATATAATAGTAGAGATATAATAGTGAGAGATATAATAGTAGAGATATAATAGTAGAGATATAATAGTGAGAGATATAATAGTAGAGATATAATAGTGAGAGATATAATAGTAGAGATATAATAGTAGAGATATAATAGTGAGAGATATAATAGTGAGAGATATAATAGTAGAGATATAATAGTGAGAGATATAATAGTGAGATATAATAGTAGAGATATAATAGTGAGAGATATAATAGTAGAGATATAATAGTAGAGATATAATAGTGAGAGATATAATAGTAGAGATATAATAGTGAGAGATATAATAGTGAGAGATATAATAGTGAGAGATATAATAGTAGAGATATAATAGTGAGAGATATAATAGTAGAGATATAATAGTGAGAGATATAATAGTAGAGATATAATAGTAGAGATATAATAGTGAGAGATATAATAATAGTGAGAGATATAATAGTGAGAGATATAATAGTAGAGATATAATAGTGAGAGATATAATAGTAGAGATATAATAGTAGAGATATAATAGTGAGAGATATAATAGTAGAGATATAATAGTAGAGATATAATAGTAGAGATATAATAGTAGAGATATAATAGTGAGAGATATAATAGTGAAAGATATAATAGTGAGAGATATAATAGTGAAAGATATAATAGTGAGAGATATAATAGTGAAAGATATAATAGTAGAGATATAATAGTAGAGATATACTAGTGAGAGATATAATAATGAGAGATATAATAGTGAAAGATATAATAGTAGAGATATAATAGTAGAGATATAATAGTAGAGATATAATAGTGAGAGATATAATAGTGAAAGATATAATAGTAGATATATAATAGTGAGAGATATAATAGTAGAGATATAATAGTAGAGATATACTAGTGAGAGATATAATAATGAGAGATATAATAGTGAAAGATATAATAGTAGAGATATAATAGTAGAGATATAATAGTAGAGATATAATAGTGAGAGATATAATAGTGAAAGATATAATAGTAGATATATAATAGTGAGAGATATAATAGTAGAGAAATAATAGTAGAGATATAATAGTGAGATATATAATAGTAGAGATATAATAGTGAGAGATATAATTATTATGTTCCTTCCAACAACCAACTATACTCCTAAAATCGATTAATGAAATTTACAAACACATGTGGCAGTCCGTGGATTCGAATCCAGGATGCTCACACCGAAAATCAACACCTTATGCATCGCACCACGTAGACAGTTAAAGAATGGTGGACACTGCCTACGATTTATTATGCAACTTCGAATCCTGCATATCAATCTAAGCATGTACACACATCCCAACTGCAACTCACGTAGGCTATGCATATGTGAATGGAAAGAGCAATTAATGGGGCCTTAACCACTAGGGAAGTCCTCTCGATAAATTACCCCTGAACCAATATCAATTATTATGTTCCTTCCAACAACCAACTATACTCCTAAAATCGATTAATGAAATTTACAAAGAGATATAATAGTAGATATATAGTAGAGATATAATAGTAGATATAATAGTAGAGATATAATAGTGAAAGATATAATAGTAGAGATATAATAGTAGAGATATAATAGTAGAGATATAATAGTAGAGATATAATAGTGATAGATATAATAGTAGAGATATAATAGTAGAGATATAATAGTAGAGATATAATAGTAGAGATATAATAGTGATAGATATAATATTAGAGATATAATAGTAGAGATATAATAGTGAGAGATATAATAGAGATATAATAGTGAGAGATATAATAGTGAGATATAATAGTAGAGATATAATAGTGAGAGATATAATATTAGAGATATAATAGTAGAGATATACTAGTGAGAGATATAATAATGAGAGATATAATAGTAGAGATATAATAGTGAGGTATATAATAGTAGAGATATAATAGTAGAGATATAATAGTGAGGTATATAATAGTAGAGATATAATAGTAGAGATATAATAGTGAGAGATATAATAGTGAGAGTTATAATAATGAGAGATATAATAGTAGAGATAAAATAGTGAGAGATATAATAGTAGAGATATAATAGTGAGAGATATAATAGTGAGATATAATAGTAGAGATATAATAGTGAGTTATAATATTAGATATATAATAGTGAGATATAATAGTGAGAGATATAATAGTGAGAGATATAATAGTGAGAGAGATGAAACATTGGGGCGAAGAGAAGAGAGAGAGATTGTAGAGAATCGATGAGTGGACGGGAGTTAATGATACGGAAGGCTTTGTTTTCTACTTTGTCTAGAAGCGTTGTGAACAATACTCAATACATGAACGCAGCGTGCAGCTGTACAGAGCAAGAAGTTGTGCAGGGGTAAAGAACCCCTTGAAGCGGTTGAGCACACACAGCTTCTGGGAAGCCGTTTTAGTAAGGGGGTATGGTTGTTTTGTTCTGGCCCCCCTTCTCCCTTATGCTTAACCCAATTAGTTTTGAGAAGTTAATTAAGACGTTCACCCCATTAGTTTGGAGATTTTAAGACTTTTCACCCGATTTCTTTATCATTATTAGGACCTTTCATACCATTCAGCCTGTAATTTTAGGAGGAACCGGCCTTTGGCCGGTTACATTTTTCTGCCGAAAAATGTGTAGAGGTGGCCTTGACAACGATGTGTATATAAACCTGGGTCTTAGTCGGGGGACACTTCGACGACGTATACAGGCTAATAACACACATAACAAAGCCTCTCCAACAGCTTCCTCTCTTTCCAACACAAGGACCCTTCTCCCCCCTCATCACTCTTCGAAAAGTAGATAGGAGGTACCGTTGTTAAGGCTTATCCCTCAATACCATCACCTGACCTGCTTTCTGTAACTCCAGTCTTCTGTTTATCCTTACTATGATCATATCTCAGTCCTCGGTAGTATAGTGGTGAGTATCCCCGCCTGTCACGCGGGAGACCGGTGTTCGATTTCCCGCCGGGAGGTCCATTATTTTGGTCTGGAGGCAATATAACGAGTGTCTCCCCCAAAGCCAAAAGAGTGACGGAGCCAAATTCAAGGGACGTTGGAGTCAAAATGCCTGGACACACAAAGCTTAAAGCAGTCTAAGTCATAGGATGAAGGGAAGACTGATTGAGGAAGAGAGTTCCGAGTTCACTTGTTGAGTAGAAGAAAGACTGAGAAAATTTGCCAATTCTTGGGTTGGAGAGCTGGACAGAATGGGACTGTGTTGAAAGGCGGGTGCCGCAATGGAGGGGGTATGCACTGAGAGAGCTCTGAAATGTAGTAAAGTATCAATAAGGAAGATATTAAGGGGAGGCAGTTGTTTTTTCGAGTCCTCCTCACTCATGTTAGTTATGGGATTTCAAGACATTCGCCCCATTTCTTTGCCAATATTAAGACTTTCGTGCCATTTTGTTGTCGAATTTTTTTCCTGGCGAGCGATAGCAAGCCTGTATTTGAAGAGGAACCGGCCTTCGGCCGGGAAATTTTTCTACCGAACAAATTTACAAATTTATATCGACGGGGGGTCTTCTGGGTGTTTTTATAAGTTTGATAGAGGTTTAGAGAACAAACTAAACCCCCTCCTTAAACCATTGAGCCGAACCAGTAAATTATGCTGCACAATACCGTCTGAGAATGAAGCTGAATTTATACAAGATAGCCTTTAAACGTGGATTCATTTAGAAAAAAATAGGTAAGTATTGGTTTGGAAACACACACATATATATACAGTATATATATATATATTTTATATATATATATATATATATATATATATATACTGTATATACGTGTGTGTGTAGAATAGTCAGGAGCCCGGATAGCTCAGTCGGTAGAGCATTAGGCATTTAACCTAAGGGTCCAGGGTTCAAGTCCCTGTTCGGGCTATAGTTTTTAGACAGATCTACAGTAGAAAGGGTTATCAAATTAAGGGGCGGTCACCGGCTTTTTTTATCTTTCTCTCCTTTTCTCTCTGACCCTGGCTTGTATCCATTCGGCCCCATTCAGCTAACTGTTTTAAGACGTTTATCCCCATCCAGGTGAAAGATTTCTTCCTAGCGATAGCGGGACAGCATTGTATGGAGAAATCCGGCTTCGCCAGAGACATTTTACTATCGAAAAATGTACAAATTTAGCTTGCTGTCAAAACAAAAATATATATATGCTGGCTCGCTACCGCTCGCCAGGAAAATATTGACACCTGGATGGGGGTAAAAGGCTTAAAACAGTAGGCTGAACGGGGCCGAATGGATACAAGCCAAAGAGAGAGTGAGAGAAAGAGAAAAAAAATAGAGGTGGGCTCCCTTAAGTCCGCTACATAGTAAATACATTCCGAAATTCGCTATAATATCAACACAATCTCTACAATATCGCTAGAATAATGCCACAATCTCTACAATATCGCTCTAAAATGGCTCAAACTACAGAATATCGCTAGAATTTATGTCGCTAGATGTAAAAATTTGCCTCTAAATCGAAGTGAACGCCTCTGGATATAGCGGGAAAGTAGCTAAATTGGCAACACTGGCTCTAGGTGTGTTTGTTAGCAATGATTTGAAATCTAGAAAACAGTGTATAAGCGTTCGTAACAAGGCAAACAGGATTATCGGGTTCATCTCTAGGAGTGTGAGTAACAGAACTGCTGATGTAATCTTAAAACTTTACTTGTCATTAGTGAGACCCCATATGGATAATGATGTGCAATTTTGGTGTCCTTATTACAGAATGGACGTAGATTCCCTGGAGAGAGTACAACGTAGAATGACAAAAAATATCCATAATATTAGAAATCTTCCGTATGAAGAAACGTTGAAGAAATTAGGCTTACATTCGTTAGAGAGACGCAGAGTTAGAGGGTATATGATAGAAGTGTTCAAGTGGGTTAGTGGGATTAATAAAGGGGACATGAAAGATGTACTGAAGCTCAGTAATAGCGAAAGAACTCGAACAAATGGTTTCAAATTGGTTAAATTTAGTTTCAGAAAAAGATCTATCTATCTATCTATCTATTGCCTGACGCCGTGATCCCCAAAGGGGTGGCCATGATAGACACCCCCCCATGCACCTCTGTCCCCAGTCAGTCGACGCTCCTCCTCCCAACCAGCACCGCCTCCATCCATATACTTCCTCACTCCATCCTTCCATCTCTCCCTCGGTCTACCTCTCCCTCTCTGTCCCTCTACCTCACTCTCATACACCGTCGTAGTCATTCTCTCGCTTCCATACATTCCATATGGCCGAACCATCTCAAGTGTTCCTTTTCACACTTTCCAGCACATCTACCTCCACACCACACCTCCTTCTTACTTCTTCATTCGTCTGTCTATTCCTCCATGTAACTCCGCACGCACTTCTCAAGTAACTCATTTCCACTCCTCTATATAGGCAAATATTGGTTTGGTAACAGAGTTGTAGACACGTGGAATAGGCTACCGAGTGACATGGTAGGATCGAGAACGATAGGGAGCTTTAAGATAAAATTAGATAGGCATATGGACGAGATGGGTTGGGTATGAGGGGGGATCTGCCGAGTGTGGCCAAATCGGCGTTCTGTAGACCTTCGTAATCTTGTGTTGATCTCTGACCGTTTTGGTGAGGTCGGTCCTCATGGTATTAGGGAGCTGGGCCTGTGGTTGGGCCTTGTAATTGGGGTTGGGTGTGAGAGGGATCTGCCTTGTGTGGGCCAACCGGCTTTCTGCAGACTACCATTTTCTTATGTTCTTATGTTCTTTTGTATGCCGAGAAACATGCCCCCTCGAGTGGTGTCGATTTCTGAAACTTTGGAATATGGCCTATGGACTAATTAAGTGGCTTCTCTATACGCCTTCGACAATTATCCTGCATTCTAAATTACTCATTCTCTGGCTCCAGTCTTTTAATTCTTTTTACTATTACTATTCCTCAGTCCTCGGTAGTATAGTGGTGAGTATCCCCGCCTGTCACGCGGGAGACCGGGGTTCGATTCCCCGCCGGGGAGGACCAATCTTTTTCTCTGGAGGACAATCTAACGAAAAATTAGGAAAGCGTTCTTAGGTAGCTATAAGGTAGATGTAGTGGAGGGGATATAGGTGTAAAATAACACAGGGATGTAGGGAAGAAGGGGTCTGCCTCGTATGGGTCAATAGGCCTTCTGCAGATTTCCATTTTTCTTATGTTCGTATGTTGATACACAATACTCTATGGATATATAACATACGAGGAGAGATTGAAAACCTTTGGCTAGCATCCATTAGAAAAACAAATGGATAGGAAATGATGACAGACGTTAATGTGTATGATTGGTATCAGTAAGTGGTATTCAGTATTAAGGGGGGTCTAAGTTTGTGTTTCTCTTTGTCTCCTGTTCACTCTTTCTCTGGCTTGTATCCATTTGGCCTCATTCAGCGAACTGTTTTAAGACGTTTATCTCCATCCAGGTGTCGATCTCTTCCTGGCGAGCCAGCATTGTATGTGAAATCAGGCTTCGCCGGAGACATTTTTCTATTAAAATTTTTACAAATTTAGCTTGTAAAAAAAAAATATATATATATGTATGCTGGCTCGCTACCGCTCGCCAGAGAAATATTGGCACCTGGATGGGGGTAAACGTCTTAAAACAGTAGGCTGAAGGGGGCCGAATGGATACAAGCCAGAGAAAGACAGAAAAGGAGAGAAAAAAGGCAGGTCACCTCCCTTAAGAAAGTAATGAAGCTCAATAACTACAAGATAGCAAATGGTTTCAAATTAGAGACATTCAGCTTTAGAAAAAATATAGGTAAGGATTGCTTTCAAAAATATAGGTAAGGATTGCTTTCAAAAATATAGGTAAGGATT
Source organism: Paralithodes platypus (assembly GCA_032716605.1). Classification (NCBI taxonomy): domain Eukaryota; kingdom Metazoa; phylum Arthropoda; class Malacostraca; order Decapoda; family Lithodidae; genus Paralithodes; species Paralithodes platypus. The sequence continues at coordinate 41,620,167 of CM064568.1, read as the reverse complement.
GCTTTCAAAAATATAGGTAAGGATTGCTTTCAAAAATATAGGTAAGGATTGCTTTCAAAAATATAGGTAAGGATTGCTTTCAAAATGAGGGTTGTAGGAATGTGAAATAAGACTGCCGGGCACAAACTTTCAGCTCAAGAACGGTAAACAATTGACAACTTGCCAGTTTCTATAAGGAAGTTGGAGCAGTAAACATGAATTATATAGATAAATTCAATAATAATGTGGATTTCTGCTGGATAAAAAGTATGATAAATTGGGTTTTATGTGTTTATACAAGTATTATGACCGTATTTTAGCTGATAATTGTGCTAAATATTGATGCCCACGGCTCCAACTTCCTTATACACCAAAACTCGCAAGTGGTCAATAGGTCAATGGCCAGTCTCTTTTCATCTCCCTCTTTTCACAGCCAACTCTTTTCAACCTACTTTCTTTCCATCTTCTCAATGCCCCCCCCCCCCTCTCTCACTCGCACACACACTCTCGCTCTCTCTCACCATTACCCTTTTGAGACAATGTATATATAATTGTATGTATTTATATTATCTCAATAAAGAATCAAATCAAATCAAATGTCTCTCTCTCTCTCTTTCAGCCCCCTCTAGCCCTTTTTCTCTTTTCCCCAGCCACTCTCCTTTCACCAGCCTTCTCCTTCTCCTTCTCTTTGTACACTGTAGCTTTTAGTCCCTTTCTCTCTCTCTCTCTCTCTGCACATTAAAAGTCTCGCCTATCATTTCGGCTTTTAAGGGGAGTTGCTTGGGGTTTCCTGCCCCCCCCCCCCCCCCCCCCCCTTCTCCCTCATGTTTAGCCCCACTAGTTTTCAGAGTTTATTGACGTTGGGCCCATTAGTTTGGCGATGTTAAGACCTTTTACCCCATCTATTTGTCAATATCGATACTTTTCGCGCCATTTAGGCGTAGAATTTTTTTCCTGGCGAGCGATAGCGAGCCAGTTATTTAAGAGGAAACAGCCTTCGGCCGAGAAATATTTCTACCGAAAAATGTAGCAAAATATCTTGAAGGGAGTGTTTTTTTAAGCTTGCTGGAGGTCTAGCGTGGATACTATAAAGTCAATAAGCACATCAATTATACAGATCAACAATATATAACCACTACCGCCTACAGATCAACAATATATAACCACTACCGCCTTAAGGACAGATCAACAATATATAACCACTACCGCCTTAAGGACACATCAACAATATATAACCACTACCGCCTTAAGGACAGATCAACAATATATAACCACTACCGCCTTAAGGGCAGATCAACAATATATAACCACTACCACCTTAAGGACAGATCAACAATATATAACCACTACCGCCTTAAGGACAGATCAACAATATATAACCACTACCACCTTAAGGACAGATCAACAATATATAACCACTACCGCCTTAAGGACAGATCAACAATATATAACCACTACCACCTTAAGGACAGATCAACAATATATAACCACTACCGCCTTAAGGACAGATCAACAATATATAACCACTACCGCCTTAAGGACAGATCAACAATATATAACCACTACCGCCTTAAGGACAGATCAACAATATATAACCACTACCGCCTTAAGGACAGATCAACAATATATAACCACTACCGCCTTAAGGACAGATCAACAATATATAACCACTACCACCTTAAGGACAGATCAACAATATATAACCACTACCGCCTTAAGGACAGATCAACAATATATAACCACTACCGCCTTAAGGGCAGATCAACAATATATAACCACTACCCCTTAAGGACAGATCAACAATATATAACCACTACCGCCTTAAGGACAGATCAACAATATATAACCACTACCGCCTTAAGGACAGATCAACAATATATAACCACTACCGCCTTAAGGACAGATCAACAATATATAACCACTACCACCTTAAGGACAGATCAACAATATATAACCACTACCGCCTTAAGGACAGATCAACAATATATAACCACTACCGCCTTAAGGACAGATCAACAATATATAACCACTACCGCCTTAAGGACAGATCAACAATATATAACCACTACCGCCTTAAGGACAGATCAACAATATATAACCACTACCGCCTTAAGGACAGATCAACAATATATAACCACTACCGCCTTAAGGACAGATCAACAATATATAACCACTACCGCCTTAAGGACAGATCAACAATATATAACCACTACCGCCTTAAGGACAGATCAACAATATATAACCACTACCGCCTTAAGGACAGATCAACAATATATAACCACTACCGCCTTAAGGACAGATCAACAATATATAACCACTACCGCCTTAAGGACAGATCAACAATATATAACCACTACCGCCTTAAGGACAGATCAACAATATATAACCACTACCGCCTTAAGGACAGATCAACAATATATAACCACTACCGCCTTAAGGACAGATCAACAATATATAACCACTACCACCTTAAGGACAGATCAACAATATATAACCACTACCGCCTTAAGGACAGATCAACAATATATAACCACTACCGCCTTAAGGACAGATCAACAATATATAACCACTACCGCCTTAAGGGCACATCTCCACGCGAGCAATTTTTTTCTTAACCCCCTTTCTCCCTCATGTTTAGCCCCATTGCTTTTGATATTATACAACGTTTGCCCCATTAGTTTAGCGAGTTTAAGAACTTTCACCCCATCTTAAGACCTTTCGTGCAATTCATGTGTCGATTTTATCCTGGCGAGCGATAGCGAGCTTGTAATTTAAGAGGAACAGGCCTTCGGCCGGGACATTTTTCTACCGATTTTTTTTACAAATTTATCTAGAAAGGGACTCAAGGGGGTGTAATTTTAAGCTTGATGGAGGTCTAGGGAACAAACTAAATACCTCCCCTTAAATATCGCGTTTTTTCAGACTGTCTACTGGGCTTGCTCGGGGCCCACTTCACGTCCGCCGCTATTTAGTGTGGGTTCGGCTTTTCTCGCTACTTTCCGGCCGTTTACCGTTCTGCCGGGGTGACATATTTAGCGCTGATGAAACATTATGAACGAGATGGGTTGGGTGTGAGAGGGATCTGCCTTGTGTGGGCCAATTGGCTTTCTGAAGACACCCATTTTCTTATGGTCTTATGTTCTACGATCACCAGGAACAGTAGCCGCGGAGAGGATATTTGCCACGGGTATTGTTAAAGAGAGATCAGTCGCTTTTTATGGACCCCCTTCTCCCTCATGTTTAGCATATTAGTGTTGAGTATTTAAGACGTTCGCCCATTAATTTTTCGATTTTAAGACCTTTCGTCCCATTTTGTTATCGATATAAAAACCTTTCGTGTCATTTAGGTGTAGATTATTTCCTGGCGAGCTATAGCGAGCCTATACATTTAAGAGTAACCGGCCTCTGGCCGGGACATTTTTCTACCGAAAAATGTACAAATATATTTTGAAGGGGGGTCTAGGGGGTGTATTTTAAGCTTGATGGAGGTCTAGCGAGGACACTAAAAAATATATGATATCTGATTAAATAGACCAAAAAACAACGACAGCCATTATTATCCCCTTAATAGATATTTTAAGTTGACATATACACAGATTCAATGGCAGCATCAAGGTCACTCAGATTTTCGCTTTTTCTGTTTTCGCGAATTTGACCGTATTTGACGAATTAACCATTTCTGTACCGGCGACGTCTCTTCAATTATATTCTAGCTATATGTATACGATTTTATGCAGTTTAAGAAGGATCTGTGGTAGTAAAAAGGGTTAAGTGAGATGGTTCGAAAGCCTGTCAATTGCTGGAGGCCCTTTTTAAAACCGAATAAAATCGTCTAATAGTAGCCAGAATGAAGTTAAAGAGACGTCCCCGGTACAGAAGGGGTTAACAGCGACATATACACAGATCCAATGTCAGCATCAAGGTCACTCAAACGTTGGCTTTTTCTGTTCCGCGAATTTGCCATATTTGCCGATTAATTACCTTCACACGCACCGCAGACTATTGACCGTTTACAGGGCACGCCTTCCCGGTGCGGCGTTCGTTCATGTTCCGGTACCCTTGTCCTCTCTTATCCCCCTGCTCCCCACTTACTTGCCTTAGCCTCCCCTCATCTTGCCGCTGCCCCCTCGCTCTGTGCGCTCTCCCCCCTTTCTCTTTTGTCCAGGTTACCACGCCGTCCCGGGTTCATCCTCTATGTCTCGTTTAAAGATCTTCCTAGCTGTTCTCTCTCTTCTCTCGGTTATTCCTATAGTTTCATATCGGATTGATAGAGTAATATGGGAGGTAGGGGGAGTAGAGCGACGAGAGGCCTATGAGGGTGGTGCGCTCGTACGCTGCTTAAAGCGGTTCGGAGAGATGCATAGATGAAGAGATGGAGGAACGAGGAAATGGGGGAGATTAAGACGGAGAGAGGATGAGGAGAGAGGAAGAAGTATATCGAGGGATGAATAGGCAGGCGGAAGAGTAGGGGAGGAGATGGGAGAGAGGATAGTAGGTGAGTAGAGAGGACGGAGAGGGGAATGAGGAGAGGACGAGATCGGGGGAGGAGCAGAAAGAGGAAGAGTGTGCGGAGAGCGTAAGAGATTACGAGAGGGGAGGAGAGGGAAGAGATCATTAGTTGATTATATATGAATAGTAGAGAGAGATTGTGGCATTTGGTGGTGAGTATATATGCTACGAGCTGAATGATGTTAGTCTCTATTAAGCTAGTCCTATTGTGAGGATATATGCATATAGTAAGATGCGGGGAGGCTAATAATAGAGTGAATAGAGATGGTCGTATGAGTAAGATATTACTTATAGGTTCTATAGAGAAATAGAGAAGAGAGGGGAGGAGATATTATAGAGTTAAGAGCGGTCGATGGATGATGAAATTAGATAGTTAAAGATATAAGATCTGGGGGAGAGGGGAGGCGAGCGGAAGAGGAAAGATGGAGTAAAGTATAGAGATGATAATCTATGTTATTATAGGAATAATAATATGTGAGTAGATATTAATAGATT
>CM064568.1:41445084-41615084 GCA_032716605.1 Paralithodes platypus | reverse complement strand
AATGAGACTATGACAAATGAATGGAGTCCCTATTGTCATACATTAAACTCTAGATGATGAGAATGACTTTAAATTTAATGACGGCAAGACTGAAATAATTATTATCAGGAGGAAATTGAAGATGTGGAGATGCTGGGAATACCTTGTGTCTCTTGACCATCGGCGAGTCTTAGCTTCTGGAAGCGGTGGACCCACTGGGTTTTTTTCCTTATCTTCATAAATTTCCTCTGTGCTTGGTATGCTTCCAGCCAGGGCCCCACTGGGGTAAATAAAATAGCAAAACAGTGGTGGAACTGCATCCCCGGGAGAGGGAACTGCTCTGGGTCTGCTCCTTCAGTGGTTCATAGTCATAACCCACTTAGTGGAAATGGGGGCACTGTGGAGTGTGTTGGGTTCGTAAGTGGGGTTCTGGGCAATTGTCTGGGATCCTGGAGGCAGTTTCTTCTTCTGCCATGGCCATCCCTTTTTGGGGTGGCTTCCCCCTTCTGGAAGCGGGGCGTTAGATTTTGATGATTGATGATGATTAGCTTCGTCCAATGAGTGCTGTACGAAACTTGGGTATTTATTTTAACTCAGAAAAATTAAACTACAGTGAACTGTGTTGAACATATTAACCAGGTGTTTGTAAGGCGCTTGTAAGTTTTTTTCAAATCAGGAATCTTTACCTTAGCGAGACCATTTTTTAATCGACACTTGTGTCCTTTACATTAATTCATGCAATGGATCCTATCTTGTGTTGGATTATTGTAATGGTTTTGGTGGAATTGGGTCTAACCAAATTGGTCTATTAAACCCTTTCGCCTGCGGGTGACGTTTCTGGCAACGTCCTGGCAAGTTACAGCAAATTTCCAGGCTTTAAAAGCCTGTACAAAAACCGTAAAAATAGAGTGTCAGTGGGCGGGAGCGTGAGGGTGCCCACCTCCCGTACCGCCTCAGAGCAGCGAGCGGCTCACTGAGGTAGACTGTGTCTCGCACGGGTCTCTCCTGTCTCGTCAGAACAGTGTAAGCCAAAGGCGAGCGAGTTGCTAACAAATAGCGGGTTTCGCCGCGTTTTTCAACGCCGCAACCCAAGCTGCGGGTGAACCAGACCCGTACGTGGGTGGGCCCGTTCTGGTCTCATTTTTGAAGCTATTTTCGCCTAGTTTTTTTCGGCAGAATAACAGTTCATTTAAATGACAGATGCTTGATTTATCATTCAGGAAGTGGCCTGAATATGCCCTAAATAGCCGCAGCCAATGGGTTAAAGAAGGTTTCAGTAAGTATTAATAAGGCGCAAAAAGACTTATCTTTAACCCTCATCCTGCGGCTCTCTACTTAAGTAGGGTTAGAGAACCAAGGCCCAAACAGCGGGTCTCGACTTAAGTAGCAAGGGATTTTGAGCACATTATCGGCTCAGAGAGAGTCCACGGGGTGGGAGGACCGCAGGCGGGCTCTGACCGTTCAGCGTGGACCTAGTCCCGCCACTGATATCACCACATGTGTACATATCCCTCTTCTCGCTAGATAGGGTAAAATCTCGGGAAATTACCGTATTTTAGGGTTTTTGTACTCGCGTTGCAACATCGTTGTAAGCGAACCCGTTGTCGTACAAGGATGATTCAGGTGTCATTGAAAAGCTCTATTATTGCCCTTTCATGGATACATAATTGTATTTGGCTCTTGTTTATGCATGAAAAAGAGCATGGAATGATGCTCATTTGGGTAAATTTGCCCGCCACACAGGACGTAAAGGTTACAAATGTCCCCGTCCGACGGGGGTTAAGCTTCCCCCTAGGACCCCCACTACCTCATCTCTAATCGAATTGCACTGGCTGCCAGTAAAAGCCAGGATAGAATATAACCCGCTGAGCAACAGCCAATTTATAATAAATGTAAGAGAGACCAGCAGGTAGTAATTTTTTTTCTTCCTGAAAACACATGGGATGGGTAAAGTAATGATGGGGGGGGGGAAAAAAAAAAAAAAAAAAAAACTCTCACCTAGGTCATTTAGAGGTCCTGCGGCGCTTTTGAAAAAGAAAAGATCAGATTATTATTATTATTATTTTAAATTGTAAAACTTGCAAAATAAACAAACCAAAACTGGGATGACACAAGATGAAGGCAAAAGAACTGATCAAAATTGCTATGAGTGGTAAATGAGTGGAACGCACTGCCCCAGTATGTAGTCGATTCCGAATCAATAATGGAGTTTGAAAGTAATCTTGATAAAGCATGGGGAAGACAAGATTTGAAGTTTGATTATAAAGCAAAAATACAGAATAGTAAAAATGTTGCGTCTGCTACCGCCGCCGCCAACACCGTGAACGACCGCAGCAGTGCAAGTACTGGTACTGATCTGGATACACAGGCCTAGTTTGCCTTTTTCCAGAGGATCTACTGTAAGAAACTGTAAGAAATGAGTAAATAACACTTAATAAAATAAAATTTAGAAATTAAAGAACACAATCCACCACATCGGGTGTACAACTGTACATCATTACTGTACATGAGCAAGGTAATCTATTTCCCAAACAAACTAATTGCACATATAAATAGGCACTATCATCACGTTCAAGGAATTAGTCTATTTGGGAAGTCCGGGACATTCTGGTAAATTTTTACTAAATTCTGTATGAATAAAAAAATACAATCTATGTTTCTTACAGTAGATCCTCTGGAAAAAGGCAAACTAGGCCTGTGTATCCAGCTCAGTGCCATTACTTGCACTGCTGCGGTCGTTCACGGTGTTGGCGGCGGCGGTAGCAGACGCAATATTTTTACTATTCTGTATTTTTGCTTTATAATCAAACTTCAAATCTTGTCTTCCCCATGCTTTATCAAGATTACTTTCAAACTTCCTTATTGATTCGGAATCGACTACATACTGGGGCAGTGCGTTCCACACTCTTTTACCAATATCACAAAATGAGTTCTTTGCCTTTTGAAGCCTATTTCTTTCTTTGTAAATTTTCTTAGTGTCCTCTCGTTCTTTGTTCCCTCCAGCATCAAGAAGATTCCTTCACACACATCCTCATCATACATTCCTGACACTATCTTAAAAGTCTCTATCATATCCCCCTCTCTTTCTCCTATATGCCAGTGTCGGAAGCCCCAGTGTCCTCAACCTCTGCTCATAGTCCGCGTTCTTCAACATTGGTACTAGCTTGCTAGCTCTCCTCTGCACTTTCTCCACTACTTCTATATCCTTTACCATTGGAGCTCACACCTGGTTCGCATATTCCAGGTGCGGCCTAACCAGCGCTGTATAGAGATTCCCGAATATTTCTTCGTCAAGTGACACAAATGTCCTCCTTAACCCTCTCACCATGGAAGACCTCTTGAACGCCCATAAAAAAGCATATAACAGGTACCCGGAAGGCCTCTTGAACGCCAGTGGTTGAAAGCCTGTGAGCTTCGTGTGCGAGGCGTCGGTCCGACGCATGTAAACAACAGCCGGCTGGACCGACGCCCCGCATCTCCGGCCACAAGAAGGAGAGCGTCGCTTGTTCGTGTGTGCCTGTATGTTGTTGTTAAGTATCGAAAAGTGGTGTAAACTGGCTGTTTTGGCCATAAAGTTATCTCCAATGAAATCATCATCACAGCTCAACCAGTTGACTTAGAGAGCTCTACTTAATGCCATTCTACAGGTAAATAACACAGCTACGCTTGGGGATGTGCGGGAATGCGGGAAGCAGTCTGATTAACGAATATACGGTAGCCTAGCCTAGATGTTTTTCGGCCAAAACACCCGGGTTTCGAGGAATATATATAGAATACATAGCCGGTGCTGAGGGGGCCGCGTCATACAGAACTCTAACGTCGCGCGACCTACCCCCGAACACGATGACTTGCATTTTTGAGGCGAATGCATCAGATATTGTCCCGATGTTGGTCAAAGAATAACATCCCCATATAATGCCCCGACATTCCCAGACTATGCCCCAAACAAGACTCGAATGTAACTCGACACTCCCGACCGATTTACGTTAAAGACCCGAACATTAGAGGAATATAATCCGATGCATGCCAGAGCAAGACCCGATCAAACTCGAATGTGCCAAGAATCAGCCGACAAATATTTAACGGTGTTTACACCCGAACCTACTTTGACCCGATACAAAAGATATTATGAGGAACACCAGAGGATCACCGGCCGCATCTGCCCGACCATCAGAAGACCTTAACACGATACTAGAAGAATGGGTGACGAACACCTGTACCTGCCCTATATAAACAGGGTGTGGTCGCACACATGCCAGTCGCACATCATGCATCACCACGGTAACATGGCGCTCCCGGAGCTCTACCCACCCACGGAGGAGTTGGAGATGGCCATTTTTTATCAGGAGCTTGTTGTAGCCCACCTAAACCACATGCTACTCATCACCACCATCCTGAAGAACGAGCGTCAGCGCCATGTAAGACCCAGGACACCACGAAGCTGCAGCGTCAAACCTTGGATCGCCTAGAGAGCCACATACGGACACTACCACCAACTACTGAAGGAGCTAGTGGACACTGACAGGACCACCTACAAGTATTATCTGCGTATGGACGAGGACCTATTCAATGACATTGTATGCCGTCTGACACCCAGGATCAAGAAGGAGACAACAAATTGGAAGAAGCCCCTGGAACCAGGTTTGAGATTGGCCAGGACACTACAATTTTTGGCCACAGGGGAGGCATACAAGAGCATGTCCTTAAACTTTCGTGTAGGTGCAAACACAATCTCCCTGGTTGGGGTGACGGCGTGGGTGGGGATACGGTGGGTACGGTGGGATCGGCATTATCATCTTCTTCGTTTGTGTGGGATGGCGTATCTCCGAGTTCAGGGAGTGTGAATGAGGTCATGCCGTGGCCGTTTAGGAAGCAGGGGAAGTGACTCCATTTGGGTGAGGTCCGGGGTGTCCTGGGACTGTGAAAGTGACTGACCTGACTGAAATTGAGTGTCATCATCAGTCCCTTCAGAGTTTGAGGAACTCTCTAATATCACATCCTCTGTGGCGAAGAGGTCCACAGATGCTTCCTTGTCCTTCCTAGTTGCTTTGCAGCATGGTAGCTTGTTGCCCTTGCCCATCTTGGTGGTTGCTGTGTGGTGTGGAGAGGTAGAACTTGTTGGGGCAACTTGTGCGGAGGGTGTGAGAGCGATGGAGGCTCCGGCAGCAATATATAGGGCCTGTGCGCTTGGCTGCCAGCGTACGATTCGACTCCCATTCTTGTGGGTCGCCCCACGCTCCTCCCTCGCTTCTCTCTTTATCTTCTCTGTCTAGTGGAAATTTCCGCGTGCCACGTGTACCACCCGATACAGACAAGATGCTTCTGCTGATGTTCGGGGTAAATTCCAGTCTTTATCGTCTCTCATTCCTGTCATACGAGTTGTGTTCTTCCCAAAATCTTCAATAGACTCGCTTGATCTTGCCTTATTCCTCTGTTTATCGGGGGGAATGTCTTCTTTTATTCGAGTATATCGTCTCTCATTCGGTTGTTATTATGGTTAATGTCGCCTTATATTCATACGAATCGGGTTAATGTCTGCGTATGTTCGGCTTGATCGAGTTAACTTCGTCAATGAAAATAACAGACGAACAACGGCCGAAACGAAATAACGTGACCCGAATGAAAGCCGAACATAACCAGAATGAGAACCGACAAATTTTTAACGGTTTTTACACACGAATATCGGCTAGAAGTTAACGCATGCACTAACTTCTGGCCGAACCCCAGGATGTTCGGCTGCACCCCTGAACATCCCCGGAGCTTCCCCCGAATCAACGAGAACATTGGCCGAATTTACCCGAACATTTGAAAATTTGATTTTTTTTTGCAAGTCATCCTGTTCGGGGCTAGGTCGCACGACGTTCGAGTTCTGTATGACGCGGCCTTTATCAGCCCTACAATTCTATTGGCTTTGTTTATCTTTTCCGCTAAATTTTCTAAGAAATTTAACTTATTGTCTATCACTACTCTTATATCCTTTTCTGCATTCACTTCCTCCATCGCTTCATACACACTGTATCCTACCTTGTCTATCTTGCTTGTCCGAATCCGCATGTACTTGCATTTTTTTGGATGAAAAGGCATTAACCAATGTTCAGACCATCCCTTCATGCCCTCCACATCTCCTTGAAGCAAACTCACATCTTCCTTACTCCTCACTCTTCTATACAGCTTAATGTCATCCGCATACAGGTACAGTAGAACCTCGCTCTTTCGGACTAATTGGGGGAGACCCCTGTCCGAACTTCACACTGCAGCCATTCGGATTTGTCTGAATGGCTGAAATAATGTCCGACGTTTATAAGTCCGAAACTCTGCTCTTGGTCTGAACGAGATTTAATTTTTCTCAGCTTTTCAAACAAATCCGAAAGGCTGAAATAATGTCCTTAGTTTATAAGTCCGAATACACATTCACCGACCGTATACCGGCGAATAGGCCTATACTTTCAATATTGGCAAGTGCATTTGGAGTGCCGAGATTCATCAGCTGATTTTCCAAGTGACCGATATCGTCGAAATACGATAATTTAATCATAAGTAGGCTACTATATATCTTATATACTTACCTTAATTCTTTATAATATTTCATAATAAACTTATATAAAACGAGTTATAAGTTCAAATGAAAAATCAGTCTACCGGCGGTACCATTACCAAAACATGTGTTATTTGCCGTGTTATTGGTGTTTGGCTATGTCGAGTGAGTGAGTGTGTGTGTGTTACTCAGTTACTTGTTCGTCAAGGGGAATCCACGCAATGCGAGCTAAGCTCATCATTATCGCGCCTCCTTAACTGGGAATGTATTGCGTGAAATGCATGTTAAGTGTTTTATGTACCGTTGGAATGGCTGTGGATGTGTGTGTAGTCTGTATTTTAGCCAATTGGCGACATCGGAAACGAAGGCTTAGGGTGGATCTGTATGGTACCATTCTCACTATAGACGGTACCGTCTCGCCCGAAGGCTTAGGTAGCCATCAGCTTAGGTGAACCATATGATACCCATCTCGCCTTGTACCATTTTTGCCAACCCCAGATGGGACGTCACAACGTCGTCCACTTATTCCAGGTACCTATTTACAGCTAGGTGAACTGAGGCTAACACATGAAAGGAGACAAGCCCAATTTGTCTCCGCCCGGCCGGGGATTGAACCCCCGACCCCTCGTGTGTGTGACGAGAGCTCTACCTACTAGGCTACGGGCTGTGGTTCTTGGGTGTGTGCGTGTGTTCAACTAAAGATGCGCGGCGCATTGTTTTCGTGTCAAATAAATGGCATTTCATAGTACCAATGGACTTATTTGGATATATTATTATTGATCCTTAGGTATGAAGGTATGTTGCCACTGTAATAATGCTGACAAATAAATAGATAAATGACTAATAAAGTAGGTCTGGGCTTATACGGCGAATATATCACTAGAACCTATTTCCTAGGGTGAAAATAATTACTGCTCTTCATACCAGGGGTCAATAATATATCCAATTAAGTCCATTGGTAGCCTACTATGAAATGACATTTATTTGACACGAAAACAATACCGCGCATCTTTATTGGACCACACACACACACACACACACTCGACATAGCCACACAACAATAACACACACGTGTGTGTTACAAATTGTTGTTGTTGTTGCTGCTAGGCTGGCCAACAATCTACTGCCTTCAATAAAGTTACAGTTTAATGTATTTTTCTTTGACTTTTACTATTATAAATCTTATTTGGTAAAATTAAATTAAATTCCATACAGTATAATTACAATAACATTGTATTGCATACAGAAATAACTCCCTACCTATGCCGCATTTTCTTTTACCATCACGATCTCCAATAGACTGGAAATGGTGTCGTATTTCACACCCAAATGCCATAAAAGGGTGTCCAATATCAAGCCAACTCAACCCTGCTCTTCCACAGGGTCTAAACTCAACCCGATTCAGACTATCGGAACTTGATAACAGTTTTAAGACTTTGTGTATATATCCATATACAAATAATCGATTTGGATGTGATAATTATAAATGTACCTAGCTATATCCTCAGAATATCCGAAAGAAGCGTCATAATCCTATAGAAGGCCGATAACCTACCGGAGTTATTATATATAATACCTCAAAGTAAGCGATTATATTATAGGAATAGTCATCAAAAAAATTTACAAATTCAACTAGATCAAAATAATATAGAAATGATTGATCATTAATTATTGATCTTGATATGTAGGCCTAAAGCATGTTGTTTATAAACATTGGCCGCAGCCGCGGTGCCACTCCATTCGAGCCTAATCACTATTATATTTCGGTGTATTCTTACTTAAATGTATATAATTCGGGTTGATTAGGTTACACAATACAATATTACTAAGTAACAGTACACGCATATATATAAATATCATAACATTTGTGAAATATAGGTTCGACCGCGCTAAGCACCACGGCTGCGTGAGGGCCAGTAGGAACGTACATATATCGAGGGGTGGGTGGGTGGGTGGGGTATCTAGCCTCGTGACCTTGACCAAGAGTCAAGTTCAGAAAATCAGTGTTCGTCACGGTAATTAATCCGTCACTCTTCCTCAGAATTATTGAAATGTCTATGTATGCGAATATTTCTTGCTCTACTATTAAACAAATAATATGTTTTATAATTTCACCTAATATGTAATGTCACAACACATCTTAAATTGTATATATTCAAATTTATTGCCGATATGTTCTGTTGTCGATTATTCCAGTCCCTGACATACCTCATGATATTTGGTATATTACGCTATTTCGCTTTTATATTGTCTTTATTTGCTTTGTAATAATTATTCTGCAATGAATATTTACTTTCATTCTTAAAAATAGTCAGGAAAGTTTGTCCATATAATGTATATATTTAAAAGTCTGGATCGCCCCTTGTCATTTTGTGCCACCACACTTTAATGAGAGTGGGTTATCAGACTTTGGGGTGACACAAAATGCAGCTCTAGACCGATCAATACGGCCGACATAGCTACACAAGAACGAACACATGAGTGTTACAAGTTGTTGTTGATAGGCTGACCAACAATCTACTGCCTTCAATAAAGTTACAGTTTAACCCTTGTCTAGTGGGGTGTTTTGGGCTCATTTGGGCATATTCAGGCCCTCTTGCATGATAAATCAAGCATCTGCATGAAAACAAAAATATTTTGCCAAAAACTAGGCACTAAAAGCTTCAAAATGAGACCAGAACGAGCTACGTAGCACTCGTGGTTCTCTTGCAGTGGTGCCACGAACATGGAAGTTTAGCATATATCGGTATATTTTTTCCAGCTATGCTCACTACTGGCTACACTGCCGGCCTCCCGAGAACACATGGAACATGAGTTAATGGGCGGCGGTAAGCCCTGGGAGTCTGCTGTCTGGCCCGCTGCTCTCCCGGCCATTTGCACTCGATTTTAACCCTTCAAAAGCCTTAATAATGCTCCTAACTTGCTGCAAATTGGTGCATGACTGAAGTCGAGCGCCGCTCTTAAAGGGTTAATGGAGTTTTCTTTGGCTTTTACTATTATAAATATTATTAGGTAAAATTCAATTCAATTCCATAGAGAATAATTATAATAAAACTTATTGCATACCGTATATCAGTGGCGACCTACATAAACACATAAGAACACACATCGAAGAACACTCACACCCACTCACTCGACATAGCCAAACACCAATAAAACACACACACACACACACACGTGTTTTGGTAATGGTACCGCCGGTACACTGATTTATCATTTGAACTAATAATTTGTGTTATATAAGTTTATTATGAAATATTATAAAGAATTAAGGTAAGTAAATAAGAGATATATAGTACTTATGATTAACTGATCGTATTTCGATGATTTCGGTCACTCGGAAAATCAAGTACAGTAGGGTCTCGCATAGAACGAGAAATTGGTCGATAAACGAGGCCGTTCTATGTGATTTCGTTCTATGTGATCACGGCATTTTGGTGGCCCAATATGGTCAATGTTCACTGTAAGCGTAAATTTCCGTCAGGAGCGTACGATATTTCGGCGCTCTATATGAGAACTCCTCAGATTTGCCCTACTTTGATGGCGAAATCGTTCTATATGATTACATTCGTTCCTAACGAAAATTTTGGAACAATATTTTAGGTCGGTCGTTCTATAAGCGACTCGTTCTATGCGAACACGTTCTATGTGATCCCCTACTGTAGTCCGAAAAGGACGGAGGTAGTTTCTCAGCCTTTGAGACATATCCGAAAGGCTGAACCATGAGTCCGAATTGAAATGCTAGTCCAAAAGTCTGAGAATTGCGAAAGATTGAAGTCCGAAAGAGCGGGGGTTTACTGTATATCTCACTTCCATTAGTTATAACTTCAGGTAAGTCGTTGATAAATATAACGAACAGTGGTGGTCCCAACACAGATCCCCAAGGTGCCCCACTTGTAATTTCCCTCCACCCCGAGCCTATTCCATTCACCAGTACCCTCTGTCTCCGATCTTTCAGGAAGGCTTCTATCCATTTTGCACGTTTCTCCCCTATATTATAGCTTTTAACTTTCTCTATTAACCTTTTATGTGGGACCTTATCGAAGGCCTTCATAAAATCGCAATATACCACGTCTATAACATCACCATCCTCCAGAATTTGCATCCAATCATCTACCACCTTAATTAGCTGTAGTACAGTCGACCTCCCCGGCAAGAATCCGAACCGTCTCCCACTGAAAAGTTGGTTTGATTTCATATGCTCCATTATTCCTTCTCTAATTACCGTTTCCATTAGTTTACACACAACACTTGTCAAACTGACTGGTCTATAATTTCTGGGTCATTTCTCTTTCCCTTCTTAAAAATAGCTGTTATGTTCGCCTCTCTCCAGTCCATCGGGATTTGTCCTGTATTAAAAGATACCTCAAATAAAAAATGTAATGGCTCTACTAACATCTCACCTCCTTCCTTTATGATTCTTGGATGTATCCCATCCGGTCCCGGGGACTTACTTCTGTTAATTTTTTCTATAGTCCTCCTTATTCTAGCATGGGAAAATTCTATTAGTTCTAGTGCCGGTGCCTGTTTGATGGGAATAGTAGGCACTGCATCATCCGACTCCACTGTTAGTACCTCCCCAAGTATTTCCCCAGCACCTTTGCTTTCTCCTTATCAGTTTCTGCTCTATTCCTATCATCCAATTCTACTATCAGTTCTGGGATACCTACTCTTCTTGTTAACTTTTCCTGAATGTACTTCCAGAATATTTTTGGATTATCCTTCACATTTTTTGCAATCTCTCTCTCCCTCTCCCACCTTATTTTATTGTTCATTTGTCTACGTTCCAAATCCACTTCTTTAGCTTCTATACTAGACCCCCTTGTTTTTTAACACTTTTAGTCTATCCCACAATAGTTTCTTTCTTCTTATCAATGTCCAAAGCTTTCTTTTCATTGGTAATTCTGGGTTCGTTCTTTTCCTCAATTTTGTTTTATCCTTATATTCCCTTACTGGTACACATTTGGATAGAACATTCTCCAGTTTGACTCTAATCTTCCTCCACATTCCTTCAGCGTCTTTACCGTTCAAGCATTCCCCCCAGTCAATGTCCAAACACCTACTCAGCAGCTCATAATCTGCTCTATCATACATGTACTGTATATTTTTTTATTGCTTCTATTATCCCTGTTTTAATATTGCAACTAAAACTTAAACAGGCATGGTCACTACGACCTATAGGGCTATCCACATTGACATGTTCGACTATATCCTCCTCATTGCTAAAAATCAAATCAAGTACACTCCCCTGCATCCCATCTCTATATCTTGTCATCTCTGTAATATGTTGCGTTAAAAACCAATCTCTCACTTTCTCTATAAACTTGTTTTCCAGGCTACACTGTCCCGCTGGAGTAGTACAATTTGCCCAGTTGATCCTTGGCAAATTGAAATCTCCAATCAAAATCTTATATTTGTTCTCTCTATTATCTATTTCCTCCATTGCTTTCAGTAGGTTATCATCCTCTTTCCTACTATTATTTGGGCTTCTATATATACAGGTAGAGGCAATTAGAATTGACCCTCTTGCACATTTTACTTCAATACACAAATACTCACAATACTGCTGTCTCATATCCACCTCATTTACCTTGAGCTCTTTTCTTACATAAATAAACAGTCCTCTTCCAACCTCTGCTCTAATAGCATTCCTCTCGTACAACTCAAAACCCTCCAAACTATACTCCACCAGTTCCCTTTCAATTCTAGCATTTTTTGGTCTTACTTCCTGTAAGGCTATGGCATCAGGTTTTTCCTCTTCATCCTGCAACCTACATATCAGTTCTCTTTTCTTGTCCTGGGTAAACACATCAACATTGCTAAACATAATCCTTAATCTTTCTACCATTCCTTCAGCAGCTACATCATCCCGCTCCTCCTGTCCGTGCCCTACTCTCTCCTTCACACTACCGGTACTGGGTCTGCAGCTTCTTCTTCTCCTGTCTCTCCCCGAGACGCTTCCACCCTGCTCTCCACCTCTGCCACAACTTCTATCACATTCTCTTCCCTCCCAGATCTCCTTCTCCCTTCTATTCGTATAAACCACTTCTTCAATTTCCCGTCCCTCACTCTCCAGAAAAACTTCTTCTTATCCTCCTCACCCAACTTTCCATTTTCCTGTAGTTCCTTTATTTTTTTTCTTTGTTCTATGCTCAAATCCTTCTTTAATCTTATGTTTCAGTTCTTCATTTGAGTTTACTCTCCAACTAAAATTTGTCAGTCTCTGCCACTGCCCTGGTTTTAAACTGTACCCTTATAGGTCTCATCTCCCCTCTTATATATCTACCTATCCTACTGGCTTCCTCCACCTGCCCATCCCATCCACATCCATCTACATCACCAGCTTTCATGACCTCCTTCACTTTCTCCATATCTCTAACTTTTCTCACTCCAATATCATTCATATGAGCCTCTATATCTCCATGCATGATTACACCTCTATCCCTGTCCATGGCCTCCCTCATGACACTCTCCTTGTTCTTCATGACTCCTACGACTGCACTCTCAAAACTTTTTTTTGTCTTATTCATTTCCTCCTTTTGTTCTTTCACAATTTCCTCCAAATCCTTAACTTTCTGTTCACCTACCACCGTCCATGCAGTTGACTCCTTCACTTCCTTGAATCGTCCTTCGTATTCCTTCAGCTGCTCCTTTAATGCCATATTCTCTGCTCCCAATTCCTCTACCCTTTTTAGTATCATCTCTAGGTTATTATTAACTTCCGAAATAGGCCTACATTCGCTTCCTTCACTAAGCCTATTCCCTGCCTCACCCGACGCACCACATAGTTCACACAACACCTTGATTTTCTCACCAATGTCCCCCTTCCACTTCTCCGCATCACTCTTCCACTTTTCCAAATCCTTCACAACATTAATAATCTCTTCTACCTTCTTATCTGTGCTCCTAAACCCACGAAACCGTCCTAACCTTTCTTCCGTCTCCGAAATTCCCGCCGTGAAAATGTGAAAATGTTCTAGTAAAATAAAATTTGCAATTTGACTAGATATTATTATGTTCTCTCCACCAACCAACTTTACTCCTAAACTCTATTAATGAAATTAACCCTTTCGCTGCGGCCTTGTTTGGGCTATTTAGGGCATATTCAGGCACTCCTGAATGATAAATCAAGCATCTGCATTAAATGAAGTGTATTCTGCCGAAAACTAGGCGAAAATAGCTTCAAAATGACACCAGAACGGACCGTATACGTGGTCTGGTTCACCCACAGGATCCCAGTGAAACGCGGGAACCCCGCTATTATGTAACACTAGCTCGCTTGGCTGCACTTATGAGAGAGAGAGCGAGAGAGAGACACGCGCGAGACACAGCCTAGCTCAGTGAGCTGCTCGGTGCTCTGAGGGTTGGAGGTGGGCCCCTCACGCTCCCGCCCACTGTCACTCGATTTTTACGTTTTTTACAGGCTTTTAAAGCCTGGGAATTGCTGTAACTTGCCAAAACATTCCAGAACGTCACCCGCAGCCAAAGGGACAAACACATGTGGCAATAGTAAAAAATACATACAACACTCACTAATGATACAACCTATACAACCAGTATCTCTTATTCTTTCCAACAATCCACTGTGCACCATCCCCCTTCCAACGGGTTTCATGGACACAGCACACATCCACTCTTAGTCTTTCAAGCAATCCACTGTGGAAGTGCTTGAAAGACTAAGAGTGGATGTTCCACAACTTCATTCGCTCTGCCACTCATACTTCCAACATTCACACTGATTATTTTGTGTTCTTCTAATAAGGAACACGCCGTTCTTAACATTAATCATCCATTACAAACCCCAATGTACTTGAATAAACTAATGAAAGCATATGGTCCTCCATATGGTTTTGTGTTCTTCTATTTCATAATATTCTTGCAAAATTTTCAATATGTTATTTCCACACTTCTATTTCATAATATTCTTGCTAAATCTTCAATATGTTATTTCCACATAGTAATTTTTATCTTGGGAAACAAATTCACTTGCTCATATAGTGATGTATGGTATATTCTTATATGGTAGTTTTGTTTTTTTATTTCATAATATTTTGCTAAATCTTCAATGCATTATTTCCACTGTTTTTTTAAGTTCTTCTGTCTTTATATTGTGTGGTTCCCGTTGGGCACAGTGTTTTTTTAAGTTCTTCTGTCTTTATATTGTGTGGTTCCTGTTTCGGTCGGCTTGTTTTTAAAGTTTTACATTTCAATAAGATACAGTTAACACCTAGTATCTAATAGATAGATATAGAGATGTTCTATTGTGTTGTCCCTGTTCCGGCTCTGTCTCAATTATGCCACCCCCAGCTATGGGGTATGTGCCTGAGTAAAAACATACATCTCCTAGCTGATGATGATAAGTCTTAAAACAGGAGGGATCCTTAAAGATTACCCTGGCGTCTCCTACCTCTTCTTAGAAACCGGTAGAGTCTTATGCCCTATGGCCAGAGCAATACCACTGTTGGATTTGATGAAGTTAGCAACTATTATCATGTACCTGTTGTTGATAAGTCTTGAAGGCTGGTAGAGTAGCGTGTCTCATAGCCACAGCAATAGCAGCGATCTGGTGATTGTGTGGTCCACCCTGCAATCCTGGGAACACTGCTTGGTTGATCTTGTCCTCGTAGTCATAAAACGTGGGGTTGCCACTCTTGTCTACACCCTTCTTGCCTGTAAAAATATAATGATGAGAATGATAATCAGACTGGCAAACAAGATACTAGTCAAACCCAATCCTAAAACATTGCACAGTACATCCCTTTTAATAATTATACATTATTAAAAAAGGTCAAAACTATGCCATACAGTTCTTACGTGTTTGGAAGTGAAACAATTGTCAAATAAATGCATTTACCTCTTCATGTTCCTGTATTCCTTCTCATACTCACTCTAGTCTTTAAACAAATTGTCGAGGTTTAACAGATCCTGATGATCTTTGGGGACAAGTCTCATCAACTCACTTTATAGTAAAACGATCCTGTATATTTGGGCACTTTGCATAAAGTGACAAGCAGAAACAGTTTCAAATTCCGCTGGTAATTGAAATATCTAAGGTTAACCATATAGCCCAGACTGGTGAGGCTTGTCAGAAATTTTTTGCACCAAAGTCCTCTACCACTAGTTTTTTTTAAGAACCCAGGCTCCTGGAAACTAACAACTTTCACACTAGGAATGTGGTCCGGACTTTACAGTTCTTTATTAAAGTTAAATTCCCAAAGACAGAGGTAAATGTCTGAATGAATGTATTCAATCTGGACATTTCATACTTCTACAGTCTCCACTTGATTAGACAGAGAGAGAAGAGTTTTACCATACTATTATTAACTATGCCAACTACCCAACTCATGGCAAGTCTAGGCTCTCTACACAATGATTCTGTCCTTAAAGGGCATAGCTCACGAGGTCAGCTATCCTCATTATCATAAATGTAAGTACAGTATACAATATACCTCCTATGTGTAGTAATAGTAGTCCGAGTTTCTTATAAATGTATATATAAATAAATTAGTGTTTAGGATGGTGGTGGCGAGAGGCATTTCCGAGCTTTCGTGACGTGTGCAAGGGCATTGGGGTACCCATAGAATCAGGTCACTGGCCACCATATTGATTCTCAGTATCTCTGTTAAGTACTTCAGGCTGTGACAGCAGTTAGAAGGATGAACAGATATTTATAAGAGGGGTATGAGAATTGTATAAGCAGCATAAGCTTAACCCTCCAGACCCGGAAGGGCTCTTGAACGCCCATAAAAAACACACCCGAGCTACCCGGAAGCTCTTAAAACACCCATGAGCTCAAAGCCTGTAAGCTTGGTGTGCGAGGCGTACGACCGACGCATGTAAACAACAGCCGGCTGGACCGACGCCCCGCATCTCCAGCCACAAGAAGGAGTGCGTCGCTTGTTCGTGTGTGCCTGTATGTTATTGTTAAGTATCGAAAAGTAGTGTAAAGTGGCTGTTTTTGCCATAAAGTTATCTCCAATGAAATCATCATCACAACTGAACCAGTTGACTTAGAGAGCTCTACTTAACGCCATTCTACAGGTACGAAACACATCTACGCTTGGGGATGCGCGGGAATGCGGAAGCAAGCCAAATAACAAAGATGCGGTAGCCTAGGCGTAGACGTTTTTCGGCCAAAACCCCAGGATTTCGGGGAATATATATATAATACATAGCCGGGGCTGGAGGGTTAATACTGTACCTGTAATGAAATGGAGAAATTAGTGCAATCGAATAATGCACTGTGAAAGTGAAAATCAAGATGGAATATTTTGATACGTTGGACGTATACTGTTGTGCTAAAGTAGCATACCTGTGTACTGTTAAAGTAAACAGTAGACTAGTCGGTACGACTGGTGTTGCCATATGGATAGAGCTGCCAATACGTATTTATTTAGGATTGATGAGACCAAACTATGAATAATTGCATGATATATATTTAACCCATTGGCTGCGGGAGACGTTCTGGAATGCCATGGCAAATTACAGGCTTTTAAAGCCTCTTAACCCATTGAGCACCAGCTGATTTATAATAAATGTACAACGTGGGACCAGCAGGTTGTAATTTTTTTTCCCTGAAAACACATGGGATGGGTTAGTACTGAAGGAAAAACCATAAAAAAAAACACTCACCTAGGTCAATAAGAGGTCCTGCAGGGGGCCGAAAGTCGCAATTAACATGGGGAAATGGGTAGGCAAAATACTGGAAAATCCATACCGCCGCGCACACACACACGCGGCTGGACTTGGAGGGTTTCCCACTATCGGTATTGTTGCGTGGGATACTAAAGCAATTCTATAAAAATAGGAACCCTCTAGGTGCCATTGGACAAGAGTAATTAACGCGAACGTAACCATTCCGTCGCTGGGGTTTAGCGTTACATACATAGGCGACGCATAACGTGCGTCGCTGGTACTCAAGGGGTTGAAGCCTGTAGAATCGAGTGCGAGTGAGCGGGAGCGGGGCAGGCCCCCCATCCTCTCTCCAGCCCGGCGGCCGAGGCACTGAGTATGAGCCATACTCTCATTAGACATATAACACTGCCAAAGGCAAATTTAGCGCGACATTAGCGATAATTGCTCAGTATTAGCGAATGTCTATGGTAGCATTGCGGGCGAAGCCCCGCACGCTACGAAGTTCGTTCTGGTGTAATTTTGAAGCTATTTTCTTCTAGTTTTTGGCTGAATAAATTTAATTTAATTCAGACGCTTGCTTAACCCTTAACCAACGGTGACCGTCCTATGACGGGCGAGAGATAAATGGCCTATCCTGCGGTACCCGTCATATGACGGGTGTCATTCTAAGCACATTAGGGGCTCGAGAGAGAGTATGTGCATTGGGAGGACGATAGGCAGGTATCTGACTGCTCGGCACCACCACTGGGCCGGTTGTGGGACTACCGCCGCCTACCTTCACACCTCCGGCCTCGTGAGACAAGGAAAAATCTGAGGAAATTACCTTATTTTAGGGGGTTTCATCTCCGGTTGGGCATTTGCTACAGGATAATCCGTGGTCGTACAAGGATGATTTAGGTGTCATTGGAAAGCTCTATTATCACCCTGTCACGGATACATAATTGTATTACGCTCTGGCTCTTTTTTATGCATGAAAAAGAGCATGGCATGAAGCTCGTTTTCGGTAAATATGCCCGCTTGGCAGGTAGTTGATGTTACAAACGGCCCCGATTTTTGGGTATTAATCAATCAGGAGTGCCTGAGCCCTAATATGGCAGAAATCCCTGTAGGCGGAAATATACCTGCAGTGTAAGTAAGTGTTGAGGATAGAGAAATTTTACACTCATGCCATATAAATATCAAATACTGCCTTCACATTACACTCAACCCTCAGTTATCGCGGGTTTGGTTGTTGTTGTTGTTGTTGTTCCCCAGGCTGTCTGGCCGAACAGCCCCAAGGTCTCGAGCAAGGCCATGGCCATAAACGAGCGCCCCCACAAAATCCTCACTGCTTACCACTAACACAGCCCGGGTGACCGAAGCCACTCCAAGGCAGGGAGCTGAGGAAGGTGCGGAAATGCCCGGGAAACCAAAGCCCCACCCAAGGCCCTGTGCCCCTCAGCAATTATGAAGGGAAAGTTGAGGAGCAAGGGAAAAATGTGACGCTTTGGCTCCCAATCTGCCAACTTCTAGGTTGGCAGTAGGGAGGTCAATCCACGGAAAAGACGCCGCCACTTGAGATCTAGAAGATATATAAGTAAAAGGAACAGTCAGAGTAAGCTATGGGTATGGCAGAGATCGCTCAGTTCTCACTCGGATAGACCAGCCCATCACCACATGAGGGTTTGGTTATAGCGTTTCACCGTTATCGCGCATACCTAAAAAACCCATCTATTCTGTTACCGCAGGAGATAGCCGCTGTTCCACCCGACATGACCCGCCGAGCCATGGCAGCCTTCAGAAATCGCCTCCAAGTGTGTATAGACAATGACGGCCACCATTTGGAGGATGTCATCTTTAAAACATGATGAATAAAAACTGTATTGAATGAAGTTTAATGTGTGCAAATAATATTTTTATTATCTTTAACCATTTTAGTTTCATTTACCTTTGAAATGCGAGATTTTTTGGGGGTCACCCTGTATGACGGTTTTCAAATAAAATCTGTGGTAAGTAATATCCTCATATGTATTTTAAAATATTTTCAATATATATTTATTGGATGTAGGCTTATTTAACCCGGGAGCTGCGGGGAGACTCTTAAGAGTTCCCCCGGCGCACTGCGGGGAGACTCTTAAGAGTCAGAGAAAACAAAAATCAACTTTTGACATCGAAAAAAAAAAAAAATTTTATATTTTTTTTTTTGGCCCCTGGGCCATGCAAAATCTCAGTCCTCTACCTCCCCTCCTTCCCCACTTTCCTCCTCTCCTTCAGTTATCACCTATTTTCCCTGTTATTCCCTTATTCTGAGGTATTTTTTCGTGCTAACATTAGAAATCCGATTGGAGGGTGTGGTCATCACTGATAGCAAGCGAGTGCAAGAGAGAGAGAGTATCGATCGACTGTGTCTCAGTGGCCTTGGGGGAAATTGGCGGGAAAGCAGATTGCCTCACCCATACATTATACAACTCGCGGGCTATATCTCCGATTTTGACCATCCAAACGCTGTTTTCACTCGTTTTATTGTTGTTTCAGGTTAATACCTTATAATCAACCCATAATAGGCGCATATGGATAAGTATTAATGCTATTAATGGCACAATGAATATTTTAGTGACGGAAACACCTCAAATACGTCAGCACAGGGGGACGTTTCCAATTACCCCCATGCGCACTTCAGAGGTTAAGGGGAGAAATGGGTACTTGGGGGACTGTTTGGACGAATCTGGGGGCGAAAAATAGGGACCTGGGAACCAAGTTATTTTCCCCCATAAGTTATTAAGTTCCATTATCGCGATTCTCGTTATAGCGGCACTAATTAGGCGCGATAACAGAGGGTTGAGTGCATATATGAAATATATTAGGGCAAACTATATCATGGCAACATCAAAACAGATTCGAAACCCGTGGTCTACCACGGCCAACTCTCGCCGAGGCCAATGAGGATGGCCGAAACAACTCCAGGTAGAGAAGCGAGAGGGGCTGCCATCAACTTTCTAAGCTTAAAATATCTTACACGGTCTTGTTTGTTATTTTAGATTAAAATTTATGGTAAACCAAGATAACTGTGCAGTATCAATCATTCTTGAACATGTTTTAGACCGTGATAATATGGAAAGGGATATTGCATGAACTATGCCCTTTAAGAGCTCAGTGAGTACTCCCAGGAAAAATATTTTGGAATACAGATAGGTTGACCAATAATATCATATAATTGTCCCTTAACCCCTTACGGACGGGGATGTTTGTGACTTCTACCTGCCAGGCGGGCATATTTACCCTAAACGAGCTTCATTCCATATTTTGTTCATGCATAAACAAGAGCCAGAGCGCAATACAATTATGTATCCCTGAAAGGGCGATAATAGAGCTTTCCAATGACACCTGAATCATCCTTGTACGACCACGGGTTATCCTGTAGCGATCGCACAACGAGAGGTGAAAAACTCTAAAATACGGTAATTTCCCCAGTTTTGTCCTGGTCTCGCGAGGCCGTGGGTGTGAAATGTTGCAGAGGTGGTGTCAGTCGCGGCACTAGGGCCGTGCCGAACGGTCAGAGCCCGCCTATCGTCCTCCCAACGCGTGGACTCTCTCTCAGAGCCGATAATGTGCTCAAAATCCCACCCGACTAATGTCGGGCACCGCAGGGGTGGCCATTATTCTCTCGCCCGACATATGTCGGGCCCCGCGGCTTGAGTGTTAAGTACCAGTGCTCTAATATGGTAAGGTTTACTACTGTAGTCCTTTAACCCATGGACTGCTGAAAAATGGAGAAAATAATAGGTCAAGTTGAGGGAGGGAAGGGGTGGGGTATAAAGGGGGGGGGGGGGGGAGGAGTGGAGGATGTGATATAGGGAGATATTACTACTTTCTATGTGTCATACAATTTGGAGACATTTCCCGGCACTGGCACAGTAATTGAAGGGTTCTTTTTACAGGTCTATATACCGTGCCTTTCGTGAGGCCTATCGCACTTTATGGGTTAACCCTTAAAACTCAGGTTGGACCATATGGTATCATATGTCTTCTGTGCCACCATCCCGGGTGATGCCGTGCAATCAATTTTTTTTGCAGTCCCACTTGCCCTAGTCCTTAAGTAGGCTCCATCTCCAGCCCCTCACATATCCCCCAAGGCTCTCCCTATTCCCCCTCACTCCCCTCCCTAGCACACGACATGCATCAGTGTGCCACTTTGCCTTTGTTAGTGAGTGACGGAGTGACAGCGATCGAGTGCGTCCCCCTTACCACCCCCTCCCATGACATCGACACACAAATGCACACACATACAGAGTGAGCATTTATCACGCGACTCGCACACATGCTCATGTGGTAGCTCAGACCGGAAAAGTTGTTATTGCTCTCACGTTACTCGCATGGCAACCAGACTACCCACAAAGCTGCAGTTTTTGCCAATGTCAAGTTGAATGAAGGTACGTAATCATTATATCTTAACATGAGAAACTGGGTTGGCGTGACCAAAATGCCTAGACACACAGAGTTTGAAGCAATTTAAGTCATAGGAGGAGGGAAAGACTGAATCTGGGAGAGAGTTCCAGAGCTCAGCTGTTGAATAGAAGACAGAGTAACTTTTCACTCTTGGGTTGGAGAGCTACACAGAGTAGGGGTGGGATTGTGTTGCAAGACAGGTACCACGTACCCTACGTAGAGGTGGTATACACTGGGAGAGCTCCGAGAAGCACTGATTATTGTAGTAGCGATAGAGTAGCGATAGAATAGCGAGAGAGAGAGGGAACATTGCGGCGAAGAGAGATTGAAGAGTGTTGGCGAGTGGACAGGAATTAATGATACGAAAGGCCTTCCTTTCTACTTTGTCTAGGAGTGCGGTGTGAGAGGATCCTCCCAACACATGTGAACAATACTTAATACAAAGACGCACGGTGCCCCTGTACAGAGCAAGAAGCTATGCAGGGGTAAAGAACCCCTTGAGGCGGTTGAGCACATCCAGCTTCTGGGAGGCTGCCGTAGAAAGACTGGTAATATGGTCTTTTCAAATGAGAGCAGAAGAAAAAGAAACTCCAACAATATTGAGAGAAGATGATAGATCGATTTTTTTATTGTTGAAGAATAAGGGATAGTCCTCTGGGAGTTCCGGATGGGTAGATAGATGGAGAAATTGGGGTTTGGAAGCATTAAAGGCAACAAGGTTTTCTCTGCCCCAATTGGAAATAGTAGTTAGATCAGAAGATATGTGTTGTATGGCTTTATTAATTTTGTTTTTGTTTTCACTGCTACAGAAGGGTACCCATCTCCAGAAGCAGTCTGGGAAAATGTTAGAAATGCACTGGCACGACAAGCAGCCCAAGAACAAGTTGAGCACCGTGCATGAAGGCAAGTTGGTGGATTCAGGCAAAATCGACCACAAGACCAAGGCAAGTCTTCACACCAGATACAGTGCTTGATACAATAGATTGATAATAGATTGGCTGTTGAGACTATTCAATGTGTGCTATGCTGTGTCAATGGTACCACTAGACTGGAGGGGTGCATGTATTGTGCCATTGTACAAGGGGAAGGGAGACCGGCAGGAGTGTTCAAGTTATAGAGGTATTAGTTTATTATCATTTGTTGGAAAATTGTATGGCAGGGTGTTGATCATCATCATCATCTCCGACGCCTTGCTTCCCCCTGGGAAACCCCCACTAGAGGATGGCCATGACAGAAACGTCTCCAAGCTACTTTGTCAAGACATGCCTCCTTTGCCCGTGCCACAATGCCCCTTCCACTACGTGGAAGTTTTTCTTCAATATATTTTTCCACTTTCTTTTCCCATACCATAGGTGGTCTTCCACTACTAGCGGTTCCACTCACCCGACTCCCATATATCTTTCTTGGCATTCTGTCTTCATCCATTCTCTGAACATGACCATACCACCTCAAAGTACAGTAAACTTCCGTTAATCCGAAGGGCAGCGGACCGGCTCTCGTTCGGATTAGTGGATTTTTCGGATTATCGGACTTTACCCCTATGAACCTGTGTATGACGAAAACATTGAGACATTAGGCCACCCAAATGACACAATGGTGCACACACACATATCATATGTTCATGAAATCACTTCAAAAGTTTACCATTGTCATTGTAGCCTATTAACTACTTCAAAACATTCAGATTAATGGTCAAAGGAATCTGCTGATATAAACGTCTTCTTCTTCTTCCGTCTACTAGCGAGTTTGTCTTGCTCTTGAAGATCAGATGTGGTTCGGGAAGTAATGCCTTAACAACGGCACTTCCCTGAGAGGTTCTTGTAATTTTCCTTTTGTGATTTTCCTTTTGTGACGTGCTCTGTTATATTATATTGTATTGAAAGCACCCTTGTCTTGTTGTCTTGAAAGCACCCTTGGGATGCTCCGATCACTGAACTATAAATAGTAGCGTATCGGAACATCCAAAGGTGCGTTTTCAAGCTCAAGACTAATACGTCCAAAGGTGCGTTTTCAAGCTCAAGACTGAATGCGCTTGCAGAAAATGCGGTGCAAGCCAGTAGCGCATCGGAGCGTCCCAAGGATGCGTTCAAGAGCAAAACAAACTCTCTAGCAGACGATGTGGAAGAAGAAGAAGACGAAGGTGTTTACGATTATATCAGTAGCTTCCTTTGACCATTAATCTGAATGTTTTGAAGTAGATAATAGGCTACAATGACAATGGTAAACTTTTAAAGTGAATTCATGAACATATGATATGTGTGTGCTCCATTATGTGTCATTTGAGTGGCCTAATGCCTCAAAAAGGGGACTTTGGGACTTCTTGAAAGGTGCGTTTTCAAGCTCAAGACTGAATGCGCTTGCAGAAAATGCGGTGCAAGCCAGTAGCGCATCGGAGCGTCCCAAGGATGCGTTCAAGAGCAAAACAAACTCTCTAGCAGACAATGTGGATGAAGAAGAAGACGAAGGTGTTTACGATTATATCAGTAGCTTCCTTTGACCATTAATCTGAATGTTTTGAAGTAGATAATAGGCTACAATGACAATGGTAAACTTTTAAAGTGAATTCATGAACATATGATATGTGTGTGCTCCATTATGTGTCATTTGAGTGGCCTAATGCCTCAAAAAGGGGACTTTGGGACTTCTTGAAATTCGGACCATCGGGTGAATTCGGATTTGGCCTCAAATTGAAAAATTCGGACTATTGGGAGATTCGAATCATCGGTCGTCGGATTAACGGACTTTTACTGTACTTCTCTTTATCCACTCAACCACACCACAATCAATGCCCAAAGCCTGCTCTTCCATTCCAAAGGACTCGTACACTTCCCTATTACTTGGCCCATCTAGCCTATTCATGCCAGCTGCCATACTGAAAAAGCTCATCTCCACAGCTCTCAGTTTGAAGAGGTCCTCGTCACTTGCCGTCCATGTCTCGCTTCCATACGAGAGTGTTGGGAGCAGCACACTGTTTCTCAGTGACTTTTTGACTTCCTGGCTAACCATTCTTCCTTTGAGAATACTATCAAGTTCTCCAATCAATTTTCTCCCTTGCATTTTTCTCTCTTTTTATCTCACTCTCCATTTTACCATATTTGCATAGTACAGCTCCCAAATACTTGAAACTTTCAACCTCTTCTAGTACTTCATTTTTCAATTTTATTTTACAACTTTTCTTGTGTTCTTTCTTGATTCTATATTGTTCCTTAAAATCTATAGTTTCATGCATTCTTCTCTCAAACACCATTACCTTACATTTCCCTACATTGACCTTTAACTTTCTCTTTTCACATACCCTGTCAAAGTCAGTGACCACTCTCTGAAGTTCTTCAGCATTTTCCGCCAACAGGACTGCATCGTCCGCATATAGGCATGTTAAAATCTTCCATGTTCTTCCCTCTGATTCCAGTCTAGCTCCCACACCCATTGATACAGCCCTACATTCCCTAATCACTCCATCCATGTATATATTGAACAACCAAGCTGACATGACACATCCCTGTCTTACACCTACATTGACCTCAAAACTTTCACTTAACTTATCCCCTACCTTCACATTTGCCATTGCATTCCTATAAAAAGATTTTACTGCCATTAGCAACTTTCCTCCCACACCATATACTGTTAACACATCCCACAGGCCCTCCCAGTCTACTTTGTCGTAGGCTTTTTCCAAATCCATGAATGCTGCATAGAGTTTTCTGTTTTTGGCCAGATACATCTCTACCAACAATCGCATTGAGGCTATCTGGTCAACGCAGCCCCTGCCCTTTCTGAAACCTCCCTGTTCCTCGCCTATTTTGTCATCCGTTATCTTCTGTAGCCTCTGTGTTACTACTCTTGCGTGTACCTTTCCAGGTATGATAAGCAAGCTAATTCCCCTATAATTCTTACACTCTTCTTTACTACCCTTCCCTTTGTACAAGGGGAATCACTGCTTTCCTCCAGTCCTCTGGTACACTTTCCTTTTCCCATGCTAATTTACATAACCTATGCATTATGTCAACAGCTTCTTCTCCTCCATATCTCAGCATTTCACCTGGGATGTTATCTATTCCAGCAGCTTTGCCCATTTTAAGTCTATTGATTGCTTCTTTTACTTCTTCTCTGCTTATCTGGCTTTCAACTACCCTGTTTATTCTACCTCTCTCCATTCCTATGGATGAGATCTTTGCCTTCCCCCTACTCTTTACAGCTAAGCTACTAAAATGATCTTTCCATACTTTCACCACACCATCACCCTCTACCACTTCCCCATTCATGTCCCTCATCCTACCACCTGAGACACTCTCAGTCTTCTTCCCTCTGGCTTCTTTCACAGCTCTGTAGTATGCTTTCCTGTCATTCAGAAACTGTTCACTAATCTTTCTCCCATATGCCTCATCTGTCTTCCTTTTAGCGTCTTGTATCGCCCTCCTCTTCACTCTTTGTTTCAAATTGTTATATTCTTTCCTCGCATCTCTAGTTTCTCTAGGTATATTCTTTTGCAGCATACTCTTTCTGAACTCTTTCTTCTTTTTCACTATTTCTTCTATCTCTTTACTAAACCATGCGTTACCTTTCTTCTTCCACATTTTAAAGGTTTTCTTCCCACATACTTTCTCAGCTGCTTTAATCATGGAGTCTCTTGTACCTTTCCATACTTCGTCTACAGTATTTCCCAGATCTATCATAACATCCATGTCCTTTATAGTCTCTTTCAGGATGTCCTTGTATTTTGTTGCATTACATTCTTCATTTAATTTTCTCACATTTATTCTCTCTACCGTCAGTTTTCTCTCTTTCCTCTCATATTTCCACGCTTTCCTTATCCTCACTTTTGTCAGCACTGTATAGTGGTCTGATCCCGTCAGCATACCTCTTACAGCTTTTGAATCTAAAATTCTTCCTTTTAGTCCGGAGTCCATCATGGCGTAGTCAATTAGAGATTTCTGTTCCTGCTCACCTTCACCTCTGTGCCATGTATATCTATGAATGTGACGATGTTAAAAAAATGTGTTAGCCAGAAACATCTCTCTCTCCGCACATACTTCTAAAAGGAAGTCACCATTCATATTCCTACCCTCCACACCCCATTTACCTACTATACCTTCTATCTCCTCGTTTCCAACTCTACCATTCATGTCGCCTACTAATATTACTTGTGTACACTCTTGCCTTTCTCTTATACATTTATTGACTTTATTCCAAAATTTTCTATTTTCTTCCGCACCTTTCCCAGTTTCTTGGTTGACTGGTGCATAGACACACATAAAAGTATACCTATCTATCCCAATCTTGCACTCACACCATACAATTCTTGAGTCCACGCATCCATAGTTTTTCACACACTTCCTCAACCTTTCTGACAAAATTACTGCTACCCCTTCCTTTTTCTTACGTTTATATCCTGCATCCAATCCAGACCAGACAACCCATCCTTCCCCACCCCACAAATCATGCTTACGCTCACCATCCCACACTCCAGAACCCAACAGGTGCGTCTCACCTACCCCACACACATCCACACATCCATCTTTAAGCTCTTGCATCAGACACTCTCTCTTGCTAAAATCATTTATGCCATTGGCATTGAAGGCACAGACACGGAGCACGCTTTCCTTCACCCGAACGACGTTTCCACCACTTTTCTGCTTTGTTCCTCCACCCCCGAGGGGGTCCTGGCCGGCAGCATACCGAGCACAGTTGTTTCCCAGGAGGACTTGGGGCCTGGACATAATGCCTCCAAACAGGGCGCCGGATTGTCAAAAGTATACTAAAAGACAAACTAAAAACTGATACCAACATCAGTAAAAAAACATACAACACAGTAAAAATGAAAATATTAAGAAGATAGGGAGAACAAAAATATACAGGAGACAACAGAAATATAGTTACAAGGGGGATAATTTTTATAGTGGAAATTAAAAGCGGATTTAAAATTAAAAACAAAGTGTGCTGCTGAAGAAAATAGCACACCCGCCCTCCCCTTTAGTTCCACCGTCAAGCAAAAATAAAAATGTTAGAAATTTAAAAGGGAGGATTAAAATAAGGACGGTGTAATAACGAGGCTACCTCGAGAAGGCGGGGTAGGACTTACTTACCGTAACTAGTCACGGTAAGCTACAGAGGTGCGTTTTAGCAAGACTTTAACCAATACCGTACTTATACGCAGATGACAGGACCTCTAAACCTCATTGGTTACGATACTGCCACTGCGCAAAGGGTATTGATAGAGAGGATAATAAAGGGTACGGAAGGTGCAATAGAAGAGCAATGCAGTTTTAGGAGGGGTAGAGGGTGTGGATC
This sequence comes from Paralithodes platypus, assembly GCA_032716605.1. NCBI lineage: Eukaryota > Metazoa > Arthropoda > Malacostraca > Decapoda > Lithodidae > Paralithodes > Paralithodes platypus. The sequence continues at coordinate 41,587,222 of CM064568.1, read as the reverse complement.
AGATTTTTGCAGTAAGACAGCTATGTGAGAAGTATTTAGAGAATCAAATAGACATTTTGGGCTTTTATGGATTTGGAAAAAAGTGTATGATCGTGTCGATCGAGAAGCAATGTGGAAGGTGCTAAGGATTTATGAAATTGGAGGAAATTTATACATATACATTAGAGATGGAACGAATATCGATTTTCACTATTTGCGAATACGAATATTTGTTGGTAAAATTCGCGAATACGAATAGCGAATAGCGAATATTTCAATCTTTCTTGAAGGATGAAATTGTCATCCTTCAAGAACTGGTAATTCTTTTTATATCACCAACAAACGTTAATTAAATTACTATGAAATTAATTACCGGAAGCCAATGACGATGTGAATGTGTAAAGCTGCGTGTTTCGTTACCACCACTGATTAGCCATTGGGCTTTTGGCAGAAAATGCCAAACATTATCAGTGATATCCGAGACATGTTTACATACAGTATTCTCATCGTCCAGCATATTACGGTTTCATAATCATCAGCCAACTTAAAATAGCCCTGTATAATATTTAACCCTGGGAGTCGGCTGTCTGGCCCGCTGCTCTCCCGGCCATTTGCACTCTATTTTAACCCTTTAAAAGCCTTAATAATGCTCCTAGCTTGCTGCAAATTGGTGCACGACTTAAGTCGAGCGCCGCTCTTTAACCCTTGTCTAGCGGGGTGTTTTGGGCTCATTTGGGCATATTCAGGCCCTCCTGCATGATAAATCAAGCATCTGCATGAAAAAAAAATTATTTAGCAAAAAACTAGGCGCTAAAAGCTTCAAAATGAGACCAGAACGAGCTACGTAGCACTCGTGGTTCTCTTGCAGTGATGCCACTAACATGGGAGTTTAGCATACATCGGTATATTTTTCCCAGCTATGCTCACTACTGGCTACACTGCCGGCCTCTCGAGAACACAGGGAACATGAGTTAATGGGCGGCGGTAAGCCCTGGGAGTCGGCTGTCTGGCCCGCTGTGCTCCCTTACCTTACCTTTGGATACCTTTGGATGTGTTCGCCGCTCCTCTAGCGGCACCAAGGAGCGCGACGCCCCTCGTTATGGGTGGTGATTTGGTGCAGTAGACTGTTTGAAGCGACAGCTCGCTCCCTTGCGAGGATGGGCTCGTCTGGCACTTTTTGCAGTTCGACATCTAGGGCTCTCTTGAAGTTGTCTAACGAGATGTCCCTCATGTCTCTTACTCGCCGTGGGAGTTTGTTGAAGAGACGTGGGCCTCTGTGTGATAACCAGCCCTCTCGCAGAGAGCCCATAGCACCCCTGTTATTCATCCGGGGGATTTCGCATTCCCAGCCTCTCCTATCACTGAATTTCATGACTATCTGTGATTTTCCACGTGTATATTATTAGGTAACGTTCTCTTCTACGTTCCAGTGAGTACAGATTCAGTGCTCTTAAACGCTCCCAATAGTGTAGATGTTTTATCGAACTTATATGCGAAGTGAAATTTCTTTGTACACTCTCTACGTCATTTATTTCACCTGCTTTGTATGGGGATGTTAATACGCTACAGTATTCAAGCCGCGGTAGCACTATAGATTTGAAGAGCGTTATCATAGGCAATTCACCGCGTGTTTTAAAAGTACGCAGAATCCAACCCGTTAGACGTTTCGCAGCCGCCACTTTGACCTGGTTATGTACTTTGATACCCATATTTTCAGACATTAATACCCCCAAGGTCTTTCACACTGTCTTTCCGTTCTATTATGTGGTTAGATTCTGTTAAGTAATTTTTAATTTCTTTAACACCATTATTATCTCCGTACCGTATTAATTGGAATTTTTCCTCATTGAATTGCATGTTGTTTTCCCTGGTCCACTGGAACACTACATTCATGTCTTCCTGCAGTCGGCCCGTGTCCTCTTGTGTGTTTACTATCTTGCTTAATTTTGTGTCATCAGCAAAAGACGACACCATACTGTGTCTGGTGTTGGTATCTATGTCGCAAATTAGTATGAGGAACAGAAGGGGCGCTAGCACTGTTCCTTGGGGCACTGAGCTTTTGACATCCGAAGGCTCAGAAGTGACTTGGTTTACTGCTACCGATTGTTTTCGGTTTACGAGGAAATTGTATATCCACCGTCCGATTTTCCCAGTTATACCTTTTGCGTTTAGTTTGTGGGCTATTATACCATGGTCACATTTATCAAATGCCTTAGCAAAATCGGTGTAAATGACATCCAAGTTTTTCTTTTCTTCTAGCGCTTTAAGAATGTTGTCATAGTGTTCCAAAAGTTGTGAGAGACATGATCTTCCCGCTCTGAACCCATGTTGACCGGTGTTGTGTAGTTCATTTGTCTCCATGAATGTTGAAATTTTGCTTCGCAGGACTTGCTCGAAAACTTTAATGATGTGAGAGGTTAGAGCTACCGGGCGGTAGTTTTTTGGTAGTGCTTTACTCCCTCCTTTATGCAGTGGGTCAATTATTGCGTTTTTCAAGCTATCTGGTATGTCACCAGTGTCTACACTCCTTCTCCACATTATAGCCAGGGGTTTTGAGAGGTTTTCCTTACAATTCTTCATTAGGATCGAATTCCATGAGTCCGGGCCTGGTGCCGAGTGGGATGGCATGTTGGAAATGGCCTCTTCTATGTCTTTTGGACCGAAATCAATATCCAGCATCTGAGGGGTTTCCGTGGGGGAGGTTTCCATGAAAAATATATTTTGGTCTCTGATGACTGTTGTTTCATCAGGCTCACTGAATGCCATTTCATACTGCCTGCTTAACCTAACAAGTGCGCATGGGGGTAATTGGAAACGTCCCCCTGTGCTGACGTATTTGAGGTGTTTCCGTCACTAAAATATTCATTGTACCATTAATAGCATTAATACTTATCCATATGTGCCTATTATGGGTTGATTATAAAGGTATTAACCTGAAACAACAATAAAACGAGTGAAAACAGCGTTTGGATGGTCAAAATTGGAGATATAGCCCGCGAGTTGTATAATGTATGGGTGAGGCAAGCTGCTTTCCCGCCAATTTCCCCCAAGGCCACTGAGACACAGTCGATCGATACTCTCTCTCTCTCTCTTGCACTCGCTTGCCATCAGTGATGACAACCCCCTGCTTGCAACTCGCTAATGTTAGCACGAAAATATACCTCAGAATAAGGGAATAACAGGGAAAATAGGTGATAACTGAAGGGTTTCCTTTATACCTGCAATAGCTTTCCTCTCCTCTTCCATATGTTGTAGTTCATATGATATTTAGCCTTTGTTCAATTTCCACAATTTCTCTATCTATTTTGACCTTTTGCCTATCCTGTAGATTTTGATGTGTGCGTCTTTGTGGGAGTAATTTTCTTCTTCTGTACAGCCTCCTCCTTTCCCGATCTTGTTTGCTTCTTCGTTTTGTTTGTCTTGCAGGTATATGGCGGCCATTTGCACTCGATTTTAACCCTTTAAAAACCTTAATAATGCTCCTAACTTGCTGCAAATTGGTGCACGACTTAAGTCGAGTGCCGCCAATAAGGGGTTAAGGGTTAATTATCACTAGAACAATACACTATATCATGTAGGAAGTCTTCTGGAGAAATAGGGCAAATATATTAACAATGCATGATAAACTAAAGCACAAATATATGCTACAATAGCATTGACAAATCGCTAGATAGTCACCAGACACTAAAAACTTATATGTCACTAGAAAACATTTGTTGAAGTACTGTATCTAGAATAATCTTTAACAATCGAAAAATCTGTACAATTCCTTAAAATAGGGAACATAACTTGAATATCGCTAGAATTCATCACATCTTTATGTCGCTAGATGGAAGTGATTCGCTGGATCTAGCGGTAGCCGGTACATTGGCAACATTGTACCAAGACCATTTATTCCGTTATAATGAACAAGGTCAGATTTCCGAACTATTACAATTATTTCAAAGTTCAGAGATCATCAGATTGGTTTGCAAGTCGATGTACACAATTTCAGTTCCATTAGTTTAAAAAACATTAACATACTATGGTACTTAGAGGGTTTAATAAAGAAGCATGCCTTTCCCAGACATCGTACAAGCGAACGCATGCTTTAAAATGTAATATTTTACATTTTTGTATATCTTCTATTGGTTTCGTGAAAATATTCGCATGGTTGCAAATAGCTATGAATGGAAATGCGAATACGAATAAGAATACGAATATTGAAAAACATAGCGAATATTCGCACATACGAATACAAAACGAATATTCGGTCCATCTCTAATATACATTATACATACCGTACATACAGTACATACAATGGTTTAACAACATTTTTCCATTACATGCATTGTAATGGCTCCTACAGGGTTGCCTTTCAGTAGTTAGAGTGTACTGTAATACAATAAAGTCCCGCCCCAGCACTGCCCCACCAAGTCACTGTGGCTGATGTTGGTATAATGCTATCCATGTCTTAGCAAGACTCAACAGAGTCCCCCTGCAGCACTTGCACCTGCAGTATCTGCAACCACACCAGCCTTAACAGTGTTACTAAAAGACAGCACCATAACAAGACTACTGTATATTACGCAATTGGATTATAGAACAATAAAGTCCTGCCCCAACATGCAAACACTGTTGCCGACACAAGTGTGGTGCCAAACAGCGCCCAGATAAGACTCAGTCCTCTGTGGCACCTATCCGCACACCACCAGCCTCGACAGTGCTAAGACAGGAAGTAAGACCAAAAAATGTTAGAATTGAGAGGGAACTGGTGGAATATAGTTTGGAGGGTTTTGAGTTATATGAGAGAAATGCTATTAGAGCAGAGGTTGGAAGAGGACTGTTTATTTATGTAAGAAAAGAGCTCAAGGTTAATGAGGTGGATATGAGACAGCAGTATTGTGAGTATTTGTGTATTGAAGTAAAATGTGTAAGAGGATCAATTCTAATTGCCTCTATATATAGAAGCCCAAATAATAGCAGGGGAGAGGATGATAACCTACTGAAAACAATGGAGGAGATAGATAATAGAGAGAACAAATATAAAATTTTGATTGGAGATTTCAATTTGCCAAGGATCAACTGGGCAAATTGTACTACTCCAGCAGGACAGGGTAGCCTGGAAAATAAGTTTATAGAGAAAGTGAGAGATTGTTTTTTAACGCAACATATTGTAGAGATGACAAGATATAGAGATGGGACGCAGGGGAGTGTACTTGATTTGATTTTTAGCAATGAAGAGGATATAGTGGAACATGTTAATGTGGATAGCCCTATAGGTCGTAGTGACCATGCCTGTATAAGCTTTAGTTGTAACATTAAATCGGAGAGGGATAATAAAAGCAATAGAAAAATATACATGTATGATAGAGCAGATTATGAGCTGCTGAGACGGTGTTTGGACATTGACTGGGGGGAATATTTGAACGGTGAAGACGCTGAAGGAATGTGGAGGAAAATTAGAGTCAAACTGGAGAATGCTGTATCCAAAAGTGTACCAGTAAGGGAATATAAGGATAAAACAAAATTGAGGAAAAGAACTAACCCAGAATTGCCAATGAAAAGAAAGCTTTGGATATTGATTAGAAGAAAGAAACGATTGTGGGAAAGATTAAAATTGTTAAAAAAGAACAGGGGGTCTAGTATAGAGGCTAAGGAAGTGGATCTGGAACGCAGACAAATAAACAATAAAATAAGGTGGGAAACAAGGAGGGGGGTGAAGGAGAGGGAGAGAGAGATAGCTAGAAATGTGAAGGATAATCCAAAAATATTCTGGAAGTACATTCAGGAAAAATTAACAAGAAGAGTAGGGATCCCAGAGCTGGTGGGGGGGTTGAATGATGGGAGTAGAGCGGAGACTGATAAGGAGAAAGCAGAGGTGCTGGGGAAATACTTTGGGGGGGTACTAACAGTGGAGTCGGAGGATGCAGTGCCTACTATTCCCATCAAACAGGCACCGGCACTAGAACTAGTAGAGTTTTCCCATGCTAGAATAAGAAGGGCTATAGAAAAAATGAATAGAAGTAAGTCACCGGGACCGGATGGGATACACCCAAGAATCATAAAGGAAGGAGGGGAGATGTTAGTAGAGCCATTGAAAATGTTATTTGAGGTATCGTTTAATACAGGACAAATCCCGATGGACTGGAGAGAGGCGAACATAACAGCTATATTTAAGAAGGGAAAGAGAAATGACCCAGGGAATTATAGACCAGTCAGTTTGACAAGTGTTGTGTGTAAACTAATGGAAACGGTAATTAGAGAAGGAATAATGGATCATATGAAGTCAAACCAACTTTTCAGTGGGAGACAGTTCGGATTCTTGCCGGGGAGGTCGACGGTACTACAGCTAATTAAGGTGGTAGATGATTGGATGCAAATTCTAGAAGATGGTGATGTAATAGACGTGGTATATTGCGATTTTATGAAGGCCTTCGATAAGGTCCCACATAAAAGGTTAATAGAGAAAGTTAGAAGCTATAATATAGGGGAGAAATGTGTGAAATGGATAGAAGCCTTCCTGAAAGATCGGAGACAGAGGGTATTGGTGAATGGAATAGGCTCGGGGTGGAGGGAAATTACAAGTGGGGTACCTCAGGGATCTGTGTTGGGACCATTGCTGTTCGTTATATTTATCAACGACTTGCCTGAAGTTATAACTAATGGAAGTGAGGTATACCTGTATGCGGATGACACTAAACTGTATAGAAGAGTGAGGAGTAAGGAAGATATGGGTTTGCTTCAAGGAGATGTGGAGGGCATGAAGGGATGGTCTGAGCATTGGTTAATGCCTTTTCATCCAAAAAAATGCAAGTACATGCGGATTGGGACCAGCAAGATAGACAAGGTAGGATACAGTATGTATGAAGCGATGGAGGAAGTGAGTGCAGAAAAGGATATAGGAGTAGTGATAGATAATAAGTTAAATTTCTCAGAACATTTAGCGGAAAAGATAAACAAAGCCAATAGAATTGTAGGGCTGATAAGGAGGACATTTGTGTCACTTGACGAAGAAATCTTCAGGAATCTATATACAGCGCTGGTTAGGCCACACCTGGAATATGCAAACCAGGTGTGGGCTCCATATATGGTAAAGGATATAGAAGCAGTGGAGAAAGTGCAGAGAAGAGCTAGCAAGCTGGTACCAACGTTGAAGAACGCGGGCTATGAGCAGAGGTTGAGGACACTGGGACTTCCGACACTGGCATATAGGAGAAAGAGAGGGGATATGATAGAGACTTTTAAGATAGTGTCAGGAAAGTACGATGAGGATGTGTGTGAAGGTATCTTCTTGATGCGGGAGGGAACAAGAACGAGAGGACACTCTAAGAAAATTTACAAAGAAAGAAATAGGCTTGAGAAGGCGAAGAACTCATTTTGTGATAGAGTGGTAAATGAGTGGAACGCACTGCCCCAGTATGTAGTCGATTCCGAATCAATAAGGGAGTTTGAAAGTAATCTTGATAAAGCATGGGGAAGACAAGATTTGAAGTTTGATTATAAAACAAAAATACAGAATAGTAAAAATGTTGCGTCTGCTACCGCCGCCGCCAACACCGTGAACGACCGCAGCAGTGCAAGCACTGGTACTGAGCTGGATACACAGGCATAGTTTGCCTTTTTCCAGAGGATCTACTGTAAGAAACTGTAAGAAGATAAAGACTTTATTGCACAGTAATGGCTGTTGGTCCACAAGTCTATCGCCATCCCCCCTATCAGTCGCCTTGTACAACACACAGTAGGATGCGTGAGGCATATTCATTTTGTCCTCCACTATTAGATGAAGGCCCCCTTACCCCCTGGGGGGTAAGTTTTTATGAAGAGAGCAGACCGTGTGTTAGAGTAGGAAATAATGAGTCGAGTGAATGGTTTGAGGTAAATGTACTGTAGGTCTTCGACAGGGTTGCGTAAAGTCACCGTGGCTGTTTAATGTATGTGTATATGGATGGTGTGATGAGGGAGGTGAAATAGAGAACCGACGTGTCATCCGACGTAAGAGACAATTCCCCACAGACCCTGACTATACGCCTTTCACCAATCACCAGACAAAGCACATCAACAATCTCAAGCACTCACCAGCCTGTGGCCTAGACAACATAAACCTCAGACACCTGGGACCACAAGGCATACAAGCACTCACTAACATATCAAACTACAGTTATTCACACAACACAATACCAGACATCTGGAAGCATGGCATCATCATCACATTCCCCAAACCCAACAAAGACCCCACGCTACCCTCCTCACACTCCTTTGCACCCCCTCCAAAGTCATGGAACGCCTTGTACTACAACTAATTACACCCGACCTACCCCTAGCTCCAACACAACATGGCTTCAGGCCACTGCACTCCACAAACACTCTTCTCACAGACCTTACACAGAGCTTTTGACGGTATCAACTCAGCTAGACCACCACACCGATCACTACTAGCCACACTCGACATTAGTAAAGCCTTCGATGCCATCCCCCACCACAACCCAACAAACAAAATCTACAACACAAAAAGGTGGCTGGCCAACTTCTAGCAGGCAGATGTGCACACGTATCTTTTGCCGGTCAGTCATCTAGAATCAGAAACTTTCCAAACGGAGTCCCACAAGGATCCGTCCTATCGCCTGCACTCTTCAATCTGTACATGCACGACATAACTAGACCCAATACACCCCAAATAAACTTAGCCTCCTATGCAGATGACATAACACTCACATGCACACACCATGACCCCAAAACAGCAACAGATCTCCTTCAACCCTATCTCAACACAATACATGGCTGGTGCACTACAAACAGACTTAATCTAGCCCCAGCCAAATCCACCGCAACCCTGCTCACAAGCTGGACAGAACACAAATACATCCCCCGACTCACCATAAACAACACACCCTTAACACATACACACACACAAAATCCTAGGAGTAACATATGATACTCCTATGACATTCAAACAGCACACCACAAACACTTAAAAGAAACCAACACCCAGACTTAACACCCTCAGGTCACTTGCTCACACAAAATTTGGACACAACAAAGAAACCACCACCACAGTTTATAAACAATACATAAGATCAGTGATGGAATACACAAGCCCAGCCTGGCCTTCTAACCTAGCTGAAACACATCACAAGACCTTACACAGACTATTCAAAACAAATCCCTAAAAATCATTACAGGCTGCACAGCTACTACACCCACAGATCACCTACATCAAGAAACCAAAATCCTCAAAGTCAAAGACCATCTGGACATGAGAGGCACCCAATTTCTGGCAGCAGCCTCTACGAACCAAAACCATCCACTACACTACATGGCAACACACCCACAGACACCAAGAAATATCAAAACAACACCCAGCACACGGTATCACACACAAATACTGTCCGCTCTCCCTCCCTCCCTGCCCACCCCAAACCAACTTCCAGAAGCACATCCATACTCATATCTCTCGCCGTTCCATCCACTCACTCATATACAACACGCAGCTGCAAGCAAGACCTCCCGAAATCCATCCTTCCTCGCGAAGAGTGTCTAGCTGGCCAGGCTGAGATGCGGACACCATCCAGCTCTTCTGAGCTATCAGAAGAGACTGGATGACTCCGTCGTCGACACCTGCCCTGGATGTAACACAGCATCTCATACCATCAAACACATCATAGAAAACTGCATTTCACACAACCACTTATGCGAACAACACAATCTACACTCAATGAGAGCTCTGTGGGAAATCCCGATCGCGGCCATGGCCTTCCTCAGGGACTCGGGGCTGTTCGGCCAGGCAGCTTAGGGAACAACAACTATGGGTAGAGGATTGGGTTTAGTATGAAAGAAGAGTAGAGATTGGGAGTTGAATCAGTTGCTGTTCGCTGATGACACAGCATTGGTGGAGGATTCTGAGGAAAAAAAGCAGCGAGCATTCAAAGAGTTTGGTGTGGTTTGTGGGAGGAAGCTGAGGGTGAATGTTTATAAAAGTAAAGTGATGGAGGGTAATAGAGGTACTCGTAGGGTGAATATAGATGCGAGGCTGCATGGGGAAATACTGGAACAAGTGGATTTTTTTAAATATCTAGGAGGAATGATAAGCAGGAATAGAGGTAAAACAGAGAGTATGTGAAAGGAAAGTTTACGGAGCAATGGGAAGAATGTGGAAGGTGATAAATCTTGACATGCAAGTTACAAGTGCAATGTATCAAAGGATGTACCAACAGTGATGTATGGGGCTGAGACATGGGCTCTGAAGAAAAGGGAGATAAGAAAGCTGGATATGATGGAGATAAGCTGCTTGAGGAGTACTGTATGTGTGGAGTAACTCAGTGACAGATTGAGGAATGAAGAGATACGTAGGAGAGTGGGGCAGCAGGAACATTTGTCGGCTAGAGTGGACAGAAAGGTGCTGAGCTGGTATGGACATGTCGAGCAAATGGAAGATGAAGGGCTTACAAAGAGAATATATGAGTTGGGGAGGTTGTTGTTGTTGTTGTTGTTCCCTAAGCTGCCTGGCCGAACAGCCCCGAGTCCCTGAGGAAGGCCATGGCCACGATCGGGCTTTCCCACAGAGCTCTCATTGAGTGTAGATTGTGTTGTTGGCGTAAGTGGTTGTGTGAAATGCAGTCTTCTATGATGTGTTTAATGGTATGGGGTGCTGTGTTACATCCCGGGCAGGCGTCGACAACGGAGTCATCCAGTCTCTTCTGATAGCTCAGGAGAGCTGGATGGTGTCCGCATCTCAGCCTGGCCAGGTGGACTCTGTCCTCGCGAGGAAGGGAGGATTCGGAAGGATGGATTTCGGGAGGTCGTGCATGCAGCTGCGTGTTGTCTGTGAGTGAGTGGATGGATCGGCGAGAGATATGAGTATGGATGTGCTTCTGGAAGTTGGTTCGGGGTGGGCAGGGAGGGAGAGAGGACAATAATTGTGTGTGATACCGTGTGCTGGGTGTTGTTTTGATATTTCTTGGTGTCTGTGGGTGTGTTGCCATGTAGTTTAGTGGGTGGTCTTGGTTCGTGGAGGCTGCTGCCAGGAATTGAGTGCCTCTCATGTCCAGATGGTCTTTGACTTTGAGGATTTTAGTTTTTGGATGTAGGTGATCTGTGGGTGCAGTAGCTGTGCAGCCTGTAATGATCTTCAGGGCTTTGTTTTGAATAGTCTGTAAGGTCTTATGTGTTTCAGCTAGGTTAGAAGCCCAGGCTGGGCTTGCGTATTCCATCACCGATCTTATGTATTGTTTATATACTGTGGTGGTAGTTTCTTTGTTGTGTCCAAATTTTGTGTGAGCAAGTGACCTGAGGGCGTTAAGTCTGGGTGTCAGTTTCTTTTTAATGTTTGTGGTGTGCTGTTTGAATGTCATATGAGTATCATATGTTACTCCTAGGATTTTGGGTGTGTGTGTGTATGTGTTAGGGGTGTGTTGTTTATGTTAGAATCTTGATGTGCTGGCTACAAATTGGCCTGCAAACGACTAGTATGGTTGGCCTGCAAACGCCGGTATGGTTGTTTACCCTTGGCAAATTAGATAAAGAGTTGGGTGGTAATTAAGTAAATGTATATGTTATGTATCATATAATTATACTGTACTACCTATAGTATAATCGCATGTAGGGTATCTATAATTTGTAGGGTAGATTACCCTGATGATTAAATTATCGAGGATGCGATGACGTCATCAGCTGATGACATGAGTGGGGGCGTGTATGCGATGTTGGGGAGGAGAAGGGAGTCGGAAAAGAGAGATCGTGGAGAGGTTGTGCTAGCGATAGTGGGGAGCGATTGTCCGGCGTGTTTCATGTAATGGTGGTTTAAGGCATGCCTAGCAGATGGTGTAAATAGTGAGTTGGATACGGTATGTGGTTTGATTGGTATTACATGGCGTTGCAGTTGTTTGGGCTGTGGTTTTTGTGTGTCGGCGTTTGTGCTTCTTGGTTACGATGGTGGTTTGTTGTTTCGCTGAGTAGCTGGTTCATCTTGGAGAGTTCAACGTTCTTAACCCTTAATTAGCGGCGAGCAACATAAGTCGAGTTAAAAAAAGCTGGACTATGTGGCGGCGCTCGACATAACTCGAGTGGCAATTTCAGCACGTAATGTGGCTGAGAGAGAGAGACAAGTGGTGGCAGGAGACTAGCGAGCGTATGACTGCTCCAGACCACCGCGGCGAACCTACTGACACAAATCTCAGCTCCCTCCTCCCTCTCTCACTCGCTACATACTCAATTATGTACTGAAAGTACCGAATTACCTGCTTTTTGCACTCGCGTTGCACGGTTATTGCAAGAAAACTATCCATCATACAAGGATCGTTATGGTGTCATTCGAAAGCTCTGTTTATGCCCTTTCAGGGATAGGTACTTGTTTTACGTTCTGGGTCTTATTTAGGCATGAAAATGATCACGTAAACAGCCCTATTTTGGCTAAAAACACCCCGCTGTGCGGTACACATAAATAAACCGCATAGGCCGCTCGTAAGGTGTTAAGGGCGAGCTACGCATCAGAAAGGTAATTATTGTAAACGTGTATAAAATATATATGAAGTATTTGGGAAGATATCACATATGCAGATTAGCTTAACTATATTTAACAGTTTATGGCGAGTTGAGGGATGTATTCGTGTTCTCCTGTCCAGCTTGTGAGCAGGGTTGCGGTGGATTTGGCTGGGGCTAGATTAAGTCTATTTGTAGTGCACCAGCCATGTAGTGTGTTGAGATAGGGTTGAAGGAGATCTGTTGCTCTTTTTGGGTCATGGTGTGTGCATGTGAGTGTTATGTCATCTGCATAGGAAGCTAAGTTTATTTGGGGCGTATTGGGTGTAGTTATATCGTGCATGTACAGATTGAAGAGTGCGGGCGATAGGACGGATCCTTGTGGGACTCCGTTTGGAAAGTTTCTGATTTTAGATGACTGACCGGCAAAAGATACGTGTGCACATCTGCCTGCTAGGAAGTTGGCCAGCCACCTTTTTGTGTTGTTGTGCATGTTTGTGTTGTAGATTTTGTTTTTTAGGTTGTGGAGGGGGATGGCATCGAAGGCTTTACTAATGTCGAGTGTGGCTAATAGTGATCTAGCTGAGTTGATGCCATCAAAAGCTCTTTGTGTAAGGTCTGTGAGAAGAGTGTTTGTGGAGTGCAGTGGCCTAAAGCCATGTTGTGTTGGAGCTAGGGGTAGGTCGGGTGTAATTAGTTGTAATACTAGGCGTTCCATGACTTTGGAGGGGGAGCAAAGGAGTGTGATGGGGCGGTGCGAGGAGGGTAGCGTGGGGTCTTTGTTGGGTTTGGGGAATGTGATGATGATACCATGCTTCCAAATGTCTGGTATTATGTTGTGTGAATAGCTGTAGTTTGATATGTTAGTGAGTGCTTGTATGCCTTGTGGTCCCAGGTGTATGTTGCTTATGTTGTCTAGGCCACAGGCGGGTGAGTGCTTGAGATTGTTGATGATATGCTTTGTCTGGTGAAGGGTGTATAGTCAGGGTCTGTGGGGAATTGTCTCTTATGTCGGATGACACGTCGGTAGTCGTTGTGAGGTTTTAGGTGGCTGACATGTGAGAAGTGATTGATGAGAGTGTTTGCTTGTTGTTTACATGAAGGAGTAGAGTCTGTTGTTGTGATTGCAGCATGTGATTGTTTTGTGTTGCTGTTGGAAAGTGTGATGCTGTTTAGTGTTATGTAGAGTTTTTTGGAGTTTGTTTTGTGATCAAGTGTTTGTAGGAAGTTATTCCAATTTAGTTTTTGTTGTTAGTTTGGGTGTTGAGTGCTTGAATTTGTTGTTCCCCAAACTGCCTGGCCGAACAGCCCCAAGGCCCCGAGCAAGGCCAAGGCCATAACCGAGCGCCCCCACAGAACCCTCCTTGCCGACCACAATAAAGCCTGGGTGACCGAAGCCACTCCATGGCGGGGAGCTGAGGAGGGTGCGGAAACGCTCGGGAAACCAAAGCCCCACCCAGGGCCCTGTGCCCCTCAGCAATTATGAAGAGAAAGTTGAGGGGCAAAGGAAAAATGTGACGCTTTGGCTTCCAATCTTGGTAGATTGGGAGGTCAATCCACGTTAGAGACGCCGTCACTTGAGATCTAGAAAATATTTAAGTAAAAGGAACAGTCAGAGTAAGCTATGGGTATGGCAGAGATCACTCAGTTCTCACTCTGATAGACCAGCCCATCACCACATGACTAGAACCCAATCCTCTCAGCATGAGCTAGGAAAGGCCCTAGCAAGCCGCCTTTGGCGGGGGGATAGCTCCCCTATTTCAACTCCTTTCGGGGTTGGGCACCCGCCTTGAATTTGTTGTGTGATGTCTTGTGTGTGGGGTGCTGGGGAGTGTTTCAGTATGTCGCGTTGTCTGATGAGGTTTTGAATTTCTGATGTGAAGTTGGGGTTGTGTCTTTTTCTGTTACCTCTTGGAATGTGTTTCTTGTCAGCGTTTTGGATAGTATTATTGAGTATGTGTACAGCATTGTTGATGTTAGTGATGGGTGTACTGTTTAGAGTTGTGAAGTGTTGTTCGGTCTCATTTGTGAATGCTTCCCAGTTAGCTCTTTTATAATTGGTGTATGTGTGTTTGTGGCTAGCTGGGGTGAGTCTGGTTTTGGTGGTGATAATGATCAGGAGGTGGTCCGAGCCTAAGGTTCTGACCACCCTCCAGGATGTTGTGGGGGCGAGTTCTGGGGAGCAAAAGGTGATGTCTGGAGATGATGGGTTATAGAGGGCTTGGTGAGGAATATGGGTATGTTGATGGATGTCGTTAAGGATGATGAGGTTATCAGTTTGGTTTTGTAGTACCAGCCCTCTGTCTGTGTCGGGGTTTTCGACAAACCAGGCCGACGTCTTGGCGTTGAAGTCACCACCCAGGATGAGGTGTGGGGTGTTTGTGATGTGTTGTAAGTGTGGTCTGTATTCATTTGGTACTATAGGGGATGTTTGGGGAGGGATGTATGTGTTTATGATGGTTATGTTGGAGGTGTTGCCAGTGCGTATTTTAATTGATAGTTTGGGAGGGGTGTAGTTGGGGAGGTGTGGCAGAGTGGTCTTGCCACTGGACTGGTAATCCAATGGACCCGGGTTCGAATCCCAATATGTTTATGGGAAGATATTATTGGGATGAAATGTGTGCTGTAACTAGTTTCAGTGCATTACCACAGCACACCGAAATGCCAAAACAAAATACACTGTACCCTAATTGTTCCCTGATTAAATAGCACTGTATGAATATTCCCATATTCAAAATATGCTACAGGGGGGCAATGCCTAGTGAGTTAATTGCTCAATAGGTGGTGTTCTGAGAGTGATGGTCTGAGCCTGGGGAGTGAGACTGAAGCGCAGAGGCGAAGCAGCTTCAGAGATAGAGTTGGGTTCGAGCCGTGAATAGGTGCTTCGCATGTCTCACTCCCTAGACTGGAACAAGACCTCACGGGCCTCACCGTGTTCAGCGGTAGAGTGTAAAGGCTATCAGCCTATGCCCGAGAGGGAGTAGTTGGAATATAGAAGAAAATAAAGAACAAAAAAAGATACAAGGGAAGGGAGAGGGGTAGGAGGACCTCCATCAAGATGAAGAAACTGTAGGACAAGCATTGAAAGATAGAGGAATGACTATAGATCAGGCAAGAGAAGTGGTTATAAATAGGAATGAACAGAGAATGCTAGTGAATAGTTTATTGTAAATGCAGTTATTTGGGAGAGGGGGTCAGGCGCCAGTTGGACTAGATAATAGTCCATCAGGCGCCTGGCCCGGGGAGCCGGTATATATGAAGGGTACGTCTGGATGCATGGTGGGCTGGTATATACTGCGGTGTGCTACACTGCATGTCTGCCTGCAGAAACCAGAGCCTCCCCGGGAGATGTGGGTCCTGGGAATCTTATGCTGGGGACCCCCCAAATGGGCCTGGGTCACAGGGTTTTTCTCCTGGGCGAGCTAGATGTGTGTGAATTAGTGTTTTGCTTTTGTTATGTTGTTCGGGCTCTGTCTCGAGTCTGTCACCCTAAAAAAAAGGGGTATATATGCGAGAGAGTATAATTATAGATAGATAGATGCATGTATGTACTAACCTTTCCTATAAAATATAACTCCACTCCTGGGACCCCTCAGTGTCTTGTGTGTGGTGGTGGTGACTACATCGCAGTACTCGAAGGGATTGGTAGTTTGTCCGGTAGCCACCAAGCCGCTCACGTGGGACATATCAGCCATCAGCAATGACCCGTTCTCGTCGCAGATCTCCCGGAAGCGCTTGTAGTCCAAATGGCGAGGGTAGCAGCTAATTCCGGCAATGATCAGTCTGGGTTTGAAGAGTTTGGCTGTCTCTTGCAACTTGTCATAATCGATGAGTTCTGTGGCCAAGTTGATCTTGTAGGGCATAGACTCAAAGAAAATAGAAGTGGCAGAGACTTTCTTGGTGGCCGTGTAGAAACCATGAGTCAGATGTCCTCCGTCTGGGAGATCCAAACCTGAACATAAAGAAAAATTATCTAAATAGTGACTGTGTTTCCGCTTGTGATAAATAAATTAGTTTACAGTGTATCAATACTACGGCTTAGTTCAAGAAAGGCCAATACAGTGCACTCCAAGTATTTGCGCCTAGGTCATACTGGCCCCCTTCCGCGTATACGTGGACACTAATTAACATAGGTTTCAATGGGAAATCTACTTAGGTCGTACCAGGCTCACCCATCTTGGACTCATTTCCCCCACAAATACATCCAATAAATACATATTATTTGAAGAGAATACTTGTATGTTTGTATATACTCAGGCCCAATCTCCACTTTTACTATTTTTTTTTTGGCGGGGGGGGGAGGGGGGGGAAAGGGAGTGGCCGACTCAAGACAGAGCCCGAATAGGGACAACATATCAGAAAAAAAAAAAAAAAAAAAAAAATCACACACATCTAGGTCATCCAGAAGACCCAGAGACCAGAGTCACCAAGGTCCCCCCAGCACTCCCCCGACCACCCGAAGAGGTTCTGATCTCAGCAGGGAGACATGCAGCGAAGCCCTACACCACAAGCTCGCCCACCACACTTCCAGGCGCAACCTTCATATAAACCGTCTTCCCAGGCCAGGTGGACTATTATCTAGTCCAACTTGCACCCGACCCCTTCCTCCAAATGACCACGTGTTCACTCATCTATTCACAAGCATTCTCCATTCATATCTTTTTATTATCACTTCCCTTGCCTGATCAAGTCATTCCTCTATCATCCAAAGCTTGTCTTGCACAGTCTCTCTATCTCAATGGGGGTTTTCCTGCCCCTCTATCTCCCCTTGTATCTGATTCACATATTCTCTTTGTAAGCCTTTCATCTTCCATTCGTTCAACATGACCATACCAGCTCAGCACCCTTCTGTCCACTCTGGCCAACAAATGTTACTGCTGCCCCACTCTCCTACGTAACTCTTCATTCCTCAATCTGTCTACACGAGTAACTCCACATGTACTCCTCAGGCAGCTTATCTCCATCACATCCAGTTTTCTTCTCTCCTTTGCCTACAGAACCCATGTCTCAGCCCCATACATCACTGTTGGCACAACAATTCCTTGATACATTGCACTTTTTACTTTCATTCAGAGATTTCTCACCTTCCACATACTGTACTTCCCATTGCTCCTAAAACATTCCTTCCTTCACACACTCTCTGTTTTACCTCCATTTCCATACCTCCACTGCTGCTTATCGTTCCTCCTAGATATTTAAAACACTACTTGTTCCAATACTTAAAATACATATTGTGAGGAGATTACTTACCACACAGACTTATTTAAAAACAGTCCTACATAGCCTAGCCTAAATAATCGGCATAATTTCACCGCTATCGTCCGACACGGCGTCGGTAGGCTTGACCGGCCATAGCTCTCTGTTTTGATGGTCCCAGGCATTTAATTCATTCATTATTACCACCAGGCCCACTGTCCCTATTACTGAATTGACTAAAGGCCCTAATAAACACGGGAGATAAGAGGTTCGGGCAGAAAAAAGCTTGTAA
Organism: Paralithodes platypus; assembly: GCA_032716605.1. NCBI lineage: Eukaryota > Metazoa > Arthropoda > Malacostraca > Decapoda > Lithodidae > Paralithodes > Paralithodes platypus. The sequence goes on along the minus strand of CM064568.1, from coordinate 41,569,299 downwards.
ATGGGTATTTTTCCAATACAATGGTGGCTTTGATGGGTGGGCTGTGAGCTAAAAGATGGCCGACCAAAACAAGAATTGAGAATTTCGGGGTGATATAGATAGATAGATACTAGGCCCACTGTCCCTATTACTGAATTGACTAAAGGCCCTAATAAACACGGGAGATACGAGGTTCGGGCAGAAAAAAACGTGTAAATAGGTGTTTTTCCAAAACAATGGTGGCTTTGGTGGGTGCTGCGAGCTGCAAGATGGCCGACCAAAACAAGAATCGGGATGCGCATCTGCCCGCCCGATTCAAATTCATGAATAGCTGTTATTTTGCGCAGATAACGAGTAATGGGATATTTAGGGGTGTCCACGGATAAAGAGTTTCGTGAAAATTTGGAGCGCGGATAACAGGAGTGCACTGTATACAGAAATGCCAATAATTACTAATGTCTAAATATATGCTAATTTACCAGTAAAAGGACGAGATTCCTCCTCCATTAATAGCATGCATGCTGTTGTTGAAGGAGATAGCCTGTCTTTTTTACTAAAAGTATGAACCTTGAGAAATATTGTAATCAGCCAAAGACTTACCTTTCATTTTTGGACATACCCTTTTCTGCTCTGTGAAGCTCCATTCAGTTATTTATATTCCAGTTGTCAAGAAAGGGTATTGTACAATCGCGCTAAGAAGTCATGACTCGATTTTTCTAAGGCTCGGACAAAAGTCCCCAAATCTGGCTACCGCTGGCAACTCTCCACTGCCCGTCAGAGCCCAGTCATTTCCTAATTTATAACTATAGGTCTCCGGATATTCCCAATAATTGGCCTACTGACAAAATTAACCTATTTAGGCCTTTTAAATTATATTTATGCTGTTGTTTGAATACTGTATATATAAGTAAGGTTTGTTTTCAATATCATTATAGAATAATGAAAGTACAGTACAGTATTTAATTTCCTGGCGCTATCTAGCATGTTACACTCCCTGGGCCTGCCGCCTGGAGGCCTGCAAAAAAATGCAAGTCAGTCACTGCCAGTATATGAGGGAGAGTGTATCTCTTCCGCTCATATATCCACCTTTGTCCTTTACTACATGCCTTTCCATCTTTCGTTCCTATATGGGTATCCCTATGGGCTATTAAATATGTTAGAAGATAAATTTTATCGTCTGTCTATATAAATTACAAGCTGTTCTCGAGTATTCAAGCTTTATCCCAAAATATACTGGAGACCGCTTTGTTTTTTAAGGCAGACTTGTCCCACATAGAGAATTAAATGTGGAAAAAACAATCGGTTATATGTTTATTTACGTGATTTATTGACACTCATGGGTTGAATATTACTTTTAACGGTTCGTTTAAATTTTATGAGATACTTTTCTCCCAGTATTGTTGGCTTAAAAAGTAATAAAAGCATTAAGAGACTCCCTCCACATTTTAATCCTGAATCTAGTGAGCGAAATACTACGAGTTTCACATTTTCATTCGGGTTAGTCTCAACTTTCGTATAATTTGGTTTGCTCTCGCATAATGAGATAAATATATTGCAACAATACTTATATATCGTGTTTTAGGTATTTTGTCCTTCAATACAGTTCTCCCCGGTGTGTAATATATGAATATAGTAGAGCCTCAATAGTTGCCAGATAGCACTTTCTGAACAAAAGGTACTGGGAATCGAGTCATGACTTATTAGCACGATTGTACATACATACTGTACAATACCCTTTCTTGACAACTGGAATATAACTAACTGAATGGATTATTATGGGCTTCACAGAACAGACCTTTTATCTGAAGCACATTATCGAAAGGTAGTAAAGTGGCACAGGGGCTAATCAAAGCTATCCAATATCCTTTAAGAACTAATTTTCTACTGTATGACCCTTGATTGACAGACCCCTTTAAGGATATTGAATTAAAATGTAAAACTTGCAAACTAAACAAACCAAAATTGGGACAAGGACAATATAAAGTCAAATTAAATTATCAAAATCGCTATGTGGAAACAACGCTTACTAAAATGAAATCTATGAAATAAAAGAACACAATCCACCACATAGGGTGTACACTACTACATGAGCAAGTTAATCTGTTTTCCAAGCAAACTAATCGCACACATAACAACGCACTATCGTCACGTTCAAGGAATTAGTCAAATTTGGGAAGTCTATTTGAAATGTCAATCACATTTCAAACAAATTGTTAGTTACAGTAAAGGATGCTATTAACCCTTCTTTAGCGGGGCCGGACTTAAGTCGGTCTAGAGAACCAAGGACTATGTGGCGGGGCCTGACTTAAGGCGGTGTGCAATTTGAGCACATGATTGGTTCCGAGAGAGACGAGCGATGGGAGGAGCATAGGCTCACTCGGACCACTCGGCACGGTCCCCGCGCCGCAACTAACCTCCCCTCCTCACTCATCCTTACCCATTACCTCGCTAGACAGGGAATTATGTAAGGAAATTACCTTATTTTAGCGATTTTTCCTTCGTGTTGCACGATCGTTGCAAGAGAACCAGTGGTCGTAGAAGGATGGTTCTGGTGTCATTGGAAAGCTCAATTAACGCCCTTTCAGGGATACATAATTGTATTACGCTCTGGCTCTTGTTTATGCATGAAAAAGAGCACGGAAACAAGGTCGTTTAGGGTAAAACCACCCGCTTGCCAGGTAGAAGTTACTGACGGGCCCGCTCGTAAGGCGTTAAGGGAGATATCTTACCCATAATGCGACCGTGAGGTTCCACCAAGGCCGTGTAGACAGCAAAATTAGCAGGAGAACCACTGTATGGCTGAACATTGACTCCCCACTCTGTCTCACTCAGACCAAAGGCAGCCAGGGCACGACGTTGGCACAGAGATTCAACCTCATCTATGTGTTCGTTACCACCATAATACCTGGAAAAACAGTTCACGATAAATATCTTAGTCCCCTCAAGGAACAGGGGACCTTGTTCTACTCTGCTCTAGGACATAGTGCATATATCTAAAAAGGTACTGTACTGTACATTAGGGTCCCGAATAGTGCACGAGCCGCGCTAACTGAATTTGTAATTCTATACATGTAACCTATGGGAAAATGCTAATTTGGTGAATGGCAGTGCCTGAGTTTATGAGTTAGATTTTTAAAAGTTAACAAATCCCCACATTTAATAATACTCAAGACATACCGTCATCTGGGGTGACTTCGGACATATTAGACGTACTGTACAGTATTTTAAGCCTAGTTTCAATATGTAAATACTTAAAAAGGCTATCTCTTGCATCAATGTACAGTACTGTACAGTATAGCTTAGAAATGTAGTTTTATGATGTGTACTGTGCAGTGGAATAAAGTTCAGGTCTTTGCCTTAATTATTATGTTCTCTCCACCAACCAACTCTACTCCTACTCATGTGGTGATGGGCTGGTCTATCCGAGTGAGAACTGAGCGATCTCTGCCATACCCATAGCTTACTCTGACTGTTCCTTTTACTTATATATCTTCTAGATCTCAAGTGGTGGCGTCTTTTCCGTGGATTGACCTCCCTACTGCCAACCTAGAAGTTGGCAGATTGGGAGCCAAAGCGTCACATTTTCCCCTTGCCCCTCAACTTTCCCTTCATAATTGCTGAGGGGCACAGGGCTTTGGGTGGGGCTTTGGTTTCCCGGGTGTTTCCGCACCCTCCTCAGCTCCCTGCCTTGGAGTGGCGTCGGTCACCCGGGCTTTGTTAGTGGTAAGCAGGGAGGATTTTATGGGGGCGCTCGTTTATGGCCTTGGCCTTGCTCGAGACCTTGGGGCTGTTCGGCCAGACAGCCTGGGGAACAACAACAACAACAACAACAACCTCCTAAAATAGATAAATGAAATTAACAAACACATGTGGCAGTCTGGGGATTCGAACCTTAGATGCTCACACCGAAAATCAACACACAATGCACTGCCCCACGAAGACAGTTAAAGAATACTGCACAAGCCTACGATTTATTATGCAGTTTCGAATACTGCATACCAATCTTAGCATGTACAATATCCCAACTGCACTATCGGAGGCTATGCATAGGTGAAAGGAAATAATAATTAATGGAGCACTTAACCCTAGGGAAGGCCTCTCGATAAACTACTACTGAACCCGAATGAATTATTATGTTCTCTCCACCAACCAACTCTACTCCTAAAATCGATTAATGAAATTAACAAACACATTTGGCAGTCCGGGGATTCAAACCTAAGATGCTCACACCGAAAATCAACACACTATGCACTGCACCACGAAGACAGTTAAAGAATACTGCACAAGCCTACGATTTATTATGCAGTTTCGAATCCTGGGATTCTAACCTAGGATGCTCACACCGAAAATCAACACACTATGCACTGCACCACGAAGACAGTTAAAGAATACTGCACAAGCCTACGATTTATTATGCAGTTTCGAATCCTGCATACCAATCTTAGCATGTACAATATCCCAACTGCACTATCGGAGGCTATGCATAGGTGAAAGGAAATAGTAATTAATGGGGCACTTAACCCTAGGGAAGGCCTCTCGATAAACTACTACTGAACCCGAATGAATTATTATGTTCTCTCCACCAACCAACTCTAATCCGAAAATCGATTAATGAAATTAACAAACACATGTGGCAGTCCGGGGATTCGAACCTAGGATGCTCACACCGAAAATCAACACACTATGCACTGCACCACGAAGACAGTTAAAGAATACTGCACAAGCCTACGATTTATTATGCAGTTTCGAATCCTGCATACCAATCTTAGCATGTACAATATCCCAACTGCACTATCGGAGGCTATGCATAGGTGAAAGGAAATAGTAATTAATGGGGCACTTAACCCTAGGGAAGGCCTCTCGATAAACTACTACTGAACCCGAATGAATTATTATGTTCTCTCCACCAACCAACTCTACTCCGAAAATCGATTAATGAAATTAACAAACACATGTGGCAGTCCGGGGATTCGAACCTAGGATGCTCGCACCGAAAATCAACACACAATGCACTGCACCACGAAGACAGTTAAAGAATACTGCACAAGCCTACGATTTATTATGCAGTTTCGAATCCTGCATACCAATATTAGCATGTACAATATCCCAACTGCAATATCAGAGGCTATGCATAGGTGAAAGGAAATAGTAATTAATGGGGCACTTAACCCTAGGAAGGCCTCTCGATAAACTACTACTGAACCCGAATGAATTATTATGTTCTCTCCACCAACGAACTCTACTCCTAAAATCGATTAATGAAATTAACAAACACATGTGGCAGTCCGGGGATTCGAACCTAGGATGCTCACACCGAAAATCAACACACTATGCACTGCACCACGAAGACAGTTAAAGAATACTGCACAAGCCTACGATTTATTATGAAGTTTCGAATCCTGCATACCAATCTCAGCTCCCCGCCTTTGAGTGGCTTCGGTCACCTGGGCATTATTAGTGGGAGGGTTCGTGGGGGCGCTGTTATGGCCTTGGCCTTGGCCTTGCTCGGGACCCTTGGGCTGCCTGGAGGAACAGCAACAACAACAACTCCAAAAATCGATTAATGAAATTAACAAAGACATGCAGCAGTCCGGGGATTCGAACCTAGGATGCTCGCACCGAAAATCAACACACTATGCACTGCACCACGAAGACAGTTAAAGAATACTGCACAAGCCTACAATTTATTATGCAGTTTCGAATCCTGCATACCAATCTTAGCATGTACAATATCCCAACTGCACTATCGGAGGCTATGCATAGGTGAAAGGAAATAGTAATTAATGGGGCACTTAACCCTAGGGAAGGCCTCTCGATAAACTACTACTGAACCCGAATGAATTATTATGTTCTCTCCACCAACCAACTCTACTCCTAAAATCGATTAATGAAATTAACAAACACATGTGGCAGTCCGGGGATTCGAACCTAGGATGCTCACACCGAAAATCAACACACTATGAACTGCACCACGAAGACAGTTAAAGAATACTGCACAAGCCTACGATTTATTATGCAGTTTCGAATCCTGCATACAGTAGAATCTCGCATCCCACGATTTATTGGTACCGAAATATTACCGTGGGACCGGAATTCGTGGGATGCAGAGTATTAAAGTAATGGGGAAAATTACAAAAGTACTGGAAGCTATCGTCGGGCGACTATTGACCATCACTTTACATGCCAATAATCCAAAGTAAGTTGCTTTAACCCTCCAGCCTCGGCTACGCATTCTATAATACCGGTATATCCCCAAAACCTGGGGGATTTGGCCGAAAAAACGTCTCTCCTAGGCTACCGTATCTTTGTTATTTTGATGGTTCCGCATTCCCGTGCATCTCCAAGCGTAGATGTGTTTCGTACCTGTAGAATGGCATTGAGTAGAGCTCTCTAAGTCAACTGGTTCAGTTGTGATGATGATTTCCGTGGAGAGAAGTTTGTGGCGATGTCAGCCACTTTTCACTACTTTTCACCACTTAACAATAACACAGCCACACACGAACAAGCGATGCCTTACCGGCTGTTGTTTACATGCGTCGGATGGACGCTTTTCAAAACAAGCTTACAGGCTTTCAAGCTGCTATGAAAAGAAAAGTAAGTAAAACACAAACAAAAAACTTAGAAAAGTTGATGAGGTCCTTATTGTGATGGATGTGGTGATAGACGGGAGGCGGATGTTAGTTACCACCCTCCGTAGCCCCACTCTCGTTCTCAGTCACCCCACCGTCGCCGCCAAAGCCCGTGAAATCATCGTCAATGGCATCAAGTTCGGCGTCCTGTAGAGCTTCCATTAGCTCTGCATCCGTGGGAATCGTGTGGTTTTTCGTGGGATGAGAATTCAGGTAGCCATTGGATAGTACCGAGGGATGCGTAATCGTGGGATCGAAATGCGTGACTCTACTGTACCAATCTTAGCATCTACAATATCCCAACTGCACTATCGGAGGCTATGCATAGGTGAAAGGAAATAGTAATTAATGGGGCACTTAACCCTAGGGAAGGCCTCTCGATAAACTACTACTGAACCCGAATGAATTATTATGTTCTCTCCACCAACCAACTCTAATCCGAAAATCGATTAATGAAATTAACAAACACATGTGGCAGTCCGGGGATTCGAACCTAGGATGCTCACACCGAAAATCAACACACTATGCACTGCACCACGAAGACAGTTAAAGAATACTGCACAAGCCTACGATTTATTATGCAGTTTCGAATCCTGCATTCCAATCTTAGCATGTACAATATCCCAACTACACTATCGGAGGCTATGCATAGGTGAAAGGAAATAGTAATTAATGGGGCACTTAACCCTAGGGAAGGCCTCTCGATAAACTACTACTGAACCCGAATGAATTATTATGTTCTCTCCACCAACCAACTCTAATCCGAAAATTGATTAATGAAATTAACAAACACATGTGGCAGTCCGGGGATTCGAACCTAGGATGCTCACACCGAAAATCAACACACTATGCACTGCACCACGAAGACAGTTAAAGAATACTGCACAAGCCTACGATTTATTATGCAGTTTCGAATCCTGCATACCAATCTTAGCATGTACAATATCCCAACTGCACTATCGGAGGCTATGCATAGGTGAAAGGAAATAGTAATTAATGGGGCACTTAACCCTAGGGAAGGCCTCTCGATAAACTACTACTGAACCCGAATGAATTATTATGTTCTCTCCACCAAACCAACTCTAATCCGAAAATCGATTAATGAAATTAACAAACACATGTGGCAGTCCGGGGATTCGAACCTAGGATGCTCACACCGAAAATCAACACACTATGCACTGCACCACGAAGACAGTTAAAGAATACTGCACAAGCCTACGATTTATTATGCAGTTTCGAATCCTGCATTCCAATCTTAGCATGTACAATATCCCAACTACACTATCGGAGGCTATGCATAGGTGAAAGGAAATAGTAATTAATGGGGCACTTAACCCTAGGGAAGGCCTCTCGATAAACTACTACTGAACCCGAATGAATTATTATGTTCTCTCCACCAACCAACTCTAATCCGAAAATTGATTAATGAAATTAACAAACACATGTGGCAGTCCGGGGATTCGAACCTAGGATGCTCACACCGAAAATCAACACACTATGCACTGCACCACGAAGACAGTTAAAGAATACTGCACAAGCCTACGATTTATTATGCAGTTTCGAATCCTGCATACCAATCTTAGCATGTACAATATCCCAACTGCACTATCGGAGGCTATGCATAGGTGAAAGGAAATAGTAATTAATGGGGCACTTAACCCTAGGGAAGGCCTCTCGATAAACTACTACTGAACCCGAATGAATTATTATGTTCTCTCCACCAACCAACTCTACTCCGAAAATCGATTAATGAAATTAACAAACACATGTGGCAGTCCGGGGATTCGAACCTAGGATGCTCGCACCGAAAATCAACACACTATGCACTGCACCACGAAGACAGTTAAAGAATACTGCACAAGCCTACGATTTATTATGCAGTTTCGAATCCTGCATACCAATCTTAGCATGTACAATATCCCAACTGCACTATCGGAGGCTATGCATAGGTGAAAGGAAATAGTAATTAATGGGGCACTTAACCCTAGGGAAGGCCTCTCGATAAACTACTACTGAACCCGAATGAATTATTATGTTCTCTCCACCAACCAACTCTACTCCGAAAATCGATTAATGAAATTAACAAACACATGTGGCAGTCCGGGGATTCGAACCTAGGATGCTCGCACCGAAAATCAACACACTATGCACTGCACCACGAAGACAGTTAAAGAATACTGCACAAGCCTACGATTTATTATGCAGTTTCGAATCCTGCATACCAATCTTAGCATGTACAATATCCCAACTGCACTATCGGAGGCTATGCATAGGTGAAAGGAAATAGTAATTAATGGGGCACTTAACCCTAGGGAAGGCCTCTCGATAAACTACTACTGAATGTGTATAATGGTGTCCGAAGTCATCATCGATATGAGGTGACTTCGGACAGTAATGTTTTTCCCCTTTAAATCTGAGTGTGTACTTAGAGACGACTTGGGCAATGCAGAGGTGACTTCAGACACAGATGGTAGTCTTTAAAAAACTCAAAACTTAGTAAACTTACATTTGTAGCCCTTGGGGGGAGCATATAAAGAAGATTCCTAATATTTATGCTTTACAGCACCTTTTTATGATTTATGCTTTTTAGCACCTTTTACCAGAGCCCTGTTCTGGCTGTCTCGAGTCTGCCACCCCCAGAGAAAAAAAAAAAAAAAAAAAATAGGGGGAATGGGCCTGAGTAATATAGATAGATAGCACCTTGTTATTAATTTGTATGTATTCTCAATTACAAAACAATTATATTGTTATCACAAATACATTCAGGTACACAGTATATATAAGAACTTACCCAACAAAAAATATAGAACATTCATTCAAATACACTTCATAACTCCTTGAAAACGTATACAGTATCACACTTGTGACCCAACTTCTTCAAAAATAATATTAAACCATATTTAACCACATGAAAACAACAAAATTACGAAGGCCCTTTAGAAAACAGACCAAAAACAGACCAAAAACATAGTGACCTCGGTGACCCTTTAGAAAACAGACTGCTAGTATTAATAATAATAATAATAATAATATTTATTCAGTTAGCAATTTACAGAGTTGGTACCACATAGTTTGTTATAAATATGACATGTACCAGCCTTGCATAATTCCAACTAAGGATAGCCCAATAAGGCCGTTAGGCGTATTTCCATTGGGGTCCTTGTGGGATTAGGTTAGCTGGGGAAAAGGGGAGGATAAAGAAATAGATACTTTAGAGAAAGTATTTCTAGGGGTTATTTTAAGATACCTTACATCCTATAGTAAATATCAGTAATCCGTAATCAGTAATCATTTCAGTTTGGTTTGTCTATCTCTTATGTCGTATTTAGTAGTAGACATAAGCTTGGTGCTCCCTTCTCACAGCTGTCCGGTTCAGGTGTTCCTTCAGGCTACGTCTGAAGGAATACAGTGTTCTCTTTTCACGGACTGACTGGGGTAGGTCGTTCCAGTCTTTGATGGCAGTGAAGAAGAATGTTTGCTTACCCTGTCCTTGGATTCTCGGGACCTTAACCCTCTCACCACGGAAGGGCTCTTGAACGCCCATAAAAAAGCATATAACAGGTACCCGGAAGGCCTCTTGAACGCCCAGTGGTTGAAAGCCTGTGAGCTTCGTGTGTGAGGCGTCGGTCCGACGCATGTAAACAACAGCCGGCTGGACCGACGCCCCGCATCTCCGGCCACAAGGAGAGCGTCGCTTGTTCGTGTGTGCCTGTATGTTGTTGTTAAGTATCGAAAAGTGATCTAAAGTGGCTGTTTTGGCCATAAAGTTATCTCCAATGAAATCATCATCACAGCTCAACCAGTTGACTTAGAGAGCTCTACTTAATGCCATTCTACAGGTAAATAACACAGCTACGCTTGGGGATGCGGGAAGCAGTCTGATTAACGAATATACGGTAGCCTAGCCTAGACTTTTTTCGGCCAAAACACCCGGGTTTCGAGGAATATATATATAATACATAGCCGGGGCTGGAGGGTTAAAATTAAACATCATGTTTCTTGTATTATGTCCACTCCTCTCATTTGCTTTAACAAAATTATTCTTTAGATACTCTGGAGCTCTGTCATAGAAAATGTTGAAGGCATTAGTTAGCCTGATTTGTTTGGCCCTGTCAGAGACATTGAGCATACCTAGTGACTGAAGTTGTTCCTGGCCAACATGTGATCTGGGTCCTAGGTTCAGCATGAACCTAACCATTTTATTTTGAGTGACCTGAAGTTTGTGCTGTGCTGATTTAGATGATGCAGAGTACCAGGATGACACAGAATAGTCAAAATGACATTGAACAAGCGCTTGGCAGAGGGTCTTTTTGGTCGCCGCGGGCAAGCATCCCACCTGTCTATACAGGTATTTTATACGTGCTCTACACTTACTCAGGATAGATTCCAAAATTGTTTCACCTGACAAACTCGCGTCCAGTTTCAGTAATAATAATAATGATAATAATTCTTTATTCCAGACACAAAAAGATGTATACAGTACACCCTGAGGTCCATATCACATTCAAAATTCATTACACAGATAAGATACAAAATAAATTAATACAGAGACAGTAAAGAAAATAGTGTTTTACAGTATGGCATAATAATTCACATATTACTATTTGGTACAGAACACGGCATAGTGTTGCTTAGCATAAAATGCTAAGACACAAATCACAGTATGTCACCGAGTATTGCTCAGTGTTGGTTAACACCTATTGCACAGATAATTGCTCTAAAGTTCAATATTAAACCTAGACGATACAGTCCTATGTGTGCAGCAGCTTCAGTCAGTGGGATATGATACGGGATTGATAGATGTGATCACTAGACCATAATGCTATGATCAGCATGTTACTGGAGGATTGCAGCTGCTGCAAAACACTGTACACCAGTCTCTTGAGGACAGCCCGGCAGCACTGCACATCCAACAGCGTGCACACCATACTAGTGCTCCCATATTTAGAAAGACCGATGAACATGATAATATTTGTGTACATTTCGCATTATAATTTTTCATGTCATCTGCTTTCGCTCAATTACTTATATGTCTATCTACGGTACCGGTATTAATTTTCATCTGCATCTAGCTATCTCCCTTATTTATCAGCTTTTATTTTTTATTTTTTTTATCTCTATGGAATCTGTGAATCATTTCTGATATGATGGGCACTAGGAATTCGCATTATAGGAATAACCCTTTATATTGAGATAATTATATATGGGTCTGCGCCCCTCAATTTTGCCCCTTTTTCTGTATTTCTTGCTACTGTAAGTAAACGCCTATATTACCTACCAAATACTGTATCATTAACACATTAAAAAATATTAAAAGACATCACTTAACTTAAAACTAATGAAAAAAAAGATGATTGTAAAGGTCGAGGGCTCCGAGGCAGATCCCCAAGGCAGGGAGAGATCAGCTAAGCTGCTCCATCCTCAGCCCCGTCACCCGCATCATCTTCATCCAGGTAGAAATGGAGACTTCCACTCCGCTGCAACAAGCTAGTATCTTGCAGAAATCCATTGAATTCTTCTTCATCCCACTTCTATTATCCCCTTCAGCATTTGTGAATATTCCTGTGCGGCTACCTCGTTTGCTAATCCTCTTTCCCCAGTCAGTTTGATGTTCTTAAGTTAAGGTCCTTTCGCCGTAAAAATTTCTGCAATCATCTGTTGCTGGCCTAACCCTTTATAATTTTCTTGGTTGATTCGCATGCAGGCTGTGGCGTACAACAACTTTGCTTGCGATTTCAGGTAACGAGAGTCAAGTTGTATGCCTTCTTTTTGTTTGCGATTAATGAAGACTGTTAGGTAGCGCTCCATTATTATTATGGCTTGATTATCTTGGCCATCTTACTCCGTCGCACCGTAGCTCTTGATCGGGGCGTAAGAGGAGGCGCCGGATTTGAACCGCTCGGCAAGTCCATTTTGAGTTATACGTGTTCGGCTCGTTATATAAAGAGGTTTTGGGCACTTAGGACCTTCCTTCCTTGTGTTAAAGGAGGATCGTGGTGTAGGAATTCGTGTTATCGTTAGTGAGTACTGTATGTTTTTTGTAATATTATAGATATCTTATCAATATTTATATTTTGTACTATTGTTAACGTCTTGTCATGTTACAAATTTGATTTTAATAGAACATTTTGAGAATTGACATATAGTTTCTTTATTCATGCAGAGTTTAGTCAAATTTACCAGAACGTCCCGAACTTCCCAAATTGACTAATTCCTTGAACGAGACGATAGTGCGTTGTTATGTGTGGGATTAGTTTGCTTGGGAAACAGATTAACTTGCTCATGTAGTACTGTACAGTACTACCGCTTCCTATACGTATTTCGTGCCACTCTAGTACCGCCCGTGCCCTTTTGAAAACGTGCCCTTGGGGGTCTGACTGTACACCCTATGTGGTGGATTGTGTTCTTTTATTTCATAAATTTTATTTTAGTAAGCGTTCTTTCCACATAGTGATTTTGATAAGTTAATTTGACTTTATATTGTCTTTGTCCCAGTTTTGGTTTGCTTAGTTTGCAAGTTGTACATTCTAACCCATCAGACCCGGTTGGGCTCTGAGGCACCCATAACAAACGCGGCCCGCGGACCCCGGAAGGGCTCCGAGGCTCCGGCAGCTTGAAAGCCTGTAAGCTTGTTTTGAAAGCGGTCCGTCCGACGCATATAAACACAGCCGGTATGCCCGACGCCGCGCACCTCCGAACACAAGAAGGAGAGGCGTCGTTTGTTTGTGTGTGACTGTATGTTGTTGTTTTAGTAGTGAAAAGTGGCTCATATGGCTGACATCGCCACAAAGTTCTCTCCACGGAAATCGTCATCACAAATGAAGCAGTTGACATAGAGAGCTCTACTCAATGCCATTCTACAGGTACGAAACGCATCTATGCTTGGGAATGCGCGGCAATGCGGAAGCATTCAAAATAACAAAGATACGGTAGCCTAGGCATAGAAGTTTTTCGGCCAAAACCCCCGGGTTTCGGGGAAATTATAGAATACAATAGCCGGGGCTGGAGGGCTAATAGGAGGATAGACTGTAGTATGAAAGAATTGCGAGTGTGGTTTCTTTTAATTATCAGTTCACTAATCAGATGAGTTAACCACTGCATAAGAAACTACACTCTTAAGTCAATCATGCACAATATATTTCTATGTATAAGATCACCAAGAGGAACAGAACTTATGCGGGCACTATACTTGCCTCACTGTGAATATCTGACAGACCAAGAGCAGTAAACCCTTCATGCTCGCGGGGGTTAGGGAACAGACACACCCGCAAGCATTGTAAATCCGCGACCATGTCATTAGTTACCCCTCCCGCCCCCTAAATAAGCTTACACTATAAAGAAAATGGATTTTGTTGCTTGAATGATAATGATAATTATGGATGCAAATACTGTAATGCAAAATAGTATAAATTGTACAATACAAGTGTATCTAGTTTTTATTAATTTCACCACAACACCAAACACCTCCAATGAAATTAATGAAAGCATATACTGTATGTGATCCACCAGGATTTGAACCCGGGTTGTTACACAGATTTTTAGACACCTTAACCATTACACTATTATTAAAGAAGAGTAATAATGTATAAATGTAAATATTTGATACCGATACTTACAAGTGTTTCGTTGTTATTGTCCTTCAGTCATTCATCCTCTACCCCTAGGCCATAATACTCCCCCCTGGTACATAACACCTTAAAGCCTTCACCACCGATTGCTTTGGCTAACAATATCATTATTTTTAAATCAGGTTCAACAGTAGGGAAGCCTTTGACTGCTGCAGGCCATACATTTTCCCAGCACGAATTCAGGGGTGTGTGATGTCCCCGTGGTTGTTTACTGTATACAGTATATGGATGGAGTCATGAAAGAAATACTATCAAGAGCAGTGGATGTTGGTGTATCGCTGAAAAGGGAGGGAATTGAGTGGAAGCTACCTATACTGCTGTTTGCGGATGATACAGTTCTGATGAGTGATAATGAATGGGAGTTGCAGGGTCTGGTAAATGAGTTTGGAACAGTGTGCGAAAAACGGAATTTGAAGGTAAATACGGGGAAGAGCAAGGTTATGGTCTTCGAAAGGGGTGAAGTCACAGAGTGTGAGGTGAAGCTGAACGGTCAGGCTATGGAGATCGTCAACTCTTTTAAGTATCTGGGCAGTGTGTTGAGTAAAGATGGGACTATGGATGAAGAAGTGCGGGAGAGGGTACAACAGGGGAAGAGGGTTGTAGGAATGCTAAAAGCAGTAACAAGAAATAGGGTGGTCAGTATGGAAGTGAAGAAGTCCTTGCATGACAGTGTGGTAATCCCGACACTGACTTACGGAAGCGAACAACTGAAGGTTGTTTGGGTAAACATTTTCTGCGCGCCATTCAAACTCCTTACGTTTCGTATTATTTTATTATACTGTATTTAATTATTTCTTATAATTTATCCCCAAGGTTGAAAAACCACAAGGAATCAAATCAACTAATACGAAGGGTTTACTGTACTGTCAAGTAACACCCAGTATAATATGTAGAGGATACTGTAATTCTATGTTTGCGAGTCAGGTTGTCGGAATACAGTACAGTACTATAGGTAGCGCCAACGAACTTAACAATAATCTTGATCCCTGACCTCTCTGTAACTCAAAAGGGCCTAGAAAAATTGGCTGTAAATATCCACACCTATTTTCTGGAAGACTCTTCCAAAATGATAGAAACGGCAGCCCGATTGCTTTCATCCATTTAGAGTTATAAGAAGTTAAGGGGTCAAGATTATTGTCAAGTATGCTGGCGCTACCTATAGTTATCTTTGTGACTCAGGTCGTCGGTCGGAATACAACATCAATATTGGTTATAATCTCAATAAATCAGTTTATTGATGACCAAAAGAAGACCAATATTATGCTTTCATATTGAATGGTTTCAACTAAAACAGGATCTCAATTACCTCTGTCCGATCATGCCCTCCGAGTATTTGTTGGTAAGGCAGGAAGAGAGGCACTCGTTGACAGCACGAGATGTGAAGTTCTCCGAGGCAATCATCTCCAGCCCTCGGAACTGACGATCCTGTCCAAAGGGTTAATGTTGAATGTTATTTTGCCCTCGACTTTTATCTTCAACATTGGTATGTCAACTTTTGAGGTAAACTTTTAACATTATTCTGTCACCTAAATTACGTTTAATATCAAAAATTTATAAAATTGTGTGATACCGGTACCACATCTAGAAGTTAGATTTGTCAAGATAAGAATTCCTTTTGAAATAGCTAAGATTTAATTAAAAGTAAATTGACTATGGCCCAATGTCTCCTGTTCCAAATGTCCACAACCAGAACAGCCAGTCTCCTAACCTAATATAACCATTAATCCGGCCTATTCTGTTAGAATTGCAGCTGTTTTGGTTGGCCATATAAACACTCAATCTATAATACGGACTAAACTGTAAAACTAACCTTCTCCTTCTTGATTATGTTAAACAACTCTGGGTCATCCTGGGCCAGAGGTTGGGTCAAATCAATTTCACCGGCCGCCATTTCACCACTGTTACCATTCGTCTGGTCACTCATCCTGTTAATAGTAGAGTAAAAAGTACAATAAATTACAGAAGCACAGTAGCAAATATGGTGTTTTTACATTGGTAAAGGTCACTTTTATAGCTGACCGATGTTCAAAGATTTTGTTAATGAATTTTGTTTATATACAGTGGATTTATATGCCCAGGACCGTCGGAAATGAGTACAGTATTTACCTTATATCCAACAAACTAAAACACGCCCCCCACTACTGGATAGGGCTATATGAACATCAGGGAAAATGTGGGGTTATGGATGATAATAAAGCAAAAATAAGCTGTATTTGACAATAACTGGTTGCCATGGGATACATGAAGGGTTGTGGGCGAGCTCTAGGGGTGCACCGGATAACATATCCGGCCGGATAATAACAATAGAAACAAATAACTTCAATGAAATTCTTACTATGTATACATCGGAGTAATTAATTCTGATTTAGCACTCAACCTTGAATGTATGACCACCAGTGAGCACTACTGAGCTGACTGCAGATGATACAACAGCCTAAGTGGTATAAACAGTTTCCTTTATTGGCCTGAAGTGCACATATTCAGTTTGCAACTTTTCTGCACTAGGGCCTTACTTGGGGAGTTAGATTATTTACTCAACTTTGTTTAATAATTACCCTACCTGTTAGTACTCTTTGAGGCAAGTAAATTGTTCCATAAATTTAATCTTTTTAGGGTCAATTATTGTGACTGTATTCTAAAATTTGACATCAATAATTTTAATCAAGCATTTTTAACTTGAAGTTTCTTGTATAACCTCTGCTTACTTTTTGTCTGTATTTATTGTTTATCTTTTTCTTTTTCTATTATTATTATTATTAATATTGATGATTTTTTAAATTTATTGTTCTTGTTAAAAGAGTACTGTTTAAATCTGTTGTTACTTCATATTTGCATTATTTGTCTTTATATTATATGTATTCATTGTCGATAGTATCAATTGCTTACTTTTGCGATTTCCTTAGTTTATTTGTGCTATAAATGTAGGTTATTTGTAGGGTAGTTATTGATAGGGGTCACTTGAGGCATGCTATGCTTACAGGTACCTACCCGATAGCACTATCGTTAGTGAGTGCTGTACTGTATTTTATATATTATTTTGTAATAGTATAGATATCTTATCAATATTTGTATTTTGTACTATTGTTAATGTCTTGTCATGTTGCAAATTTGATTTTAAATAATATTTTGACATTTAACATGTAGTTTCTTTATTCATGCAGAGTTTAGTAAAATTTGCCAGAACGTCCCGGACTTCCCAAACTTGACTACTTCCTTTAACGTGACGATAGTGCGTTGTTATATGTGCGATTAGTTTGCTTGGGAAACAGATGAACTTTCTCATGTAGTAATGTACACCCTATGTGGTGGATTGTCTTCTTTTATTTAATAATTTTAATTTTATTAAACGTTGTTTCCACATAGCGATTTTGATAATTTAATTTGACTTTATATTGTCCTTGTCCCAATTTTGGTTTGTTTAGTTTGCAAGTTTTACATTTAATTAATATATTTATAACATAAGCGTACGGACCATATGAGTTTAGCCCTGTTGTAATAAAAAAAAAAATGTGCTTCCTTGCTGACTCCCTGCTTAGGCAAACTATTTCATCTGTCTTTTCTCTAACATCTTCCTTTCTTGATGGAAGTTTGCCCTCATTCAACCTGTCCGAAAGAAGGGTGACCGGTCTCAACCTTCAATTTATTGGCCAATTGCTCTCATTTCTTGCATCTCTAAAAGTTTTGAAACTATTCTTAATTCAACATTTCTTAAGCATTTGTCGTCCCATAATCTTCTCTCGGATCGCCAGTATGGTTTCCTTAATTTAAAGGGACACTCTACTGGTGATCTCCTTTCTTGTCTTACTAAATCTTGGTCATCCTCCTATTGGGACTTTGGTGAGCCCTTTTCTATTCCACTAGACATATTGAAAGCCTTCGATAGTCTGACTCTAATTCCATACAATTCCATACTAATTCCATACAATCTCTCGCTACACGCCAGAATGTTGGATCTCTCTCACTCTTCTGCCGCTATTACAATAATCCGTGTTCTTCAGAATTCTCTCAGTTACAGAAAGCGGAGGGCATCCGCCTTTCAACTTTTTAACCCAAGAGTGAACCGATTTTCTGTCTTTCTTCTATTCAACACGTAAACTTTGGCACTTTCTCCCTCAATCTATCGTTCCCTTCTCCTATGACTTAAAAACTGCTTCAAGCTCTGAGTGTCCATATTTTGAATTTGGCTCCCTATCACTCTTTCAACTCTAGGGGCAATCCTTGTTACAGGCAGCATTTCCATTAGTCTCCTTCATGCACATACAAAAAGGGGGAAGGGGGGTAATACAGTACTTCCTCTATGGAAGTGAGAATACAGAAATGACAACAGTGGGTGAGGGAAACTCATTATGCGTAACATGCAGAATGCAGAACTGACTACCAGGAACTGATATCAAAACAGTTTTCTTCATTGGTAGCCTTAAATTATGAATTATAAATTCCTAAAGTTTGTTGACATTCAAATTGGCATGAATGCAAGACTGGAGGAGATGAAAAAATAATTGTATGTTTAATTAAGAAAAGTGTTCATATCGAAAATACCACAGGCCTATAACTAGATTATATGAAGTTCATGTAAGCTATCTTAGTGCAATGAGTGCTGATAGGCTACAAAAGATAACAAATTATGGTATCTTTGGTAAGTAGCCAGTAATTTTTTTGTCTATTTTTTTTTTTTTTTTATTATCCGGTATCCGGCCGGATAATTTTTGTGATATCCGGCCGGATAGCAAAATCTACTATCCGGTGCACCCCTAGCGAGCTCCACCCCACACTCCTGGGACTTAACCCATTAACCCAGGAACTGCGGGGAGACTCTTAAGAGTAAGGGGAAAAAAGAAAAAAAAATCCATTAAACCCCCCCAAAAAAAAAAGTTTGTATTTATTTTTTGTTTGCCCCTGGGCCATGCCAAATATCACTCCTCCACCTCCCCTCCTTCAGTTATCACCTATTTTCCCTGTTATTCCCTTATTCTGTGGTCTATTTTCGTGCTAACATTAGCGAGTTGGTAGCAGGGCGTTGTCATCACTGTTACCAAGCGTGGAAAAGAGCGAGAGAGACTATTGCGTAACAGTGACTCTCCAGACAAGGGGAGGGCAGGGAGGTTGCCTCAGCCATACATTATGTAACTCCCGGCCTGTATCGCCGATTTTGACCATCCAAACACTGTTTCCACTCGTTTTATTGTTGTAACAGGTTAATACCTATATAATCAACCTATAATAGGCACATATGGATAAGTATTAATGCTATTTATGGTAAAATAATGATGTTAGTGATGGGAACAGCTCAAATACGTCAGCACAGGAGTGTGGCGTCTCATACCCCCCATGCGCACTTCTTAGGTTAAGTGCGATAGGCCTCACGAAAGGCACGGTATTTAAACATGTGCAGAAAAGAACCCTTCAAATACCATGCCAGTGCCAGGAAATTGTACGACACATAGAAATTACTAGTACAGTTGTTGTTGTTGTTCCCTAAGCTGCCTGGCCGAACAGCCCCGAGTCCCTGAGAAAGGCCACGGCCACGATCGGGCTTTCCCACAGAGCTCTCATTGAGTGTAGATTGTGTTGTTGGCGTAAGTGGTTGTGTGAAATGCAGTCTTCTATGATGTGTTTAATGGTATGGGGTGCTGGGTTACATCCCGGGCAGGCGTCGACAACGGAGTCATCCAGTCTCTTCTGATAGCTCAGGAGAGCTGGATGGTGTCCGCATCTCAGCCTGGCCAGGTGGACGCTGTCCTCGCGAGGAAGGGAGGATTCGGAAGGATGGATTTCGGGAGGTCGTGCATGCAGCTGCGTGTTGTCTGTGAGTGAGTGGATGGATCGGTGAGAGATATGAGTATGGATGTGCTTCTGGAAGTTGGTTCGGGGTGGGCAGGGAGGGAGAGAGGACAATAATTGTGTGTGATACCGTGTGCTGGGTGTTGTTTTGATATTTCTTGGTGTCTGTGTGTGTGTTGCCATGTAGTTTAGTGGGTGGTCTTGGTTCGTGGAGGCTGCTGCCAAGAATTGAGTGCCTCTCATGTCCAGATGGTCTTTGACTTTGAGGATTTTGGTTTCTTGATGTAGGTGATCTGTGGGTGCAGTAGCTGTGCAGCCTGTAATGATCGTCAGGGCTTTGTTTTGAATAGTCTGTAAGGTCTTATGATGTGTTTCAGCTAGGTTAGAAGCCCAGGCTGGGCTTGCGTATTCCATCACTGATCTTATGTATTGTTTATATACTGTGGTGGTAGTTTCTTTGTTGTGTCCAAATTTTGTGTGCGCAAGTGACCTGAGGGCGTTAAGTCTGGGTGTCAGTTTCTTTTTAGTGTTTGTGGTGTGCTGTTTGAATGTCATATGAGTATCATATGTTACTCCTAGGATTTTGGGTGTGTGTGTATGTGTTAGGGGTGTGTTGTTTATGGTGAGTTGAGGGATGTATTCGTGTTCTCCTGTCCAACTTGTGAGCAGGGTTGCGGTGGATTTGGCTGGGGCTAGATTAAGTCTGTTTGTAGTGCACCAGCCATGTAGTGTGTTGAGATAGGGTTGAAGGAGATCTGTTGCTCTTTTTGGGTCATGGTGTGTGCATGTGAGTGTTATGTCATCTGCATAGGAGGCTAAGTTTATTTGGGGCGTATTGGGTGTAGTTATATCGTGCATGTACAGATTGAAGAGTGCGGGCGATAGGACGGATCCTTGTGGGACTCCGTTTGGAAAGTTTCTGATTTTAGATGACTGACCGGCAAAAGATACGTGTGCACATCTGCCTGCTAGGAAGTTGGCCAGCCACCTTTTTGTGTTGTTGTGCATGTTTGTGCACAGTACAGTATCTCCCTATACCCCATCGTCCACTCTTCCATCCCTTTATACCACACCCCTTCTCCCTTCCTGAACTAATTTTTTTATTTTGTCTATTATTGCGCAGTCCATGAGTTAATGAAATCTTTAGTATAATGTTGCCAGCAGGGGGCCGAAACACATTTTCACTCCATCCTTCCACCTCTCCCTCTCTTACACTCTCTCGCTTCCCATACGTTTCACATTGCCGAACCATCTCAAGGTGTTCCTTTTCACACTTTAGAGCACATCTACATCTCTCTCGTACTTCCTCATTCGTCTGTCTATCCCTACCTATGTTGAGTTCGCCACTGCTAGTGGCACCGAGGAGCACGCCGCCCCTCGTTCTGGGTGGTGATTTGGTGCAACAGACTGTTCGAAGGGGCAACACGCTCCCCTGCGAAGATGGGCTCGTCTGGCACTTTTTGCCTTTCGACATCGCGGTCTCTCTTGAAGTTGTGTAACGAGACGCACCTCATGTCTCTTACTCGCCGGGGGAGTTTGTTGAAGAGACGTGGGCCTCTATGTGATAACCAACCCTCTCACAGAGACCCCATTGCACCCCTGTTATTCATCCAGGGGATATCGCATTCCCAGCCTCTCCTATCACTGAATTTCATGACTATCGGGGTATGTAGGTTTGGTACTAAACCCTCTGCGATTTTCCACGTGTATATTATTAGGTAACGTTCTCTTCTACGCTCCAACGAGTACAGTTTCAGTGTTCTTAAACGCTCCTCCATATAACTCCGCACATGCTTCTCAGGCAATTAATTTCCACCCCTCTCACTCTTGGTTTGAGTCTCTTCACCAATGTACATGCTTCGCTCCCGCAAGTCAATGTCGGGATTACCACACTATCATGCAAGAACTTCTTTACTTCCATGCTAACCACCCTATTTCTTGTTACTGCTTTCAGCGTTCCTACAACCCTCTCCTGCACTTCTTCATTCATACTCCCATCTTTACTCAACACACTGCCTAAATACAGTACTTGAATGAGCTGACATTCTCCATAGCCTGACCATTCAACTTTATCTAACACTCTGTGGCTGCACCCTTTTCAAAGAACATAACCTTGCTCTTCCCCACATTTACCCTCAGATTCCGTTTTGCACACACTGTTCCAAACATATTTACCAGCCCCTGCAACTCCCATTCACAATCGCTCATCAGAACTGCATCATCAGCAAACAGCAGTACAGTACAAGCAACTTCCACTCGTTTCCCACCCATACCAGAGGTAGGCTACTTACTTACTTTTGATACTTTTGATGTGTTCGCCACTCTTCTAGCGGCACCAAGGAGCGCGGCGTCCCCTCGTTATGGGTGGTGATTTTGGTGTAGTAGACTGAAGCGACAGCTCGCTCCCTCGCGAGGATGGGCTCGTCTGGCGCTTTTTGCAGTTCGACATCGAGGGCTCTCTTGAAGTTGTCTAACGAGACGTCCCTCATGTCTCTTACTCGCCGTGGAAGCTTGTTGAAGAGACGTGGGCCTCTGTGTGATAACCAGCCCTCTCGCAGAGAGCCCATAGCACCCCTGTTATTCATCCGGGGGATTTCGCATTCCCAGCCTCTCCTATCACTGAATTTCATGACTATCGGAGTATGTAGGTTTGGTACTAAACCCTCTGCGATTTTCCACGTGTATATTATTAGGTAACTTTCTCTTCGATGTTCCAGTGAGTAGATTCAGTGCTCTTAAACGCTCCCAATAGTGTAGATGTTTTATCGAACTTATATGCGAAGTGAAATTTCTTTGTACATTCTCTAAGTCATTTATTTCACCTGCTTTGTATGGGGATGTTAATATGCTACAGTATTCAAGCCGGGGTAGCACTAGAGATTTGAAGAGCGTTATCATAGGCAATTCACCGCGTGTTTTAAATGTACGTAGAATCCAACCCATTATAAGTTTCGCAGCCGCAACTTTGACCTGGTTATGTACTTTGAAACTCATATTTTCAGACATTAATACCCCAAGGTCTTTCACACTGTCTTTCCGTTCTATTATGTGGTTAGATTCTGTTAAGTAATTTGTAATTTCTTTAACACCATTATTATCTCCGTACCGTATTAATTGGAATTTTTCCTCATTGAATTGCATGTTGTTTTCCCTGGTCCACTGGAACACTACATTCATGTCTTCCTGCAGTCGGCCCGTGTCCTCTTGTGTGTTTACTATCTTGCTTAATTTTGTGTCATCAGCAAAAGACGACACCGTATTGTGTCTAGTGTTGGTATCTATGTCGCAAATTAGTATGAGGAACAGAAGGGGCGTAGCACTGTTCCTTGAGTCACTGAGCTTTTGACATCCGAAGGCTCAGATGTTACTTGGTTTACTGCTACTGATTGTTTTCGGTTTATTAGGAAATTGTATATCCACCTTCCGATTTTCCCCGTTATACCTTTTGCTTTGAGTTTGTGGGCTATTATACCATGGTCACATTTATCAAATGCCTTAGCAAAATCGGTGTAAACGACATCCAAGTTTTTCTTTTCTTCTAGCGCTTTAAGAATTTTGTCATAGTGTTCCAAAAGTTGTGAGAGACATGATCTTCCCGCTCTGAATCCATGTTGACCGGTGTTGTGTAGAGGTAGGCTACACCAACATTCACTGCTCTTCCTTGTATTTCTTTCACGACTCCATCCATATACAGTATATATATATATATATGGGGACATCACACACCCTTGCTTCAATCCAACATTCAGATCAAAGAACTTGCTCTGCTCATTCTCCACACGTACTGCTCAGAAGTAAAAAAAACAATGGCGGATTTTACTAATGATCAACAGTGGAGAGGTGGAGGGGGGGGGGGGGGGCTTCATATATAATGCATTTCCAATGGTCTACGCATAGTAATAAATTAAAGAGTTAGATCCTATAGGGCGCTAAGGATCAACGGGATTGCGATCTATTATAAAAGTTAACTTTTCTCATTGTGTTTAGCAAATTTTGTTCGATCTTCTTTCACACATCACTGTTTTAGACATGGGGTGGATTGGCAAATTTGTGCATGGAGTTCCAATTAGTATGCGATATTGATAAGATCTATGATAAGATATATCCACAACAAATGAGTAAAGTTAGATCAATAAATTCAGTGTCAAATTGTAACTTAACTATCGTACATTGTGCTGCTAAATTTATTAATCCAACTACTGTACTGGTAATTTGTTATAGTAAGTTTGTGAATGTGAACAACTAAATAATCTAAGGTTAACCAAAATATATTCAAATTGAGCAAGTACAGTACAGTACTATAAAAGGTTAAAACAAACATGAAATTCAATCGCAATCGAATAGACCCTACCAAGGTTTCACTCAAGATCTCTGGTGGACACTTCTGAACTAGCGCCAGAGCTACGACTGTCGACATCAACAATACTCAACACCTAGAATATGCATAGTTTCTCACAATTTCTTATGATTAGCCTATACATGTTATTATATAGTAGATGAACACACTAAGTGCTAATATAATAAGGTAGTCGTGGGAATTTCCAGATATAGCAAAAAATTACTAAAAAATAATTATTTGGCAGATTGAAAAAGCCGAAAATATCTTCTTCCTTTTTATAATTAACGTGTTATTTATGATTACAGTATGTGTGACTTTAAAATATAATAAGCATCAATATGCAATAACTAGTATGTGTCCGTTGCAGAAATTACGACACGTAGCTTATAATAAAGAATTATTGATGGAGGGAGAACTGGGAGATAAGACTTAAGGGGACCGACCGGTTATTTACTAACTTCCAGGCCTTACTTACAATGTAAATGCAATTTGGCACAGGTGTATGTGACCATAAAACTAGGTCAATTTTTTTTTTTTTTTTGCTTTTTCCTACAATTTAGGTAAAAAAAGGTTGCAAACTATAGCACTACTACGACCCATTCTACTCATACAGAAATCCCTATAACACGTGCTGTATGTGATCAAACAACACACAATAGGTGTGTCTGTAGTTGCTATAAAGAAAATTTTATATATTTTTGGATTTAGGTGATTATGAATTAAAGTGAAATTATTTTGTAGAATTTTATGACTGTGACAACATGCTGCAACCAAACCAAGTTGGCTAGACTAAATTGGTTTTATAGGACTTGTAGTGTTTTTAAACCTCGTATTAGCATGCATGTTACATATATACCTTCCCTGCATCCTCTAAACTGTTTTGTTATTGGCCTACAATGAGCAATTAGTATGTTTAGTAATATTTTATGTCTCTCTAATAATATATATTATAAGGCCTATGTCAGTCCGTTTTATTGCTTTAGCATTGTCAACTTACGACCAAAAGTACCATGCTTTGTTTCTGGTACCCATGAGGTAAGTACTTATATCATTTTATGTGTGTTTTGTTTTAAACATACCTGCGTCTCCTTAGGACCAGGGGCGTCCCCTTAGGATTTTGCTGCCCTAAGGGGACGCATATCTTATTTATCTTCTCTCTCCTACACAATATGATATAAAGTAAAAATGTTAGTGCCTGGTGAAAATATAAGCTTTTTGCTATTTATCCCCCTTACCCTCAATTTCCTATCTCTTATAGGCAAGCGGAAGCAACTCGTAAAAAAAAAAAAAGTATGTAAAAATGCGTCTGCATTGGTACTCGTACCTTACAGTTAAAGTTTGGAAAACATAAAAAAAAAAAAAATTCCAATGGGTTTTCACTAATAACATTTCACTGGCTTATGAAGGGATGTTAACTCTTGTTGAGTAAACACCTATTGGTATTTTCAGGATTTAGAGTTTTTTAAGCCTAAATTAACCGGTCGGTCCCCTTAACCCTCCAGCCCCGGCTATGTATTCCATATTATACAGTACAGTACAGTATATTCCCCGAAACCCGGGGGTTTTGGCCGAAAAACGTCTACGCCTAGGCTACCGTATCTTTGTTATTTTGACTGCTTCCGCATTCCCGCGCATCCTCAAGCGTAGATGTTTTTCGTACCTGTAGAATAGCATTGAGTAGAGCTCTCTAAGTCAACTGGTTCAGTTGTGATGACGATTTCCGTGGAGATAACTTTGTGGCAATATCAGCCACTTTACACTACTTTTCGCTACTTAACAATAACATACAGGCACACACGAAAAAGGACGCCTCTCCTTCTTGTGGTCGGAGATGCGCGGCGTCGGTCCAGCCGGCTGTTGTTTACATGCGTCGGACGGACGCCTCGCACACCAAGCTTACAGGCTTTCAAGCTGCCGGAGCCTCAGAGCCCTACCGGGTTGTGCGGGGGGTGTTTTTTATGGATGCCTCAGAGCCCTTCCGGGTCTGAGGGGTTAAAAGGCCAGGTCGCTTACAGTACAAAACAACTAGGCCCGAATTCAGAACAGTGGTTTAAACCTCCTCGCTGGTTTAAACCAGAGATTGAAACTCAATCCAGGACTATGTATTCAGAATAAAATCCTGAGCCGCTTATCCAGTCAATCCGCGGATTAAACCTGCGGGAGGGTAGGTTTGAAGTTATATCGAAGTTATAAAAACCTCAAATTACTTATGATAGCTTACACTAATCCATAAGGAATCCACAATATAAATTAATAAAGACTGGCACTGACTATTTGCAGTCATTCTAAGCAAGGATTTATATAAATAATGGATGACAAGTGTAAGAATGCAGTTCGGGCAGTCAATCCGAGGTTTAAACCAGCGGGAGGCTTGACAGACGATCGATTGAAGGCTTCCTACTCGCCACTAAAATCTCTTATTATTACTTCCAACTAACACAAACTGTCATCAAACCGATTCTATTACAGTAAACTTCCTTTAATCCGAATGGCAGTGGACCAGGACTCGTTCGGATTACCGGATTTTTCGGATTATCGGACTTTACCCCTATGAACCTGTGTATTAATGGCCTGACGAAAACATTGAGGCATTAGGCCACCCAAATGACACAATGGTGCACACATATCATATGTTCATGAAATCACTTCAAAAGTTTACCATTGTCATTGTAGCCTATTACATACTTCAAAACATTCAGATTAATGGTCAAAGGAATCTGCTGATATAAACGTAAACACCACATAGCCGCATCGTCTACTAGCGAGTTTGTCTTGCTCTTGAAAGCACCCTTGGGACGCTCCGATCACTGAACTATAAATAGTAGCGTATCGGAGCGTCCAAAGGTGCGTTTTCAAGCGCAAGACTAAATGCGCTTGCAGACGATGCGGTGCAAGCCAGTAGCGCATCGGAGCATCCCAAGGATGCGTTCAAGAGCAAAACAAACTCTCTAGCAGACGATGTGGAGTTTACGTTTATATCAGTACCTTCCTTTGACCATTAATCTGAATGTTTTGAAGTAGGTAATTGGCTACAATGACAATGATAAACTTTTAAAGTGAATTCATGAACATATGATATGTGTGTGCTCCATTATGTGTCATTTGAGTGGACTAATGCCTCAAAAAGGGGACTTTGGGACTTCTTGAAATTCGGACTATCGGGTGAATTCGGATTTGGCCTCATTTTCAAAAATTCGGACTATCGGGAGATTCGAATCATCGGTCGTCGGATTAACCCTCCTGGCCCGGTTGTCATTTTAAAATGACACCACGAACTAAGGGCAGGAGCCCGGGTGTCATTTTAAAATCTGTAAGCTTGAAAGCCTATTCAGCTTGGTCTGAACGCCGTGCGTCCGACGCATGTAAACAAAGCCGATCGTTACGTCACCGCACCTCCGAAAACAAGAAAGAGAAGACTCTTTTGTTATTGTATGTCTGTATGTCGTTGTTTCAGTAGTGAAAAGATCGTCATATTGCTAACATCGCCTGCAAGTGCTCTCCACTGAAATCGTCATCACAACTGAACCAGTTGACATAGAGAGCTCTACTCAACGCCAGTCTACAGATTGGAAACCGCACTACATTTATAGATGCGTGGGAAATTTCTAGCAGTTAAACTAAACAAAAATACGGTAGCCTAGGCCTAGACGTTTTTCGGCCAGATCGCCCGGGTAGCCCACCCTGTCATTTTGAGAGCCTGCCCGGGCCAGGAGGGTTAAAGGACTTTTACTGTATGTTGTAAAAAACGGCTACCGTTTTTACATTATGTTGGAAATTGTCTAAGCATACGAACCAATAAATAATAAGTGCCAAGGGAACGAAGCATCGCCGTAGCCTATTCACTGATGTGGTTACTCGATAATAGTTGTACTGTATGTGTCCTGATAACCTGAGATGCCTCTATGCTGAATAAAATAAATTTTATAATTAAATGTCCACAAACATATATTATAGATGTTAGTATTTTATTAGTTTATCATAGAACCAATAGTATTAGTTCATTACATGTTGCACAGCAAATATAATTCTTCACTGTATCCATGCAGTTATTAATTCTTTGTACGAATTAAAAGATATAGCTTATATAAATAAGGAATCACAAGTGAATAATTTTCTTCAAATGCATTTAACAAAGTAGCCTAGGATAAGAGATAATTTGTATGAGTTGTCTTTTCCATAGCCTAGTAGGTTGCAATGCTGCATACAGTAGTTTAAATCATGAGTCACATTGGTAACGGTTTTCGCCTACATACTTAATGGTTACAAATTATTTCAGTTGAGCTATTTATCCTATATACAGGTGTCCAATTGAGGGAATATTAACAGTGCTGAGCATGCGGTGGATGCAGTAACTTAAGTACTGTATAAGCTTGACTTACTGTACCTAATGTAGCGGCCTACAGTATTTGGTTTGGTGTTTTAGTAATCATTATCACTCTTAAATGTATTAATTGATAGATTATAAGTCAAACCACGGAGTACACATTACCGTAGTTCTGCATTAATACATAAGCCAATATCAATATTTCGAACTGTAAATACAATGAGAGTGCTTTCTTTTTATGATTAGCTTGGTGACTTCAAATGTAACCTATTAATAGACTATGGTTGCCATGCAATTGGTTTGGATAAATGAAGCAGTTGATATCCATACATGTAGAAATCAATTAAAATTTATTTGTTGATAATTGATTACAAAACAAAAATAACAGGTTGCAGTTTATCGCAGTACTGGAGTTTGGCAAAGCTCGATTGATTGTATTTTTCCTCTGAATAGGCTACCTGCCATTATCCAACAGTAGGCCTATCTTCCATGACATACACATACTGTACATATATACTCTTAAATTAAATATTATGTCCGATATATGCCATCATCTATATGCTCAGATACATTTTAAAATTTTCAAAACTCTCAGAAGCTTGAAGTAACTGAAATACATATGAGGAAAGTAGCGACATATCAGTAGTAGGCTACTCCTACAGTATAGGCTACCCGGTACCAGACCATTTCTAATTCTATATACTGTACATATTTGTTTAATGTGTACTCTCTTGGTAACACAACTTATTATATTATATAATTTCTTTTGTGAATTTGTAATTACAAACTAGAATTCACCTGAGCGAAAGCAAAAGACGAAAATAAGGACATATATAGATATAATGACTCGTTCGTGTTCTTATTGGCTGACTGCATTCCTTACGGCAATGTGAATGGCTGTTGCAAACCATCGACTTAAACAGAGTTTCATGTGGTGATGGGCTGGATTATCAGAGTGAGAACTGAGCGATCTCTGCCATACCCATAGCTTACTCTGACTGTGCCTTTTACTTATATATTTTCTAGATCTCAAGTGATGGCGTCTCTTCCGTGGATTGATCTCCCAATCTACCAAGGTTGGAAGCCAAAGCGTCACAATTTTCCTTTGCCCCTCAACTTTCTCTTCATAATTGCGGAGGGGCACAGGGCCCTGGGTGGGGCTTTGGTTTCCCGGGCATTTCCACACCCTCCTTACCTCCCCGCCATGGAGTGGCTTTATTGTGGTCGGCAGGGAGGGTTCTGTGGGGGCGCTCGGTTATGGCCTTGGCCTTGCTCGGGGCGTTGAGGCTGTTCGGCCAGGCAGCTTGGGGAACAACAACAACATGAGAGGCACTCAATTCCTGGCAGCAGCCTCCACGAACCAAGACCACCCACTAAACTACATGGCAACACACCCACAGACACTAAGAAATATCAAAACAACACCCAGCACACGGTATCACACACAATTATTGTCCTCTCTCCCTCCCTGCCCACCCCGAACCAACTTCCAGAAGCACATCCATACTCATATCTCTCGCCGATCCATCCACTCACTCACAGACAACACACAGCTGCATGCACGACCTCCCGAAATCTCCCTTCCTCGCGAGGACAGAGTCCACCTGGCCAGGCTGAGATGCGGACACCATCCAGCTCTCCTGAGCTATCAGAAGAGACTGGATGACTCCGTTGTCGACGCCTGCCCGGGATGTAACACAGCACCCCATACCATTAAACACATCATAGAAAACTGCATTTCACACAACCACTTATGCCAACAACACAATCTACACTCAATGAGAGCTCTGTGGGAAAGCCCGATCGTGGCCATGGCCTTCCTCAGGGACTCGGGGCTCTTCGGCCAGGCAGCTTAGGGAATAACAGAGTTTCATGCTCTATCTCGATCTTTAAGCCCGTGTTCTGAATGCGGATAAACCTTTGTTTTCGATCCAGGATCGTGTAATATCAATCCGAGGTTTAAACCTGCTCCGAAATTCGAGGTTTAAACCGTTGTTCTGAATTCGGGCCCTAGTGTCCAGCGGCAACTTCGGGCATACCAGTAACCTTGGTCAGGAGAATTAGGTCTATACTCAGAGGTAAAACTTTCTAAGCCAGTTTTGGAGCTACTGTATAATAGTCAAATTAATTATAAAGTACAGCTGTACCCGGTTTTAAACTTTAACTGTACCGTATCTAACCAATGGATTTCTTTTGTTTAACCCTCTCACCACGGAAGGGCTCTTGAACGCCCATAAAAAAGCATATAACAGGTACCCGGAAGGGCTCTTGAACGCCCAGTGGTTGAAAGTCTGCGAGCTTCGTGTGCGAGGCGTCGGTCCGACGCATGTAAACAACAGCCGGCTGGACCGACGCCCCGCATCTCCGGCCACAAGAAGGAGAGCGTCGCTTGTTCGTGTGTGCCTGTATGTTGTTAAGTATCGAAAAGTAGTGTAAAGTGGCTGTTTTGGCCATAAAGTTATCTCCAATGAAATCATCATCACAACTCAACCAGTTGACTTAGAGAGCTCTACTTAATGCCATTCTACAGGTAAATAACACAGCTACGCTTGGGGATGCGCGAAGCAGTCTGATTAACGAATATACGGTAGCCTAGCCTAGACGTTTTTCGGCCAAAACACCCGGGTTTCGAGGAATATATATATACAGTAATACATAGCCGGGGCTGGAGGGTAAAGATTCCCCACTTTCGCCTTATTAGTTTGGCAATTATATTTAGTTTTGCCCCATTAGTTTGAAGATTAGTTCCACCCCATTTTGGTGTTTATTTTTTTTAGGATGGGTTACTCTTTCGGTATTATGCAAGCGCTTCTTTTAACCCTTTTGTGCACTGCAGGACGCGATCGCGATTACAGGGATACCGGTACTTTAACCCTCCAGCCCCGGCTATGTATTTCATATATATTCCCCGAAATCCGGGTTTCTTTGGGCCGAAAAACGTCTACGCCTAGGCTACCGTATCTTTGTTATTCTGACTGCTTCCGCATTCCCGCACATCCCCAAGCGTAGATGTGTTTCGTACCTGTAGAATGGTGTTAAGTAGAGCTCTCTAAGTCAACTGGTTCAGTTGTGATGATGATTTCATTGGAGATAACTTTATGGCAAAAACAGCCACTTTACACTACTTTTCGATACTTAACAATAACATACAGACACACACGAACAAGCAACGCACTCCTTCTTGTGGCCGGAGATGCGGGGCGTCGGTCCAGCCGGCTGTTGTTTACATGCGTCGGACGTACGCCTCGCACACCAAGCTTACAGGCTTTGAGCTCATGGGTGTTTAAGTTGCCCTTCCGGGTAGCTCGGGTGTGTTTTTTATGGGTGTTTAAGAGCCCTTCTGGGTCTGAAGGGTTAAACACCTGTAGTTTAACCCTTTCACGCATTTATGACGCAGAAGTTGCCAGATTAGCAATAAGAAATAGAGTTCTCTCACTCTTATAATTACCTCTCCAAAATTAGTTTTCTGCCCACAGCGAACTCAAAGACAACTGCAGAGGTTGAAGTAACTAAACTATCTATCTATCTATCTATTGCCTGACGCCGTGATCCCCGAAGGGGTGGCCACGAACGAACCGCCCCCATGCACCTCTGTCCCCAGTCAGTCGACGCCCCTCCCCCCAACCAGCACCGCCTTCGTTCATGTAGTTCCTCACTCCATCCTTCCACCTCATATTCGGTCTACCTCTCCCCCTCTGTCCCTCCACCTCGCTCTCGTACACCCTCTTAGTCATTCTCTCGCTTTCCATACGTTCCATATGGCCGAACCATCTCAAGTTGTTCCTTTTCACACTTTCCTGCACATCTACCTCCACACCACACCTCCTTCTTACTTCCTCATTAGTCTGTCTATCCCTCCATGTAACTCCGCACGCACTCCTTAAGTAATTCATTTCCACTGCTCTCACTCTTGGTCTGAGTCTCTCAACCAACGTCCATGCTTCGCTTCCGTAAGTCAGTGTCGGGATTACCACACTGTCATGCAAGGACTTCTTCACTTCCATACTGACCACCCTATTTCTTGTTACTGCTTTTAGCGTTCCTACAACCCTCTTCCCCTGTTGTACCCTCTCCCGCACCTCTTCATCCATAGTCCCATCTAACTAAACTAAAGGTTTCTAAATACCCCTGATGGTAACAAAGGCTTTAAAGTATCTCCAATAGGCTCAAAATCGCGTCATATGTCGGAGAGGGTTAATTACTTTGACCTCTGTACTGTAGTTGTCTTTGAGCGAATTGTGGGCAGAAAACTAATTTTGGAGAGGTAATTATGAGATTAAGATAATTCTACTTTGAATACCAAACGGCAACCCCAGGACCTGAAAGGGTTAATAGGCGGGGAATGTTAGTGTCCCTAATACCCCCCCAGCTCTTAAATATGTAGAAGTCAAATTGCTAAAAAGTACGATAATCTTCAACAACGCCACTGCAGCACTATTAACCCGGTAAGTGCGAGCTATATGTAGTGAACACCACACTTCTGGGCGGCAATATTAGGCTCCATTCCTGCCTACAATAGTCATTTTACGATAAATATCGTTATTACTTATTCATATGTGCCTATTTTACCTTCACTATGAAGATAATAACCTGTAACAACAATAAAACAAGTGGGAATATAATTGTTCTGGTCAAAATGGCGAATAAACATGGAGCGGCCCATTCATGAAATGTGGAGCACAGTGAGGCAACCCCTCCTCTCGCGAGCTCTGGAGCATGATTGAGAGTCCCACCCCACTGTCTACCTCTGCCAACACACTCACTAGGCACATAACCACACCCTGCAACCAGTTTGCTAATGTTAGCACGAAAATATACCAATGAATTAGGGAATAACAGGGAAAATAGGTGATAATTGAAGGGGGGGGGGGGTGTGGAGGAGTGATACGAGGTATGGAGGAAAAAAAAATTGTTTTAAGTGCTACTGGGGCCTTTTAAAAAAAAAAAAATTTAAGCCTTCCCTCTTAAGAGCTTTCTCGCCATTGCCCAGTAAAACCTCTTAAGTGTTCTCGCCATTCCCGGGTTAAAAACAATATATTAAGGGAAAATAAGGACCAATAGACTCGCCATATTTTACTAATCATACAGTAGTCTGTATGAAGGAGTTTAGTTATCGACAGCTTAAAAAAAAAAACAACAACCCAGATTTCACTGAATAACAACACCAAAAATAATCAAGAGTCCAGACCGTAAACAAAGCATTCAGTCGATTCACTCAATAAATGACGCGAGCATGACTCACCCACAATAGCTGTTACTTACTCTTCAAAACAAAGATCAGGCAACCTGTTTTTGCCCCCTTAGAGATCAATATATGAGGATAACTAAGTCAAGGGGGGGGGGGGGGGGGTGAGGGGGGGCAGCGCCCCTCCTCAACCCATCGTGTATCTACTGTAATTAACCCCACAATTTCCCTCACCTACTGTAAAAGCACGATTAGGGCGTACCGCCAGCCTTGTTTACACTACGCGGAGTGGCGTCAGACGCTTGCCATCACGTTCCCGTCTATTTTGACTGCCTTTGGATACAATTATATGTTGAGGGACCCCCCCCCCCATGACATATTGTCAGCATCATATATATTGCCAGCGGGGGGCAAATAACCGAAAAAAATCGCCGTCAAAATAGACGCGAACTTAACCCTTCCTACCCGGTCTGCCTTAGGTAAGGACAGCACGAAAGAAGGGCCGCTACCCGGTATGCCTTATCTAAGGCATGAGCTTAATAGCCTAATTAAGCTTGGTCTGAACGCCGTGCGTACGACGTATGTCAACAAACCCAAGCGTTCGTCACCGCACCTCCGAAAACAAGAAGACTCCTCAATGTTATTGTTCTGACGTCATGACGAAATTAGTGTCTGAAAAGCCCCCATATTGGCAACATCTCTGCAATATTGGCTCCACTGAAATCGTCATCACAACTGAACCAGTTGACTTACAGAGCTCTACTCAATGCCAAAATACAGATTGAAAACCGCACTACGATTATAGATGAGTGGGAAAGTTCTAGCAGTGAAAATAAACATAAATACGGTAGCCTAGACCTAGAAGTTTTTCAGCCATTTTGCCCGGGTAGGGGCGACCGTCATTGGGTAAGACAGCCCGGGGAGGAAGGGTTAACCACGGCGATCGACAAATGTAAACATGACGGCGGCGGTGGCGGCGTCGGACGCTTTCAGTCAAGTTCCTGTATATTTTGAATGCCATTTTGCCAGCAGGAGGCAAATAACCAAAAATATCGCCGTAAAAATAGACGCGAAGTTAACCGCGGCGATCGCTCTATGTAAACATGATTACCGTACGCCCAGAAACTACATCCATCCCCATCCTTCCCGAGTTGTGTTAGCGGGCGTACCGTCCACTTTGTTTACATAGTCGCACGCTCGCAGTTACATCCGCATCTAATTTGACTGCTGTTATTTGCCCTTGCTGGTAATATAGGCCTATATGATGATGACAAGAAGTCATAGGGGTCCCCCCTCAACCCATTATTGTATGGACGTGGGTATTTGCAACTGACTGTGAAAATACCGCGAGCCGTATTTTCACCCGGCCGTGTAAATAACACTGTATGCCGTACGGTATTTACACCCGATGGTCGTCTTATTTTGCGATACCGACATCAGTACATTAAAACAGACCCACTATATTAAAACAGTTTTCAACCTTCATAAAGTACCATGTACCTTAGAATTTAATTATTTCAGCTTTAACCCTTCTTAGCGGGGCCCGACTTAAGTCTGTGTGCAATTTTGGCTCGGAGAGAGACGAGCGACGGGAGGAGCGTAGGTTACCTCATGACCGCTCGCCACGGCCGCCGTGGGTCTACTGACATGTACTCCACCCTCCCTCCCTACACACGTAATTATGTAACGAAATGACCGTATTTTAGCGATTTTGCCCTTCAGTTGCACGATCGTTGCAAGACAACCAGTGATCGTAGAAGGATGGTTCTGGTGTCATTGGAAAGCTCAATTAACGCCCTTTCAGGGATACATAGTTGTATTACGCTCTGGCTCTTGTTTATGCATGAAAAAGAGCACGGAAACAAGGCCATTTATGGTAAAACCACCCGCTGGGCGGTACAGTACATAGAAATTACCACCTAGGCCGCTCGTATGGTGTTAATGCTGATTATAAAATATAATACTCGTTCTCTTAACTTCTCTCGTTGCATTTCCAGACCACCAACGGAGGTATGCAACACTGCCCGTGTTTTATGTTTTCTTCAGTGGTGTACTGGTGTCCCCTGTAGGCCTAGTACACTGTCCCACAGTTTTTGTCAGTCAATCCATTCGATGGGCTTGTGACTCTAAATGTCAGTTGACGTGCGATGGAAAGAGGTATGTTTGTTGGTGTTGGTGACTGAGATAGCTAGGTTTGTTGGTGATGGTGACGGAGATCATTATGTTTGTTGGTGTTGGTGACTGAGATATGTGTGTTGGTGAAATTTTTGTTGTTGTTGTTGTTCCCCAGGCCGTCTGGCCGAACAGCCCCGAGGTCTCGAGCAAGGCCATAAACGAGCGCCCCCACAAAACCCTCCCTGCTTACCGAAGCCACTCCAAGGCAGGGAGCTGAGGAGGGTGCGGAAACGTCCGGGAAACCAAAGCCCCACCGAAGGCCCTGTGCCACTCAGCTATTATGAAGGGAAAGTTGAGGGGCAAGGGAAAAATGTGACGCTTAGGCTCCCAATCTTGGCAGTAGGGAGGTCAATCCACGGAAAAGATGCCGTTACTTGAGATCTAGAAGATATAGAAGTAAAAGGAACAGTCAGAGTAAGCTATGGGTATGACAGAGATCGCTCAGCTCTCACTCTGATAGACCAGCCCATCAACATATGACTAGAACCCAATCCTCTCAGCATCAGCTAGGAAACGCCCTAGAAAGCCGCCTTTGGCGGGGGGATAGCTCCCCTATTTCAACTCCTTTCGGGGTTGGGCACCCGCCCAAACATTTTTGTTGGTGCTGGTGACCTATTTTTGTTGGTGTTGGTGACATTTTTGTTGGTATTGGTACCTGAGATATGTTTGTTGGAGTTGGTGACTGAGATAGTTTTGTTGGTGACTGAGATATGTTTGTTGGTGACAGAGATATGTTTGTTGGTGACAGAGATATGTTTGTTGGTGACTGAGATATGTTTGTTGGTGACTGAGATATGTTTGTTGGTGACTGAGATATGTTTGTTGGTGACTGAGATATGTTTGTTGGTGTTGGTGACTGAGATGTGTTTGTTGGTGTTGGTGACTGAGATGTGTTTGTTGGTGTTGGTGAATGAGATGTGTTTGTTGGTGTTGGTGAATGAGATGTGTTTGTTGGTGTTGGTGACAGAGATGTGTTTGATAGTGTTGGTGACAGAGATGTGTTTGATAGTGTTGGTGACTGAGATGTGTTTGTTGGTGTTGGTGACTGAGATGTGTTTGTTGGTGTTGGTGACCGAGATGTGTTTGTTGGTTACACTTACACTTAGTTACACTTAGTTGTATTCCGTCCGTTAGTGACACAGTTGAGCTGGGGCTCCACTGCGACCAGGCAGCTCCCTTTCTTCCACTCTCCATTCCAGAAGTCGGTTGAAGTTGGTGCTGGGGTATCCTGGTGTTGGTGGCCGGTCCGGTATTTTGGCCAGCCACATGTCCAAGTGTTTCTTGAAGGTGTCTGGAGACACCCCGGTCATGTTCCTGAGAGGGGCTGGTATACAGTTGAACAGTCTGGTTCCATTGTATGTAAAGCTGTGATGGATCAGGGATTTGATATTTTGTGTTGATCCCGGCGTAGTCCTCACATAGCACAGCCTCCCTCGCCTTTGGATTTGGTACCTTTTTTTCCAAAATCTTCCAGACGTAGATGATGATGTACCTCTCCCTACGTCTTTGAAGTGAGTACAGCTGCAGCTCCTTAAGTCTCTCCCAGTAGTTAAAGTGTTGAAACCCATGGATTTTACTGGTGAATGTCCTCTGGGTGGCTTCAATTTCTGTTATTTCTCCTACTTTTTGGGGAGACCAGAGCTGAGAGCAGTACTCCAGTCGTGGTAGGACCAGTGACTTCCACAGTGTTAGCATACACCTCTCATTTCTTGTGTGGAAGGTTCTCAGGATCCAGCCTGCTATTTGTTTTGCTGTTGTTGTGGCTTTGGTAATATGCTGGGAAAAAGTGGCATCACTGCTCATATTTACTCCCAAGTCCTTCACTGTGTCCTTGGCAGTTATTTCTTGCTGTCCACTTTTGTAGTTGGTGTCGTTTTGTAGTGCTCTCTTGTTCCCGTACCTTAGAAGCTCGAACTTGTCTCCGTTTAGGGCCATGTTGTTTTCTTCTGCCCACTTCAGGATTTTGTCCAAGTCTTGTTGTAGTAGCTGAGCATCATGTTGTGAGGTGATTTTCTTCAGGAGTCTGGTGTCGTCTGCAAACGATGTGGCTGTTGAGTGTTCCAGGTCCCTGTCGATGTCTCCTATCATGATGAAGAATAGGAGAGGTCCCAGTACTGATCCTTGTGGTACTCCGCTGATGACCCCACCTGCTTCTGATAGGCTTCCTTGAACCGTGACTCTTTGTTTTCTGTTGGTGATGAAGCTGTGGAGCCATCTTCCAAGGTCTCCCCCTATTCCCAGTGATTTGAGTTTATGTAGAAGGATCCCATGGTCCACCTTGTCAAAAGCTTTGGCGAAATCTAGATATATGACGTCTACATTTTCTCCGTCTTGAATATCCTGTAGGATTTTGTCGTAGTGTGATAGTAGTTGTGAGAGGCAGGAGCGGCCTTGTCTAAAGCCATGTTGCCCCTCGTTATCTTCTAGGAAGCTGACCATCTTAGCTCGTATTGTTCTTTCTATGATTTTAATAAGATGTGACGTCAGCACCACTGGTCTGTAATTTTTGGCTATGCCTTTACTACCCCCTTTGTGTATTGGTGTGACATTACCTTCTTTTAGGGATTGTGGTACATATCCAGTTTGGAGGGACTTGCTCCACAGCAGTTTTAGAGGTGTTGGTGACTGAGATATGTATGTTGGTGTTGGTGACTGAGATATGTTTGTTGGTGTTGGTGACGGAGATATGTTTGTTGGTGTATTGTTGATTGTGGCAAGAAGATATGTTATTTCAACCGTTGCATGCATTACTCATGCATTAATTAATAGCCTCTTTTAAGAATGCAATCCTTTCAAGGTGGACACTCGTACCACAGCTGGTTAAAACCACTGTCAAATGCTGCATAGTTTCTTGGATAGGTTTGTATTTCTCGTTAAAGGTCATAGGGCGATGATGGTACGATGATCTTAGTTAACTCTGGCTACAAGAGTAGTGATGGCACTGATGTGGGAGTAATAATTTATGAAAAAGAAGCTATTCCGCTCACTGCTTCACATATATTATTCTAGGCTATATATAGGCTATGTGTCCGTTTCACTTGTTATAATATTTTTTTCTATATTTACATCTGTATCAAAATATAAAGAAGACCACGATCGGGTGCAAATACTGTACAGTGTTATGTTCACAGTCGGGTGCAAATACCGCCCGCGGTATTTTCACGGTCGGGTGCAAATACCCAATCCGTTATTGTATCCCACGGCCGGTTACAAACAATTTACCGGTCAGTGCCGTCACCATTGAGGGGAGCAAAGACCCCCCCCCCCCCATGACTTATTGAAATCAGTATCTATTTCAACAGTAAGGGGCTTAATAAGAGTTTCACTACCGTCAATAGGGGGGAATATAGGGATTTTTTTTTTTTTTTTTTTTTTACAGTGCTTGGCCTATACAGTATAGTAGGCCTACACATAAAATGTATCTCCAGAGGTTAAAACAAATTTAAATATGATCTTTGCAACATCCTTATTCTATAATAGGCGTTAAAATATTGAATAATAATTAGTGGTAGTTTCGGTAATACAGTATGCCTAAGTACTGTACCCACAAATGTAACTGCAACCTTGTGACTATGTAAACAAAACGGACGGTACGCCCGCTAACACAACTCGGTACTTATTACCGAAACTACCACTAATTATTTCTTAATATTTGAAGGCTAATATAGAATAAGAATGTTGCAAAGATCATATTAAAATGTGTGGGATGGATGCAGATTCCGGGCGTACGGTCGTCATTGTTTACACGAGGCGATCGTCGCGGTTAACTTTGCGCCTATTTTGACGCCGATTTTTTCGGTTATCTGCCCCCTGCTGGCAATATACTGTATATGATAATGACAATATGTCATGGGGGTGAGGAGGGGGAAAAGCCCCCCCCCCCCCCCTCAACATATTATTGTATCCAATGGCATTCAAAATAGACGGGAACATGATTGCAAACGTCCGACAACCCCCCCCCCCCCCATGTTTTGTCAATCGCCGTGGTTAAGTTCGCGTCTATTTTGACGGCGATTTTGGCAAGAATGCTAAGTGCGGGCGTACCGCCAGCCTTGTTTACACAACGCGTAGTGGCGTCGGACCTTTGCCATCATGTTCCAGTCTATTTTGACTGCCTTTGGATACAATAATATGTTGAGGGGGCTTTGCCGGGAAGGATGTAGTTACCGGGTGTACCACTACCGACATACAATATAAATCATCTATAAATACTTATAGTAAAATAAATACCCATAAATCTATAATACTAGGTTAGGTTGTTTGGTTAGGGTAATGTATTTTTGTATCCAAAGGCAGTCAAAATAGACTGTAACATGATGGTGAGCGTCCGCGTAGTGTAAACAAGACAGGCGGTACACCCGGTAACTACATTATTGCCGCTTTGGCCCCCCTCACCCCCCCATGACATATTGTCATCATCATATATATTTACCTCTCCTCACCCCCCCCCCATGACATATTGTCATCATCATATATATTGCCAGCAGGGGGCAAATTACCGAAAAAATCGCCGTCAAAATAGACGCGAACTTAACCACGGCGATCGACAAATGTAAACATGACGGCGGCAGCGGCAGCAGGGGAGGCGTCGGAACTTTGCAATCATGTTCCCGTCTCTTTTGAATGCCATTGGATACACTAATATGTTAAGGGGGCTTTGCCCCCCCCCATGACATAGTCATCATCATATATATTGCCAGGGTATCTGGACACTTCGAGCTAATTCATATTAGAGCGGAGGCGCATTTAGGTTAGGTTAGATTGTGCATCCGCTCGATCAGGAATTCGCTCAAAGTGACTCGCATTCATTGCCAGCAGGGGGCAAATAACTGAAAAAAATCGCCGTCAAAATAGACGCGAAGTTAACCGCGGCGATCGCCCTATGTAAACATGACGACCGTACGCCCGGAATTTATATCCATCCCGCAATTTTTTCGGGATAATAATCGCAAGTAGACTCTCAGCGTTATTATACATAATTTATTAGGGAAAGTGAAGCTCAATGGAATCCTTATAATATACTCACATAGATTCCATTGTGGTAGAATAGCCTAGTTTTGATAAGTTTTGTAACTCTATTTTGTCGATATAAATAGTCCCGCGCGTAAACAAACTCAGTCCCGCAATCTTGAGAGCTCTGCTACAGACGTGTTCGAGATGGAGTACACTCGCTACGGTAAAGTGTTATGTTCTACAAAGATGTTACTGTATGTCTAATACATGAACCCACAGTAGCTGGCATGCAACTTGCAAGGGCTAGTGTTGTATTCCACGTACTGGGTCTAGGGCACTCTAGGGTTAGGTTAGGTTAGGTTAGGTTGTTTGGTTAGGTTAATATACTAGGTCTCGGAAACAAGATTCGTAGTTGCAGTAGTATTTACATCAAAACTATAGTTAACTATCAAAACTATTCTTCCACAGTGGAATCTATGTGAGTATATTATAAGGATTCCATAGAGCTTCACTTTCCCTAATAAATTATGTATAATAACGCTGCAAGTCTTTTAAAAAAAAATAACCTTTTTCGGTTATTGCCCCCTGCTGGCAATATATATGATGATGACAATATGTCATGGGGGGGGGGGGTGCCCCCCTCAACATATAATTGTATCCAAAGGCATGCAAAATAGACGGGAACATGATGGCAAGCGTCCCGACGCCGGTCCGCGTAGTGCACAAGGCTGGCGTTACGCCCAAACTCAACCTCCGGAGATACATTTTATGTACACTAGGCTATAGGCCTAGGCTACTGAAAAAAAAAAAAAAAAAATCTCCCTAGGCTATTGACGGCAATGAAACTCTTACTGTAACTATAGGCTACTGTACTGTTAAAATAGATGCTGATTTCAATAAGTCATGGGGGGTGAGGGGGGCAAAGCCCCCCCCACCCTCAACCTATCCTGTATCCAAAGGCAAAAACAATTGTAGCCTAGGCCTAGGCTATATTTACTCTGAAAATTACTTAGCCTACATCTGAGTGTTTCAAGATCACTGGATAATGGGAGAAATAACATTTGCCGAGGATTGTAACTAATTTCAACTACTGTATAGGCCTATAGGCCTGTATAGGCCTAGGCCTAATGATGGAAACTACCTAAAACCAAAAAGAAAATACATGGGAAAATTAGTGGTAGGCCCTAGTTTCGGTAATAGGCCTATTTTCCCACAACTCTTACCCAGTTTAGGAAGGGTCTGTGGAAATTGAAATGATAAAGACTATCTCAATTAACCTCAACTTTTATATAGCCTAGCCAGAAAACGGAAAAAAGTGCGTCACGGTCTTCGGTCCTCAGAGTTAAAATATATACTAAGAAATCAAATTGTACCCAAAGGCCTCGGGTAATAAATTCCCAGCGGACCCAGCCAGTTTGGGCCTTTGGGGCCTTTGTATACATTGTCAGCTGATTCTGCACTTTTTAAATGACAGCCACTGCTGTCCATTTACATGTGGAGTACTGCCTTATATACATCATTATGTATTAACAATAATGGATTGCAAAAGTTACATTAATGCTAAATTGAAGACAGACGTTATAACGGGGTTGGCATCTTTGCAAGGCAAGATACGCAATTAGCCAACTTCGCCTAGGCTAGTCTTTCTTTTATTCAACGGGATTATCTAGGCACGTACCATCATTATATATGTTTTACCAAGCTGTATACAAGTTGGGAGATGCTATTAACTAGTGTATGGGAGTTTATTAGCCTAGTAAAAAAACAAAAAATAGCCTACACATGTCATTCAAAGCAGTAGTTAATTTTGATTATAGCCTAGTAGTTTTTCTTTTACCTAACGTCGAAATTTAACACTCGACACCATTATACAGGTCCAAAGACAATTTGTAACTAGAAAACGCAGTAGCCTAGAGCTCTTATTTGAAGTTCTGGGCGTATGTTCAGTTTGTTCACTCACTTTCCACACACAAAGAGTTGCTGCTGTATCCTCAGTCCTCACTCGACGAAGGTTAGCTCGGGAAAGAACCTCTGCTGGGTTTGAAGTTGCTTATATTGCATCATAATTACCGCTAGATACTTTTTAAAATGTTCTGTAGTGAAAACTGGAAGAATGTAGCATCATAGAAAATAAACTATCAAGAATATTGAATGAAAATGACAAATATATCTAAAATATCGTTGCTAATTGAGATCTATTTTATATTACTAGTTGTAAATATTGTCGCTAAATCTAGCAAAAAGAGTGTGATATTTGGCCGCGGAATTTAAAATTTATAATTTGTTCACAATGGTAGGCTAAGATTGTGTTTTGTCCCAAATTGTAACATTTATTTAACGAGGTAAGATATTAGTAATTAAGAATCGCCATTGAGAGAATGTATAGGCCTAGTTAATAGACAATTTATCCTTCTATCTTTCCATCACAATCTTCCACAAGACTATAAATTATTCTTCAACAATAGCTTATACAAATCAACCCTTCACCTTCTCTCAATATTCTAGGTGTATCTTTGTCATCCAATCTTTCTTGGAAGGATCATATTAAAGCCTAGCTACCACCCTTGCTAAAACTGCTTCCCAAATGTTAGGTGTGCTCAACCGATTCTGTTGGTTCTTCACCCTCGCACAGCTTCTTGCTCTATATTGGGGCACAGTGTGCCCCTTTATTGAGTATTATTCACATGTGTGAGGAAGCTCCACCCATACCACACTTCTCGAATCAGTAGAATCAAAAGCATTTCACCTTATCACTTCCTCGATCCCTACGATCTCTTTCTACACTCTGCAATGTTGCATATCTTTCACTCTTCTATTGCTATATTACAACAATCAGTATTATTCAGAGCTCTTTCAGTGTATACAGCCTCCTTTGTGGGTGCACCCGCCATTCAACACAGTCCCACTCCTATTCTGTCCATGCTCTCTAACACAAGAATTGGCAAATTTTCTGTCTTTTTTCTACTCAACAAGTGAACTCTCTCCCTCAATCAATGTTTCCTTCATCCTATGACTTAAACTTATACTTTGTGTGTCCAGGTATTTTGACCCCACAGTCTCTTGAATTTGGCTCTGTCACTCTTTTGTCTTTGGGGGAGACACTCCAGGCAACCTGCCTTTTGTCTCCTTCATACACATAAAAAAGCAAATTCTTATCTATAAATAGGCCTACATACTGTAGTTGTAAAGGGATGCCAGATATCCGTAAAGTGTGAGCAGGGTGGAAGGAAAGAAGAAAAGCGAAGGACATGGCCAAAAGAGATAGGCACGAATAAGCTCAATCCAAGAGATGCCTAAACCCCCTCCTACCCTGGGTCCTTCTACCACCAAAGCCATCGACCCGGTGTAGGAATAGGTTTTTACACCATACCCGAAAGAGGATTTATGGAGCTCCAATCTTACTCTCAACCATCTTAACAATTTTGCCAACACACGCAGTGTAGTGTTGGTCGCCTTTTCTAGTTAAAGACATTGAACACTTAGAGAAAATCCAACATAGGGGAACCAGGATGATCCCGGAACTTGCAGGCTTAGC
The DNA here is from genome assembly GCA_032716605.1 of Paralithodes platypus. Lineage (NCBI taxonomy): Eukaryota > Metazoa > Arthropoda > Malacostraca > Decapoda > Lithodidae > Paralithodes > Paralithodes platypus. The sequence continues at coordinate 41,524,771 of CM064568.1, read as the reverse complement.
ATATGAGGAACGATGTCGACAGTTAGGAATTCAGACTCTGAAAGAAAGAAGAATTCGGGGGGATATGATTCAGATTTATAAACTGTTACATGGGTTGGATAACATAGACTACACTAGATTTTTCAAAATTAGCACAAATTCACTGAGAGGTCGACACAGTCTAAAAATTGAACGCCCAAGCCACTGGAGAACCAACCTGAGAGGCAATAGTTTCTCTATAAGAGTAATTAAACATTGGAATTCCTTGCCCGAGTGGATGATTGTGTCGGACAATATTTCAAATTTCAAGAGAAACTATGACATATATGGGAATGCACTAATTTGATATACATAAATAGAGGTAGGGGTCCACACAAGAAGACTTCTTCTTACTCCCCCACTAAATACGATTAGGTAAGCACGATTAGGTAAGCACCTAAACTTCGTTAGATGCTGAAATAGCCTCCCGAAAATATACTCCCTAGCCGGGAATTGAACTCAGGACCCTTGGGTTATGAGGCAGTCACTCTATACCAGTTAGACCAATAGAGATATCTCACTTGGTCTGGTCGGCTCAAGTTATTTCCGCATCTTGTTCAGTTTAGGCTAACCTATTTTTACTGACTTTACACCGGGATGTGCTCACGCAGCCTGGCGCTTCACAAAACCTTGCCCTTAACGACTTCCTCTGCCATACAGCCCTCTTTGCCCTCATTTAAACTTCCATGCAGTGACAATGCAACGTAAGCTGTAACCACTTCAGCCAAAATCATCGGAAGCAAGGAAAGGGGTGGAGTTTGGTATTGACCATCTCCACATAGAGTCTCTGAACACTGGCCACAGCTGTTCCCTTAGCTCTCTGTCGAGTACCAGGACTGTTTTCGAGCACTGGCCGTAACAGTTAAGTTAAGCTAGGCAGATACCACAACTGTTCATAAACCCCAGTAACCTCATGCCGGGGCCGGATGGAGAACGGGTAATTTCACAGGAAATCCTTTAAATAGTTGACCACTATTATAGGTTTGAGTCCCAAAGGGAGGAATGAAAACCTAATATTTAGTAGTGGTCCCTCCATCATTGACGATATGCCTTATACAGAAATGGCTCTCTTTGAACTCCAGAGTCAGCTGTTCAAATCACCCGCACCGGAGCGTAGAGACCAATTCATCGTAAGCGTATGCTCATAATTACTTACGGACTCGTCCTTATGATGCGGATGCCACTACGAATAAACTAATTACAAAATAATAAAATAAAAAGATGAGATCTTTTATCTGTTTTACGCTTCCCGTAGTGCAGATGTTTTGCTTAGCGTGGGTTTGCATCTAGATGCTGCGAGTCATCTTCCTTAACTGATATGTCAAGATACTCAAGAAAACATCAGAACGAATGGGAAAGGGATGGTTGGGAGGGCCGGAATCGTCAATGATTCCGAGGCCACTACTAAATATTAGGTTTTCATTCTTCCCTTCGGGACTCAAACCTATAATTTATTAGTGGCCCCTCCATCATTGACGATATGCCTGATATGACAAGTCTGGAGGGGGACATTCGTGATAAATAAGTATCAACACCACTAACAATAAAAATAGGATGAGAATAAATCCATTGCTTAGAGGTCTAACGTTTGTTTTATTTTTGTGACAAAAATACAAAATATAAATATAAAAAGAGGTACAGGCAGCGTACTTAAAATTTTACCTGTGTACAACTTGGATAGAGGTTGTAGAAAAATTGCACTTCATATAAACATTCAGAGTACAGTATATGCACAAACATTCAGGTAGGCCTACATGTATATTTTCTTATGCGATAGTTAAATAATATGACCAATCAATTGTGTTATAGTAAATTATTCTTGGAAGTCGATCACACTAGGTACAGTTGCCCGCATAAGTTATGTTCCTCGTTGTGATCTTAACCCTTTGAAGCTCTGACGCATTTTAGCAGTTTATTTTGGCTATCATTAGACGATTTTATGCAGCTTAGGAAGGATCTGTGGGTATTAAAAGGGTAAATACTATCTCAATCAACCCTTTGACTTCCGTATACCGTTACTAATCTGAATAAAATCGTCTAATAGTAGCCAGAAAACAGATCAGAAATGCGTATTGGAGCTTGAAAGGGTTAAGTATGAAAGTGGAATTAGTATGAATGAATTGCGAGTGTGGTATCTCAATTATCCGTTAACTAGTCAGATGAGTTAACCACTGCATCAGAAACTACACTCGTAATTCAATCATGTGGCATATAATTCTATGTAAAAGATCACAAAGAGGTACTCAACTTATGTGGGCAACTGTACATTATGTTCATTAAGGGGGGTCACCTGCTTTTTTAATCTTTCTCTCCTTTTCTCTCTTTCTCTCCATTCGGCCCCATTCAGCTAACTGTTTTAAGACGTTTATCCCCATCCAGGTGTTGATTTCTTCCTGGCGAGCGATAGCGAGCCAGCTCTGTATGGAGAAATCCGGCTTTGCCGGAGATATTTTTCTATTGAAAAATGTACAAATTTAGCTTGCTGTCCAAAACAAAATATATATATATATGCTGGCTCGCTACCGCTCGCCAGGAAAATATTGACACCTGGATTGGAGTAAACGTCTTAAAACAGTAGGCTGAATGGGACCGAATGGATACAAGCCAAAGCGAGAGGGAGAGAAAGATAAAAAAGCGAGGTGGGCTCCCTTAATTAATTTGGGAGTTGTATAAAGGATCCTTTAGTAGTATTATATTACTATACCCTGTTCATCTTAGGTAGTCCAGAATTATTGACCCCAATCTCTCATAACTCAAAAAGGACTATAGTAATCAAGCTAATATTTCTACCATTATTTGGGAAGAGTCAGCCAGGGAATAGGTGTGGACGTTTACAGCCCATTTGCTCCAGCCCATTTTGAGTTACAGAGAATAGAAGTCAGGATTATTAGTCTACCTATAATGAGTGGACTGTAGAATAATACTATTATAATATTTGTGTCCCTATATCATGTACACTATAGAACGCAAAGCAAGTATTCCCTAAATTATTAACATTATACAAGTTGAAAAAACAAAATATATCCTAAATTATTGACAAATGAAATTTAAGCAAATATATTTCCTAAATTATGGACATTGTAAAGCATAAAACAAAATATATAAAGTACAGTATTCCTAAAGTAAGAACATATATCTAAAATATTGGCTATATTATACGCTTATAGGGGTCTGTTCTGAGTGGTTCCCAGATGATCCACCAGGGGAAGTAAGAAAGAACCGGAGTAACGGCCCCTGGATGATTCTTTGGGAGTTGGGGGTGGGAGTGTATGTGGGGGTGGGAGTGTATGTGGGGATGCGAGTATGGGGAGTGTCGAGCATGTGAGCCTAGGAGGTACTGATGGTTGTGGTGTTGAAGCCGACGAAGCTGACGACCCGCTCGACTTACTATCCATGCACTCTACCATGATGCTATCCAAAGCCTTTATAGCCTCACCCAGGAGAATGCGATTTTGCCAATTGTCACGAGTCATTCTATCACATAGACTTTTCATTTTGAACAAGAGTCCCAACTGTACATGTGCAATTCCTTTTTTATAGCAATAATGCATTACATCTAACATTTCTTTCATATGGACACCAACACTGAATACGTCAGTGGCGTAGTATGTCATGTGGCTCCCATAGAGTTCTTTTGGAAATCAGAGATAACCAAACTTCCTATTGCTACTAGTAGACTTAAATTCGTGAAAAGGACCGGGTGGTTTGGACAATCCCACATCAATCAAATTTACTGTAACTGGTTTTCCGTCAACCACTGTTACTAGTATATTCCCGAAATGTAAATTATCATGCACAAATCCCGCGGCATGGAACTCTTTGACGGCGAGACACAGATATTGAAAAACGGACACGAAACAAGGTGTAATATCTGACCTTCCTCCCAACTGTAGTTCACGATAATATTCACGAATAAACTCATCCAACCTAACGCCAGAAATGTAACTCACAATGAACACGCCGGCATTCTTCGACGCCGCAAGCAGCTTCGTTACCCCCCCAGCACCGTCCAACTTATACAATGTCCAGGCTTCCCGGCCCATAGACAAAACCTGCCCGTCGTGCAGTTTTGTCGTCTTCATTATCGCTGTTTGGCTGCAGTATTTGACCAACCAGGCATTACCGTTGTCACCATAGCCTACCATTTTTATGGGCACGCAGTCCGCATACAGGTCATACAAAGGTCTAATTAATCTTGTTGCCTTACTGCAATTTTGACTTATTGGTAGAGCTATGTATTTATATTCCAGATCCACGAGATTGTCATCCAATGACTCTATTATTCGTTCATCCAGAAAGTAAGTTAACATTTTGTGATACTTTTCCACATCGGAAGGCACGATGAGGGATACTAAGCTATCATCGGAATAATTATGATTATCCATGTTCGTTGCTGTTTTCTGATTAGACTAGTAACGAAAGGATGCGGTGATAACAAATTAACACAATAATTAAGTAATAACACACAAGAGTATTGATTACAGCTATATAGACCTACCGGTAGCAAGTTATAGAAATTAAATCGAATATATATCAGCACAGCCAGTAGCCTATTAGGAAAAAAACCAGTACAAGGATATGTAATTCTGTCTTTGGGGCCTGGGGAATTCCATAATAGGTATACTGTCTCAATATATCACTATACTTTCAGAATTTCATATAGGCCTAAATCTCAAGGGTAGTGTAACCTGAATAATATACAATAGCATTATTATTATTTCTACCTCCTTGATATTGACAAACACATACCATGATTAAATATTCTAAGGACAAAAATTAGTCGTAGTCCATATGTTATCATAAATAGCCTAGTGTGTTTAACTCCTTGTTTTGATGATCTGACTAAAAAATTAGAAACACTGCTGTAGCTTGTTTAAGTTGTTTGGACTATCATTACACGATTTTGTTCAGTAAGCCTATATACATTATAAGGGCCTGAAATTTGATCGGGATATATTTTGCCATTTTATATTTATATCTCTTTAAAATCTTTCTAAAAACGACGCACTCACAAACAAATATTGTCACACACAAACTCTTGCAGTAGGAGGATCGACTGTATATAAATATAATGTTAAAATACATCTTCGATCCTCAGGAGGTTAATAGTCTAGGAGACACAGATGGGACTATATAAATATGAATATTCAATAGTTCAATGTAACACACACTTCTTTCCACTGCCTGCCACACTTCTTTCCACTGCCTGGCACTTAAATAAACTGACATTGGCTGATTCAGGTTGAGGCCGCGAAGCGTATACCTCGCCAACCGTTCTTAAGTTCTTATGTTCTTAATATAACACATCAATTTGCCAAAAATGTTAGCCAGAATCGCAAACATGCTAATATAAATAAATAAATAAGTAAATATAAAAACTTCCCGCATACTGCCGTCTTAACTTTCCCAATCCTTTCCTCCTAACTCAATCACATCAAGCTGTGCGGGAGCATAAATCTTTCAATCTATTAAATGGTAGATTTATCACACACGTATGGAAAGCGAGAGAATGACTAAGAGGGTGTATGAGAGCGAGGTGGAGGGACAGAGAGGGAGAGGTAGACCGATAGGGAGGTGGAAGGATGGAGTGAGGAAGTATATGAACGAAGGCGGTGCTGGTTGGGGGGAGGGGCGTCGACTGACTGGGGACAGAGGTGCATGGGGGCGGTTCGTTCGTGGCCACCCCTTCGGGGATCACGGCTTCAGGCAATAGATAGATAGATAGATAGAACAAACACAATTCACATGTTTTAGATTTGTACAAGTTTTTCACCCAATAAACTAGATTAACCCTTTCAGTATACCGTACCATGACAAGTTCATCCATTTTATTCTGTTTATTATAAGCCGACTTTACTAAGTTTAGAAAGGCTCTGCGGGGGTCAGAGGTATAATCGAGATAAAACATTTATTCATAGATTGCCGGCGGTCCTTCCTTAACTGTGTATCGTCGCTTAATGTAAACAAGAATAAAACAAAACAAAGAAGTTACTAAAAGAGTTAATCGCACACCAAGAATAGGCCTGAACAAAATTAATTAGTACCCGGCATACTTTGCACCCAAGAGACAAAGTTGCCTTCAAAGTTATTAACGAATGCCCGGTAGCCCCCCAGCTGATCATCATCTGGCGGTAGTGGAGGGAGAGGGTTAAGATGCTGCTGAATGTACTCCATGAAGGGCAGGGAGGGGTCATCTGTGGTCAAATGTAGGGGATCCACATTTCGCCGAAGGCCAAAATATGCATGATTTTGGCCCCGGCCAACCCTCCCCCCAGCCTGAATGCCCAGCTTGGTCAAATGGCGACACACGAAGATGCGACTTCCGGATAACAGATGGTTTCGCGAACAATAGTCCATGTAATCCTTGTAGAACTCCGCCGTTAATACACGATCCCAGGGGGCGAAAGTAACTTCATAATATTCAGATAGAAAGCTATCCATGCTTTCTTCATGAGCATCTGGCTTCCTTGATTTTGTTGAGCCGGTGTGTATTTTGCGTATTTTGTTCTGTGGCTTTATATCCGAATTGTCCTGATCACTCGGTGCCTTGCGTTTTATAGCATAGTTTTCTTGTTTCAGCAAGGGAAGAATAACAGAATCCGTTGATCTTTTGTCCATTGCATCTGTATGTTGATTACAATGCTCACTTATTTCCTTTTGATAATCCATTTTTTCGTCCTCGACAATATTTTGTGATGCGATTTCTGTGAGCCGCTTTAGGCCGACATAGGCATTCTTCCTATGGGAATCATTTCCAACCCGCACGACGAATCTGGCTGATTTTTTTATCCCTTTTCCAATCAAATTTTTTCCTAAATACTGTCGGTTGGCAACTTCCAGGCCGCGCTCCGTACAAAATGTTTTATATTCTTTGAATAATACATCAGTTATAACTCTGTCATATTTATACCCCGTTATAACATAATTTTGATCAAAGAAAACTTCAACGCCAATCTTAGCGTTAATCATCTTTTTGTTAACGCTTGGCATATTTATTTAGTATCAACTTAAATATTCTATAGGCTACTATATTATTAGATACAATGAATTCTTATTACTGTAGGCCTACCTATATTCTAGTGTAAACACGCAGCTATAAAATCGCGAAGAATACAAGAAATTAAGATCTAACAGAGGAACAAAAATAAAACGCGTTGTCTACGCTGAGGATTCTGCAACAAGTGAAAAATCAAGTATCTGCGTCAAATAATTGTTCATAATATCGACATGCGCAATCAAAGTTAATTTAACTATTTTTGATGCAATATTTAGCTTAAAATTATCAAATATTTTAATTTATCACTGAAAAGTCTTTAAAATTACGTAATGATCTACTGTCAACTCGTTTTCAAGATAAATAACTTAGCATTGTTTAAAAAAGTTACTCAACCAATAATAATAATAAGCATGTTACTTATTTCTCATAAGCGCCAATTTTTCCGAAGAATTCACTAGCGCTCGGAAAGAGAAAGAAAAATAGAACAAAATCAATGCATCAAAAGAAGGTTTATATACAACACACATTTAACAATCACTAGCAGTGGCAAAATAGCCTAAACTCTATAGCCATCTGTCATGACACCTCTCTCAAGATCATAGCTTCTCTCAAAGAGAAAAGTCTTAAGTTGTCTCTTGAAGCATTCAACAGAACTCAGTTGTCTCATGGACAGCGGCAACCTGTTATACACCTCGGAGCCATGGAGGAGAATGACCTCTCAAAGAAAGAAGACTGCTGGAAAGCCCTTGGTTCATCAAGACGAAAAGGGTCATTGTCATGACGCACAACTACACCATGGTGTGCCGGTGGGCGCCTGAGCAGCTCCGCAAGGTACCTAGGCTCACCAAATTTGAGAACCTTAAAAGTCACCAAACACAACTTAAATTCTATTCTTGCTCTTACTGGCAGCCAGTGCAGTTCTATGTGAAGAGATGTAGTAGGAGTTCTAGGTGGAACACCAAAAATGAGTCTTGCGGCCCTGTTAAGAACAGACTGAACTTTCTTTAAAATATAATTTGGAAGACCCACCAACAGGGCATTGCAATAATCAACACGAGAGAAGACCAATGAGTGAACCAACGTCAGGAGGCAACGTCTGGTTATAAACGGCTTCACCAAATAGAGATTTCTGATGTGCAAGTAACAACTTTTAACTATCTGGTTTACATGCTCTTTGAAATCTAATCGGGAGTTCACATATACACCCAGATTTCGAACAGAGTTGGCCGGTCGCAGCTGAGATCCACCCACATTGATGGAGAGGGCACCTACTATATCATCAGCTCTTCTATTTCCTCGGATTATGAGAATTATTATGTTCTCTCCACCAACCAACTTTACTCCTAAACTCGATTAATGAAATTAACAAACACATGTGGCAGTCCGGGGATTCGAACCTAGGATGCTCACACCGAAAATCACCACACTTATGCATTGCACCACGAAGACAGTTAATATCAGTTTTACCATCATTTAGTTTTCTTCTATTGCCACGGGCGCCAATAGAAGAAAACGAAACTTCTTATGGGTAGCTATTTTAAAAATATATTACTGGAAGAAAAATCAGTTATATTTGAAAACTTTCATTGACTTCGCAATACCATCAAAGAGATTCCACTGAGAGAAGTGTAGGCTACAGTTTATATTAAGGTAATAGTAGCGCTAACACTCCCCGCTTGATACGAGGAACAATTACAAAACATTTAAAAAGAGCTACGTACTACATAAACTTGCTACATGCCTAGGTGTGTTTCCAATGTTTTTTTTTCTTCTCCAGTTTTAGCAATAGGGTATTTAGTAGTTTTAAAGAATAAGTATATCTGAAGGAGACTATCGCAATTTTCAGGAAATATTCTATATGGAAATAACACATGGTGTGATCCATTAGCCTTGGGTAGTAGGCTTGTTACTTGTTACTTGGTGTGGAGTTTCTCAGCCGCGCTCCGTCACTAGATGTGACGCTCGTCGCAGCTGCCCTTTAAACCATCTAGCACTTGTAGTCTTGTCTCACAGTGCCATCTTCTAAGTCATAACACTCCCTGAACAAATGTGTTTTTAGTGACTTTTTAAAGGCCTTTATGTTCGCACACCTTTTCACATTAACTGGTAGATTATTATAAAGTCTCGGTGCACTCTTTTCGAAGGCCCTAAATCCAAATTCATGATTGCACCGTGGCTCATTCAATTGATGCAGCACGTTGCCATGTCTCAGCATCATATCAGTGCCAACATTGAAGTCTTCCAATAAGCCTCGCACATATTCCGGCTTTCCAAAGTTCAAAGCTTGATACACTATAACACACAGTTTGAATATGATCCTCGCTTTCACCGGCAGCCAATGCAGGTCAATTAATGCCGGCGTTATACTCGCACGGAATGGTAAACTCTTTATTAATCTTGCTGCTCTATTCATTATAAGTTGTAGTTTTCGTAGCAAGTAATTTGGTAGTCGATAATATAGAGAATTACAATAGTCTAATTTACTAATTACATGATTGTGGATCAACATTTTGGTTGTATTAATATCCAGATATTTTCTCACAAAATCAATATTCCTCAGATGATAGGCAGAGATTCGCACTGTTTGATTAATCTGGTTTTTAAATGACAGTTCACTATCAACCAAGACTCCCAAATCCTTCACCACACTACTCACAGTCATCACACTATCATTGATATTGAGGCTTTGCACGCCCAGTCTCTCAAGGTTCACCCGTCTGCCTACTAATAGGCATTCAGTTTTATTTTCATTTAATTTAAGTTGCTTTGACTCCATCCACTTCCCAATGTCTTTTAGTAAAACACTAATCTTCTCCTCAACATTCACCACGTCACTTAGTGCCAGATAGAATTGGGTGTCATCCGCAAACAGCTTGAATTTCACTCCATGTTTCATTAATATGCTAGATAGTGCAATTGTATATATACAGAATATAATTGGTCCAAGAACACTCCCTTGAGGGACGCCCCTCTCTAGATGCTTCATCTCTGAGAATTTATTACTTATTTGCACACAATAAGTTCTGTTAGTAAGGTAACTTTGAAGGTATTCCAGCGCATTACCATCAATACCAATAGCTTTACAGTCTTCTATTAGTAAGCTATGCACCACTGTATCGAACGCAGCACTCAAGTCCAACAAAATTAAGATTCCACACTTCGCATTGTCCATTTGCACGAGTAAATCATTAATCACAGAGCACATCGTGGTTTCCGTAGAGTAAAGTCTTCTATATGCGGACTGGTTGTCTGGGAGAGCCTTCACTAAACTCAAGTGATCCCATAACTGACCCAGAATTACATTTTCAGTAATTTTTGATAGAAATGTTAAATTGGAAACAGGCCTAAAAGAGCTCAAGCATTGAGAATCAAGGCTCCCTTTAATAATAGGCTTCACAATCGCATTCTTTTCAGACGATGGAAATACATTATTTGCAATGCTACAGTTTATTATGTCAACATATATGTCCAGAAAACTGTTAAATTTTTTACTGTGCACTATTTCACGTATCGGTATAGGATCATTACTACAATGGGTAAGTTTTGCTTTCGTAACTATGGATTTAACTGTATTCAGATCCGTCATAGTAAATTCTGTTAACTTAGTCACAGTAGGCTCAGCTACAGCAACGTCTTGAGTCTCGACTACTCCAAAATTTCCAACAATGGCATTAATTTTATCACAAAAAAAGTCAGAAAAATCATTCACCAATGTCATATCCGGAATCCCTTCTGGTAACTTATTTTTCTTCTTGTTTCCCGTCAAGTTGTCAAGTACCACATACAGCTTATTCATATCAGATCCAGCTTCTTTTGCTTTATTCATATAGTATTCACGTTTTCTAAGCACAATGAGCCTGTTTTCTATATTCCGAGCTCTTTTATAGTTATCTCTTGCCTCTTCCTGTCGTAGACGTCTCCATAGCCTCTCATATTTCTTCTTGGCCTTTTTTGCTCTTTGAATATCAGCATTAAACCACGGCGCACTATCAACTATTACTATTTTCTTTTCAATAATGGGGCACATATCTTCGTATTTTTCTCTAGCAATGCTGTTATACAGATTAGTGAAACATGACGTACAGTCATCTATTAATTCACCGTGAGCACAGTGTTCTCTTTTCTTAATTAGTATTTCATTCGCAACAGTCGATATTAGTAGTTGTGGCTCAAATTTTCTTTTTGACCTACACTTTATTGTCTTAGATTGTCTAGGTTTACTTACAAATGGCATGTTAAAAGTAACTAGTTTATGGACCGGTGAAATACAACACTCATCTTCAACATACAGCTCATTTATCATATCGCTTTCTCTATTCGTAAAAACCAAGTCTAATGCATGACCACCTCTTGAAGTTGCAGTATGCACTTTATTTATCAAGTGGAAAGACTCCATCAATTCTATAAAGATAGTAGCATAGTAATCATTTTGAACATCCACCCACAGATTAAAGTCTCCAAAGACGAATGTATTCGTACTAACCATATCAATTGTTTCCAAGTATAATCTAAAATCATCAATAAATGTACTGGCACTTAAATTTGGGGGTCTATAAACAACAATAAAAGTACATTTCCAGCCTCCAATCTCACAGCCCACCTGTATATGTTCAAAACTACCGAACCTTGCAGATTTACATATTTTCGTCTTCTTAAACGTGTTTGTAAGAAAAATTCCCACACCACCACCTCCCTTCCCTCTTCGTGGATTGTGCAAGAAGGTATGCGTTAAAGGAGTCATTTCAAGTATTTTAGCAGTATCGTATTCACTCAGCCATGTTTCAGTTACCGCTAGCACATCATATTTTGCCTCATTAATTAAGTCTCGAATTTCAAAGGTTTTATTTCCCACTGATTGAATGTTTATCAGTCCCCCCTTTATCTTTATTAAAGCACTAGATTCCATGATCAGTTAGGTCTCTCACCTTGACTATCTCACTCGAAAAGACCGGGCACCGGGTATCTGATGATGAATGATACACGTCTTGTTTCCCGTATCTCATACAATTTATGCACTTTCTCACAGTCACCTTACAATCCTTCGACCTATGTGTTTCAGCACATTTAAAACAAACAGGCACATCACTGTTTAGTTTAGCAGCACACTTATTTTCTTCATGCCCAAATCTCTGGCAATAGAAACAAGCCAATGCATGGTACCTGTCTCTTATATTATATATTCCCCATTTAAGGTTCACCTTGTCTTTATATTTGTAGAGAGCCGCACGGACTTCAGGCTCACATTTCAGGATATAATGGACTGTACCTCCAGCAGCTGGTTTATCAAAAATCATGGCAATCTTTCCTTTAATATCATCAATCGAATTCAGAAAATCATTCCTTGCATTTAATGTATCAATTATCTCACTCTTGGACTCTTCAGGATGAACATTGCAAATCATCACTTTTGGTTTTAATTTTTTCACACTCCTTGTAGTAACAGCCGTCACCTCTACCAACTTTTTAACTGCATCATTCAGCATATCCACAGTGCCAAAATTCATCACCATGTTCCCTTTAGGGGTAAACTTCGTATCCTGAATTTGAATCCCCTCTAGCGCCTGAGAAATTTCTCCTCTCTTGTCAGTTGCCTTTTCATTCTCATCCGTCGCCTTCAGAACGAGTAGATTCTTCTTTTCTTTCTTCTTTCTTCTCCCCGCCACCACATCCGACCACCCAGGCGAGTCAGAAACCGCTGACGTTTGCGCGGGGTCAGCGCTTATAGCATCAACAACATTTCCCATACCACTAGTGACTCCTTGCATCTCCATCTTCACTACTTTCAATTGAGTTGAAAGTTCTTGAGTTATACCGTCTAGTCCTTGGGTCATCTTATCATTTAATTCACTCCTGATGTTTTTTAGTTTATCGCTCATTACATCAAAACCTTGGGTCATCGTTTCTTTGAATTCAATCAATTCTTTCATAATTTCTTTCTTTATGTTTTCCATTTCATTCTTAAATGAAGTTAACACTCCAAGCTTTGTCTTACATGGATCACAGACATAGTTTATGTGCGCTACGTTTTCAGTCTTTATGCCAATCAAGTGTTCACATTTGATATGGGCCCAGTTTTTGCAAGTTGAGCATCCAATCCACTTTAACTTCTCTCTCTCCCCATCAGTTTTATCGCATTTATAACACTTTACGTCAGGAGCCATCCCAATAGCAATTAAAGGTTTCGATAGAACAGTTTTTGTAACATGGGAGGCAGAGCTCAGGCTATATACATTCACTAAACAAATTACAATATAAATACAGTATAAAGAAAACAAATATCTCAAGTATGTAACAAAAACTAAACTAACTTAGTCTATGTTCGGTTGGGTTATTTAATGCTAATTGTAAAGGCTTAAGTGATAACAAAATCCCATGAAAATAGTTGCCAATATGAATATTTTGATGCTCAAGTGGATAATTAAAAAAAAAAAAAAAAAAAAAAAAAAAAAAAAAAAAAAAAACAGAAGTAACAATGGAAAATAATCGTTCAACTTGTTTTATCTTTGTCATTTTCATAATCTACATAGGGCCTACCTGTAGAATCACAGCCATGTGTAGTTTTCTACTTTTCTTACAGGAAATGTTTCGGAAACTGACGTCAAGTCTCCTACAGAAACAACCAAAAGAATACTTTAAAATAGAAAATTCCAAACAGTGTAAACGAGCAACCTTTGTTTACCCATGGTTCACTATGATTTTGATACTTGGCACAGAGCATTGCTTACTTCAATGGGAATATAAATATCTAAAAGAAGGAAATCAAATGAAATATGTGTTAATCCAGGGCTTGTTATATGAGGGGTATTATCGAGTAAGAACACTAATCTAACTAACCTACATAATTACAAGTAAATCAACCGAAATTTACTAAGCTATACCTAACTAACCTATCTAGAACTAACCTTACTTAACCTTACTAACCTAACCTTATCAACCTAACATATATTAACCTACAGTACCTAACCTAACTTAACATAACATAACTTACCAGCTTACCTACCTAAATAAAAATATCACCAAATAACTAAACTAACCTAACCATAAATATTAGACTAGGTTAACTTAGTTAGGTTAGGTTGAATTATTTTGTTTAGCCTGATTTATCCATCATTTTTCTTCTGCACCAAACATTACTTACTACAATATTAATATACGAGAGAAAGCAAGAGAGTCAGGAGACAGCGACGATCAGAATCAGAAAAGAAGAAAACCGAAAGACCCGTAATAACGGGAAGCCGCCAGAGAGAAAGAAGGAAGGAGAGAGAGAGAGAGAGAGAGAGAGAATGGGAGATACACGAGAACAGGATGCGACATCAGAAGTTACTGTCCAGAACCCCAAACAATCAGGAAAAATGCCATCCAGGAAGTCGCCTCACCAACCAGGGAAAGACACCATAAAAACCGAAAGTCCAGAAAACACCACAAATCATCCAAGAGATCCCAGAGACGAAGCAAGGCAAACAATACCCTGGCCCAGACATCCGCCAAATTAAAAAGAGAATGCTCGGACCCTTCTCGCTCTCAGCGCGGCCACCCAGGCTGTGCCCGCGCTGCCGGGGTTGACCTAAGCTCTTAAAAAGTGATACCTTAAACCCATGTCCCTCTTCCTCGCAGATACTTCGCCATGGACTACGTTGCTAAATGTATGACGTGCCAGGCAAAACCAGCAGAGAGCTATAAAGCTCAGAGCATCTGTTTTTGATGAAAGAGCTTTTGGCAACGTGAAGGATAGATATTTGGCTTGATTCTGGGCTGAAACATAGAGGTACATTGATGATACGCTAGTAATATTCAAGGATCCCAGTCACGCCCAATTTTTTTTTTTTTATTATATAAATGCAAAACATAAGAATATAAAGTTTACAATGGAAACCGAATCCGAAAATAAAATTGCTTTTTTAGATATACTTCTCACGAAAATCAATGGCAAACTTTGCTTCTCAATTTTCCGTAAAAGTATGTTTTTGGGACTAGGGACGAGTTTTTTTAGCTATTGTCAAAATAAATTCAATATTAATGCAATAAAGACACTGCTTCATAGAGCCTACTCACTCACATCCAGTTACCAATTATTTCATAAAGAAATGCTGTTTCTAAAAGACATTTTTGTGAAGAATGGTTTAACTGTCTTCGTAGCGCAATGGATAAATGCACTGAATTTCGGTGTGAGCATCCTCGGTTCGAATCCCTGGACTGCCACATGTATTTGTTGATTTCATTAATTGAGCTTAGGAGTAAAGTCGGTTGGTGGAGGGAACATAGTAATAGTACCAACCTCTTTTATAAAATTGTAAATAATTATTTGTGAAGAATATACCAACTAAAACCTAGTATTCCGACAGTTAGAAAGGAGGATATATTTAGTCATTCCTTACCTAGGCGAAGTCTCAAGTAAAATAGAAAATAATTTAAGAAGATATTTGCTCAAATTTTACCCGCAAATTACTTTCAGCTTCATTCATAAGAGAATACGTTTAAAATATAGGTTAATTTTTCATTTCAAAGATCGACTACCCACTGTTTTTCATTCGTCAATTATTTAAAAGAAACATAGAGAGTAGGAGATTCTTGAGTTCGATGCTGGTGGTACTATTTGAATGCTACCTCCTTATAGTGGACAGCAGTAGAATAAACGTGAGTAAACCAAGTTAATTTTTCATTAGACTGACAGAAAGAAAAGGGAATCTACTGTATGCCTCCATGCGCCAAAAAAATACCCTCATTGTTCCCTGAATATTCCCATATTCAAAATAGGGTACAGGGGGGCAATACCTAGTGAGTTAATTGCTCAATAGGCGGCGTTCTGAGAGTGAGGGTCCGATTCTAGAGGGTGAGACAGTGAACCGCATAAGGCAGAGTAGCTTCAGAGATGGGCTGCTTCGAGCCGTGGGTGGGCAACCGGGCCTCGTGCCATATTGCGAGGGCAAGATGGCGGGGGCTGGTTGCAGCTCAAAACGCTTCAAATGCCTCGATCACTCCCTAGACTGGAACGAGACCTCATGGGCTTCAACGTTGAATGTACGATTAAATGTACAGGCTACAGGCTGCTGTGAGAGACAGTAAATATATAAAATCACTACAATACGAGGTTTCACAATGATGTTGTTTTTCACAATTAATTTCTGCTATCAAATGTCTTTGGTTACGTTGAGACTGGAATGTTTAACTGTAATCATTAAGAGTATTGGATAGGGGAAGTCAAGGATCGTTTGTGTGTAGTGTTTTCCTGAAGGGAGAGAAACGGGCGCAAAAAGGGGCTGAAAATAGAGACTATCTACGTTAACTTCGTAAAAGTGAATTTCCGGGTGTGGGAGGGGACTTAACAACTTGTTCCTCACAGTATTAGATGGGGACTTATGAATTATGTCACGATTAAGGAAATAAATAGACGGTCTCAAACCAAAACCTTTAAGAATCGTAGAGGTGATAGTCTGCTGCTTCTGGTTATTCTTCTTGGAGGATCTCAAACCACATCCTTTAAGGCTTTTTTATCTTTCTCTCCTTTCTCTCTTTCCCTGGCTTGCATCCATTCAGCCCCGTTCAGCCAATATCAGGCTCGCTATCGTTTGCCAGGGAAAAATAGACACCTAAATGACACGAAATGTCTTAAAATTTACAACGAAATGGGGCGAAAGGTGTTAAAATTGCTAAATTAATGGGCCGAACGTCTTATAAACTCAAACACAAATGGGGCTTAACACGAGGGAAAAAGGGGACCAGAAAACCGGGCCATCTCCCCTTACCACATGGGAGTATAATGACGAGGTATATACATTGACTGATAAGATACACAGAGAATAGCATATATTTTCACCAACCAACTTCAAAGCTCAATTAAGGGGGGTCAACGTTTTTTTTTATCTTTCTCTCCTTTTCTCTCTTTCCCTGGCTTGTATCCTTTCGGCCCCATTCAGTCAACTGTTATAAGACGTTTATCCCCATCCAGGTGTCGATTTCATCCTGGCGAGCAATAGCGAGCCAGTATTGTATGGAGAAATCCGGCTTCGCCGGAGACATTTTTCTATCGAAAAATTTACAAATTTAGCTTGCTGTTAAAACAAAAAATATATATATGCTGGCTCGCTACCGCTCGCCAGGAAAATATTGACACCTGGATGGGGGTAAACTTCTTAAAACAGTAGGCTGAATGGGGCCGAATGGATACAAGCCAAAGAGAGAGGGAGAGAGTTCCAGAGCTCAGTTGTCTAATAGAAGAAAGACTGAGAATAACGTTTCACTCTTGGGTTGGAGAGTTGCACAGAGTAGAGGTGGGATTGTGTTGAAAGATGGGTACCACGTATCCTATGTAGAGGAAGTGGTATACAATGGGAGAGCTCTGAGGAGCACTGATTATTGTAGTAGCGATAGAATAGCGAGAGAGATGCAACATTGCGGCGAAGAGAGAGAGATTGCAGAGAGTTGGTGAGTGGACGGGAATTAATGATACGAAGGGTCTTCCTTTCTACTTTGTCTGGGAGTGCGGTGTGAGAGGGTCCTCCCCACACGTGAACAATACTCAATACAAGGACGCACTGTGCCCCTGTACAGAGCAAGAAGCTGTGCAGTTGTAAAGAACCCCTTGATGCAGTTGAGCACACCGAGCTTTTGGGAGGCTGCTTTAGCAAGACTGGTAATATAGTCCTTCCAAGTGAGATCAGAAGAAAGAGAGACACCAAGAATATTGAGAGAAGATAAAGGATTGATTTTTGTATTGTTGAAGAAAAAGAGATAGTCCTGTGGAGATTCCGGATAGGTAGTAAGATGGAGAGATTGGGCTTTGGAAGCATTAATGGCAACAAGGTTTTGTCTGCCCCAATTGGAAATGAAATAGTAGTTAGATCAGAAGATAAGTGTTGTATTGGGACGTTCAGGAAAACTAATTGAGCAGTGTAAGGTAGAGTCGTCTGCGTATGAATGGATGGGACTGGAGGTACAGTTGAGAAGATAATTTATAAAAATTAGAAAGAGAATAGGAGATAGGACAGAGCCCAGAGGAACACCGGAGTTAATAGGATGAGGAAGTGAGCAATGGCCGTCCACAACCGCAGCTATGGAATGGCCGGATTTTTGTTTAGAGACAAAAGCACAGATGGAGGGATAAAAACCGAAGGAGGGTAGTTTAGAAATTAAAGATTTGTTCCAGACTCTATTGAAGGCCTTCGATATGTCTAGTGCAATAGAAAATGTCTCACCGAAGTCCCGAAAGGAGGATGACCAAGAGTTAGTAAGATATGAAAGCAGATCACTAGTAGAGCGACCTATAAGGAAGCCCTACTGGAGATCTGAGTGCATATTATGAGAATAGAAATGCTTACGAAATTTGGAAGCAAGAATAGTTTCAAATACATTAGAGATACAAGAGATAAGAGCAATTGGACGATAGTTGGAGGGTTGAGAGCGATCACCCTTCTTTGGGACAGGTTGAATGAGAGCAAACTTCCAGCAAGAAGGGAAGACGTTAGAGGAGAGGCAGAGACGAAAGAGTTTGCCTAGGCAGGGGGTCAGCACCGAAGCACAGTTTTTGAGAACAACAGTAGGATATATATATATATATATGTATATATATATATAAACAGTATATATATATATATATATATATATTGTGACGTCTACCAGCGTTGGCAGAATCGCCTCTCGTTAGCCACTAGCGCTCGCCAGGGACATCGAAATGGGCTACAGTTATCCGAGAATGTTGTTCTTTCTTTCCTAGTAATCGCATTGTCACAGACAGTCCAGTGGTGGTCTTTGTTTTCGTCTGTGACAACGGGAAGTATTTTATACCATTGATAGAATATAAGATGCATTGTGTTATGTTAAGGAGAAAGAGCGATGTAGGCAGCATGGTGGTAATATGTGCGTGTGTATGTATGTGCTGCCTCCCTCGCCTGGAGGAGGTTTCCCGCTCGCGCGCGGGCTTTCCCACGCCCTTGATTGGCTGGTGGATCCTGGCGCGTCCTAAGGACGCCTGCTGCCTTGTGACGTCTTGGCCCGTGATTGGCCGACCATCGCGCCCTTGCGAGCTCCTGTGTAACTAACCTCCTCCATGAGGGTTCCCAGGAGCTGTCCTCGTCAGGACAGGCTTGGCGCGCGTGCTTCTAACATCCCCTTGCATACTCTCTCCCGATCACCCCCTTTACCACTGTTTCTCTCACTCGATTCTTTCTTTCCATACTCTAACCTTTATTAACTGCACAACACTCCCCTTGGGTTCTGCATACGGTTTCCATAGCCGGCCCATTGTATTGCATGCGCCGTCCTCAGAGATATTTACATGTACTTAGAATAGGTTTGAGGGTTCTTAGTTAGTATAGGTTAAGAACTTTGTGTGTGTCCATTATTGATTTAGTGTTTCTGCTATTTTATTTAATGCTAGACTGGGATAAGGTAACTGTAGTCGTTGTCTCCGATGTGTGTACGGTTTGCTTATACCTACACGACTTCGACCGGTCCTGTGGTAGCCTGGGTTGTCTTTTCGGTTGCGTCCTTTGCGAGTGCAGCATTGTGTTGACTGAGGGTTTTGGCCTGTACCAGTTCCACACTTTGCTGCCTCTTTGCTTGTCTTTAGAGGGTCGCCAGGATAGAACCAGATACTTGTGATCTGGATCTATCAAGAGAGCACCCTAGTCAATTAACGTAACTTAAAGGATGTAGTCTTAAGGACATCGCTAGGCTACGAGCCTGTCTTGCTCAACCCCAGTTTCTTACCTAGAGTATCCCAGCTAGACATTATTAATCGAGTAGACACTTGTTAGTATTTAATATAAGCTCTTTGATATGTACGCATTATTATTCACAGCATTTATTAGTCTAGGTTGTTGCTGAGCCGCACAACCATAGCAGACTGTTTCGTTGATGAGGAAGTACTTCTTTTAGTGTCGAGCATTGCTACCGTTGCGCATTTATAGTATTCTCGTGTCAGTTAACATTATATGTCCTATCTTTTAGTGTATTCAATTTACACGTGTGGTGTCCTGCCTCCTACCTTTATATAGTTTAAGATAAGAGCATCTTATGAGCATCAGACTTTCTTCAGAAGTTTCCAGGTCTATGCTGTAGGACTATACTTCACTTTCTTTCAGATAGGAGTGAAGAGTTTATTGTTGTTTAGAGTAACTGTATTGAAGCATCTTTTTATTGTATTAAACCTTGCAGTGATTTAATTGATCTTTCCATAGATTCCTTTTTATGCATTTTAACGTAACTTGCATCTTTGTTATCAGGCTATACCAGTGTGGGTTAGCCTGAAGTAGAGTACATTTATGCCCAGTTAAGGATACCCCGCTATTGCAGATTAACTCTGGAGGGTATAGGTGTTTTTGTTCGCCGGCATATAAGTTCGAGGGTTTGGATCTAGCGTACCGTTGTTGCATAGTGCCCTATTACTAGTCCAATCATTAAGTGCCCTTGTTTTATTCGTAGTCCCGGTTGTAACAAATGGCGACCTTGCCTAGTATCTTATCTTAGTTATCATACCAAACGGCGACCTTAGTCTAGGATTTAGTGAACTAAGAAATAATTGCAGGATTTTTGGACATTTGTTTTTGAGGAATATTTTGGACACGTTGGATTTTTTTTTGGCAACGTAGTATAGCACTTGAGTTGTTTTCATGCATTTTTTGAGTGAATAGTGCTACATGAGAGTTTAGGTACTTTTTTTTTTAATAAACGTCAAGGATTTCCGGTGGACACTATGTCGAACGACGGATCAGTGCACAGTGAGGACACAGTATGGGAAGCAGGCTCTGAGGTGCAGAAGCTGGGTTTGTTAGAAGGCATTAGAGTAGTAACTAGTGAGGAGGATGCAAGGAAGCTTCTGAAGATGCCTATTACTGTTGACCGGGTGTCGGGGATTGATCGGTATGGTCTCCAGTGTTTGGCCACGGTCATGGGGCATGTTGGCACTAGCAGCATGACGAGAAGTGACCTGGTGGCCTGTGTGCTCGGTGGGGTGCGTGGGGCTTCGGGTGGAGTGGGAACTGGGGCACCTTCGGCCCAGCCCCCATTCCACTCGACTCCTACCATTGCGCCCCCTCGGGCTCCGGAGCCGGGTACGTTCCCGCAGGCCGATGCCCGCTGGCGGTTGGGTATGCCTCTAGGTGATTCACGGGGTGGGTCCCCGATAGTAGCATCCCCTCCTCAAGGTTTGTCTGCCGAGATGTTGTTTCAGCTCGAACTCGCCAAACTTAACCAGCAGGCTGAGCAACGAAAGCATGAGCAACGAAGGCATGAGGCTGAGCTTGAGCAACGAAAGCATGAATCTGAGCTTAGGATTCAGGCTGAGGAGAGAAAGGCCATACGTGAGGCACAGCAGCAGCAGCGGGAGGCTGAGCTTCAGGTTGAGGCTACGAAGTACTGTGCAGACATAGAGCTTGAGAAGTCTCGGGTGGAGTCGACAGGGCAGCGTCTCGGTTCTGGGAATCGCGGTCTTGATCAGTCTTTATCGCACCTTCTTAAGTTAGTCCCTGCATTTGATGAGTCGGGTGTCACCGAGTTTTTCCTGCGTTTTGAGAAGAAGTGCCGGGAGCACCAATGGCCCGAGGTTAAGTGGGCAGCCCTTGTTTCCTCTAGGTTGGTTGGCAAAGGACTCAAGGCATATGATGCGTTGCCCTTGGAGTCTTGCATCGATTATGAGGTATTGAAGGAAGCTGTTCTGCGGGCGTACGAGTTACAACCAGAGACATATAGGTTGAAGTTTCGGGGTGTTACGAAGGGTCGTGAGTGCACTTTTCTAGAACATGCCCGGGAACTGTCTGATGCTTTGAGAAATTGGCTGAGGTCAGAGAAGGTGACGACGTTCAAAGAGCTTGAGCAGTTAGTCCTTCTAGAGCAATTTTTTATATGCACAGGCGGCGACCTGACTTTGAACCTCAAAGAGAAACAGCCTAAAACTCTACAAAAGGCAGCTGAGTTGGCTGACCTGAGATTATCGCTGATTCGTGGGTGCGGGTCTGCACAACGGACCGATGCAGTTAACAAGGGGCGCAACACTCCACCCCCCCCGAGTCAGTGATGCAACATTTAATAACGAAAGTAAGAGCAATGATACTAATTTTGATCACAAACCAAAAACCGTCCCGTTTAAGAAAGGTCAGGGCCCTTCCCCACCTCAGGGGAAGTCCAAGGGTGAAGTAGAGTGTTTTAAGTGTCATAACAAGGGGCATTTTGCACGTTCCTGCCCTAGTAACCAACCTACAGCAGTCGTATCTTTGGCTAGCAACATTGGGGTGTCTCTGAGGTCTTCTGCGTTTACCCGGGGTGATATGTCAGATGCGGGGGCACAGCCAGTGAAGAAGTGTCCGGAAGGCTCGAAACCTGTCCGCGATGATTTTTGCGACCATAGAGGGTGTGGCTGCGTGAGTTGGGCTGGTTGCAAGCATGGGTTGGAGTTGTTGCGTGATACAGGTGCATCCCAGACTCTGATGAAAAACTTTATAGGCCAACCTATAAACGCGGCACGGGTAGTTGTGGTGCAGGGTATTAATGCTACACGGTCATACCCGTTGGTTCGAGTGGAGCTGGAGGTTGATGGTGTGACACGAGAGATAGATGTTGGAATCGTAGGGAAACTGCCAGTAGAGGGCGTCGACCTTCTTCTCGGCAACGACTTTGCGGTGCCTACTTCTGAGGTTCCACCCTTAGTCGGTTCCGAGAGGGCGGCCGACGTGAGTAGGGAGGGGCAGGAGTTGGTCGAGAGGTGTCAATTACAGCAGATGGCGTGTGTTGTCACCCGATCTCGTGCATCTAAGGTGTCACAGCCTATTCCTCAGTCTCTAGACAAGCGGAGGAACGGTCGGAAGGAGAAAGCTAAAGTTGGGAGAAGTTTTGTGAGTTTTGATCCAGCGGCTCTTCTTGGCGACTCGGTACTTGACCCAGAGGTGAGCTCCGGAGTGGCCCCAGAACCTGTCCCCCCTAGTGACATGGTTGGGTGTGATGGCACTCCGCGTCAGAGTAGTTCCCAGGTGGAGGAGAGTTGTGGGAACGGGGCTATTGAACACGAGGACGGGGAAACATGTCATGTGAACCTGTTAAATGAGTTTGTGAGGCAACCACCTGAGCAGCCTACTGTCCCTGCGTTGGTCTGCAGCGGCCAAGGTGGAGAAGGAGAGGGGGGCAGTGGGGCACAGGTGGAGGAGAGTTGGGATTGTCGTGTCTCGGCGGAGCAGTGGGCGGGGGACACGAGTCTGGTGGCTGTGGAAGCGCTAGAGCACCTGCCTGAGCAGCAGTGTGCAGCGCTCCAGCACCGGCTCGGTTCATACCCCACTGGTCGTGCCGAGCACCCAGGCCTCACAACTCATGCGGTGCACGATGTTCCGCTGGCCGGTCACTTGAGTGTTAGCAGACCGTTAGCCTCGTTGTTTCGGTGGTTCAAGGTGGGCGACGAGGCTTTGGCATGGTTGTCAGGTCAGTGTCGACCCATGGCTGCCAAGGGTGGTGGTCAGAATGAGGACATTGATCAGATTGGAGAGGTGGGCTGTGGAGTGGATGTGCCCGGTCGTCGCATAGCCTCCCAATGCTGCTCTAGTCGAATGAAACAGCCCTACCATAGACCGACTGTGTCTGGCCATGTCGCTGAAGGCGGTGATGCTGCACAGGCAGATGTAGTCGTAAGGAATGCGGGGGTGCGCATGTACGGTATCGGCGGGGAAGCCTTAGCAATTATGAACTATGGGAGTGACTGCACAGGTGGTACAGATTGTCCCTCTCATGACCTGGCTGTTCTAGGGACGAAGGTGGAGAAGGAGGGAGACTATAGTGTAGAAACTACGGTCTCGGCTGGGTTGGGGGAGGGTACTAGGCATGTTGTTCTTCGAGATAAGTTGCAACCTCTTGTTCCTGAGTGCCAAGAGATCTTGTTTACTAGGCTGTGGCAGTACATCCGCATGTTTGTTGCTTCTCCAGGCCTGATGAACGGGGTAGAATCTGACATGGAGGCTGGAGACAATGCAAGGCTCAAGTTAGTTCCCTACCGTATAAATCCTGCTCAACAGTCTGTCGTGAAAGCAGAGCTAGACTACATGTGGATAAAGGGTCTGAGGGATAAAGGATATCGTGAGTGGCCGTTGCCAGTGAGTTTGCAACCTGAGTTGAGTGGCAAGATCCGTGTGTATGTTGATTGCAAGAGTGTGGGTGCATTATCCCTGACAGACGCCTATCCATTACCTAGAGTTGACGACACCATAGACCGCATCGGGGCTGCCTCGCTCATCACGAAGGTAGAACTAGTGAAAGGTTATTGGCAGGCCCCGTTGCCGGAGAGAGCGAAGAGAAGTGCCAGTCTTGTGATGAACTGGGCAGTTTATCAGTGTCAGGTGTTGTTTTGCTGCCGGAACACAAGTTGGATGTGTGGCATGTTAAGGGCACTGATAATGTTTTGGCTGATTGTTTGTCACGGGAGGGTATGTTTGCAGGAGATCCCTCGCCGTTCAGTCAGTGTGTGTTGAGAGTGGAGAAAAACCAGACTTGCCCCTGTAGAGCAGCCGTCAAAAACAAAATTAAAATAAAATAAAATATCACATAAAAACTCTTTCTTTTTGATAGTTAATTGTAAGTTGCCAATGTTATAGCTAAAGTCCTAAGTTGAACCTGTCTTTCACTTAGTAGGCTGGGCTCTGTGAAGCTCGCTCAGGGAGCATAGCAGGCTAAAAATTATACTATTGTGTTTGGGAGGGGTTGTAAGATTTTCTTTATGCTAATATGTTGTTTTATTTAAGATTGAGCTTTGCATTTCATTTCTGGTGGGGTGGCTAGGTATGGTGGGTCTTGTCGGAATTCTGCCTTGTCAGATATGGTGCTCGCCTAATGTTGAGCGTCCCATATCTTGGGCGGGGTGTGACGTCTACCAGCGTTGGCAGAATCGCCTCTCGTTAGCCACTAGCGCTCGCCAGGGACATCGAAATGGGCTACAGTTATCCGAGAATGTTGTTCTTTCTTTCCTAGTAATCGCATTGTCACAGACAGCCCAGTGGTGGTCTTTGTTTTCGTCTGTGACAATGGGAAGTATTTTATACCATTGATAGAATATAAGATGCATTGTGTAAAGTTAAGGAGAAAGAGCGATGTAGGCAGCGTGGTGGTAATATGTGCGTGTGTATGTATGTGCTGCCTCCCTCGCCCGGAGGAGTTTTCCCGCTCGCGCGCGGGCTTTCCCATGCCCTTGATTGGCTGGTGGATCCTGGCGTGTCCTAAGGACGCCTGCTGCCTTGTGACGTCTCGGCCCGTGATTGGCCGACCATCGCGCCCTTGCGGGCTCCTGTGTAACTAACCTCCTCCATGAGGGTTCCCAGGAGCTGTCCTCGTCAGGACAGGCTTGGCGCGCGTGCTTCTAACATCCCCTTGCATACTCTCTCCCGATCACCCCCTTTACCACTGTTTCTCTCACTCGATTCTCTCTTTCCATACTCTAACCTTTATTAATTGCACAACACTCCCCTTGGGTTCTGCATACGGTTTCCATAGCCGGCCCATTGTATTGCATGCGCCGTCCTCAGAGATATTTACATGTACTTAGAATAGGTTTGAGGGTTCTTAGTTAGTATAGGTTAAGAACTTTGTGTGTGTCCATTATTGATTTAGTGTTTCTGCTCTTTTATTTAATGCTAGACTGGGATAAGGTAACTGTAGTCGTTGTCTCCGATGTGTGTACGGTTTGCTTATACCTACACAATTTCGACCGGTCTTGTGGTAGCCTGGGTTGTCTTTTCGGTTGCGTCCTTTGCGAGTGCAGCATTGTGTTGACTGAAGGTTTTGGCCTGTACCAGTTCCACACTTTGCTGCCTCTTTGCTTGTCTTTAGAGGGTCGCCAGGATAGAACCAGATACTTGTGATCTGGATCTATCAAGAGAGCACCCTAGTCAATTAACGTAACTTAAAGGATGCAGTCTTAAGGACATCGCTAGGCTACGAGCCTGTCTTGCTCAACCCCAGTTCCTTACCTAGAGTATCCCAGCTAGACATTATTAATCGAGTAGACACTTGTTAGTATTTAATATAAGCTCTTTGATATGTACGCATTATTATTCACAGCATTTATTAGTCTAGGTTGTTGCTGAGCCGCACAACCATAGCAGACTGTTTCGTTGATGAGGAAGTACTTCTTTTAGTGTCGAGCATTGCTACCGTTGCGCATTTATAGTATTCTCGTATCAGTTAACATTATATGTCCTATCTTTTAGTGTATTCAATTAACACGTGTGGTGTCCTGCCTCCTGCCTTTATATAGTTTAAGATACGAGCATCTTATGAGCATCAGACTTTCTTCAGAAGTTTCCAGGTCTATGCTGTAGGACTATACTTCACTTTCTTTCAGATAGGAGTGAAGAGTTTATTGTTGTTTAGAGTAACTGTATTGAAGCATCTTTTTATTGTATTAAACCTTGCAGTGATTAAATTGATCTTTCCATAGATTCCTTTTTATGCATTTTAACGTAACTTGCATCTTGTTTGTTATCAGGCTATACCAGTGTGGGTTAGCCTGAAGTAGAGTACATTTATGCCCAGTTAAGGATACCCCGCTATCGCAGATTAACTCTGGAGGGTATAGGTGTTTTTGTTCGCCGGCATATAAGTTCAAGGGTTTGGATCTAGTGTACCGTTGTTGCATAGTGCCCTATTACTAGTCCAATCATTAAGTGCCCTTGTTTTATTCGTAGCCCCGGTCGTAACAATATATATATATATATATATATATATATATATATATTTTTTTTTTTTTTCTTTAATACATACGAGGTTGAAAGAAATGGCAATTTCTGCGTTGGAAATTTTATTATTCAAAGTTTCCAGGTCTCTGATGAGTTTTCGCTGGGTGGCAGGAAGTAGATGAAGGAGATGAGCAAAATTCATGGTGGTACAGGGTTACATTAAAGTACATGAAGATACAGGATATACGACGCGTTTCACTGGACAACCAGCATTATCAAGTGAGGAAGGAATGATATAAAAGGTAAACAGGAAGGGTATATAGAGGGTGGAGGATCAGAGGAGGCGGAAAACAGGGGGCAAAAGTCTGCGATTGGTGGAAGGCTAAACTAGGAGAGAGAAAGGGGGTAACCGCTTCACGCATGCGCACTGGATGCGGGATGGTGGTCGATAGGTGGGGTCGAAGCTGATTGGCTGCGTGTCGAGGGGCGTGGCCTAAGTTGTGTGGCGCCTGCAGAAGACGAAGCTGAAGGAGGTAGCGCGGGGGGCTGCGTCAAGGGCACCGGGGGGCTAGGAGGGGTGTTAGGTCCTGTAGGGTAGTGCCTTTTGGCAGAAGGAAGGATCTGAAGGTCCAGAGTTTGGTTGTTGATGTTGGGATGTAAGGCTTGGATATATAAAGCTTCGAGTATAGGTAATCTCCTTGGGTCACATGAAATTGCCATTTCTTTCAACCTCGTATGTATTAAAGAAAATTTATAACCTGGCTTTACCAACATATATATATATATATATATATATATATATATATATATTATGTTTTCTCCACTAACCAACTTTACTCCTAAATTCGATTAATGAAATTAACAAACACATGTGGCAGTCCGGGGATTCGAACCCA
This sequence comes from Paralithodes platypus, assembly GCA_032716605.1. Classification (NCBI taxonomy): domain Eukaryota; kingdom Metazoa; phylum Arthropoda; class Malacostraca; order Decapoda; family Lithodidae; genus Paralithodes; species Paralithodes platypus. Next base: position 41,497,220 of record CM064568.1, on the reverse strand, counting down.
GGACGCTCACATCGAAAATCAACACACTTATGCATTGCGCCACGAAGACAGTTATATATAAACCATGGTGTTTATCAGTGTATCCTTGAACATTGCATATACGTCATGTTAGCTGTGGGCTTAAGTGAGGCTTTTGGGGAGTTAGCAAGTCTATAAACACGGCTTTCATAGTGGTGGTGGTGGAGGTGGTGGTGTTGTTCATTGGTAGTGGGAGCAGTTGTGATGTTGGTGATGTGCTGCTAACCTGCCATAACACACAAACTCCATACAAGGTTGTATTTTACTTTTTATTAGATAATATTGTTATTTTCTTGTTTTGAATTGTAAGTTGCTAGCTATACGTGTTCCTGTCGTGTGTTAGAGCAATGTTTATAAACTGGGGTTACAGTTTTGATGTAGTGTAGAGTGGTGTAGTTTATAGCATGGTGAGTTGCTGGAGGTGATATAGTTTGGTGTTGCAGTAATGTATGTATTATTATATTCAGTACAGTATTATTATCTCCAAGCGAAGTTTGCGGAGCTTATGCGATTGTCGTATGCTGTTTGTTTTGCTATTTGTTTGTAAGTAGGGAGTGATAAAAACCAATAATAGACAACATTTTATGAAATTTCGTCAGTACCTTTATTTGGTACCAAAATATAAACGATTAACAACATCCGATGACTCTCTCTCTCCCCCCCCCCCACACCTTCTCGAAATGTACCCCCCGAAAGAAGTCTATACATTTTGGATTGATCTTCACGATGCTCATTAATTAAGAGACATATACTATAGTTACCCAAGGACTTTACATATAAACAAAGGAGATGGTTGGAACATCCTACATGGAGGCTAAGGGACTAAACCCCCAAATATTCATGTCTTTATCTTTAAATTCCATTAATGGAATTGAATGAAATTTGGATGTTGCATTCAACGGATACCAATTACTCAAATGGGCACCTCAACTTAAATAGGCTACAAACCAAATATGGCCACTATGGCAAAAACATATTTTAGAGGAAAAACAAAATGAATTATCAGAATCTCTCACTCATACTGTGATTACAAACCATTGATATAATAATTATATATTTGTATTTATTTTGTCTCAAGAGGCAATAGATAGAGGAAGGAAAAGCAAGGACAAAACAAAAAAGGTCCATGTGCCTAAAGGCATCCTCCATTAATAAAATGTTTGTAACAATCAGACTAATTCATATTAGAAAGGGAATATGGACGTCAGAGGGTTAATTGAGATAGTCTTTACCCTTATCATTCCCACAGATCCTTCTTAAACTGTATAAAATCGTCTAATGATAGCCAGAATAAGCTGTCAAAATGCGTCACAATCTTCAAAGGGCTAGTGTATGTTATTTGTATCGGTAGTCCAGGGGCCGGGGGGAATATATTTGTACCATGTCAAATATTTAAGGGGGGTCACCGGCTTTTTTTATTTTTCTCTCCTTTTCGCTCATTCCCTGGTTGTATTCATTCGGCCCCATTCAGCCAACTGTTTTAAGACGTTTATCCCCACCCAGGTGTCGATTTCTTCCTGGCGAGCGACAACAAGCCTATGGAGAAATCCGGTTTCGCCGGAGAAATTTTTCTGACGAAAAATGTACAACTTTAGCTTGCTGTCTAAACAAATATATACATATGCTGGCTTGCTACCGCTCGCCAGGAAAATATTGACACCTGGGTGGGGATAAACGTCTTAAAACAGTTGGCTGAATGGGGCCGAATGGATACAAGCCAAAGAGAGAGAGGGAGAGAAAGAGAGAAAAAAAGCGAGGTGGGCCACCTTAACCCGTTCAGTACCAGTTCCGTCCTTCTCATTGCATTATTCTGGCCACTAACAGACGATTTTATTCATCCAGCAGCTAACAGGCTTCAAAATATCTTAATTAACCTATTTTATGACCATAGATCCTTCTTAAGCTGCAATAAATCGTTAAATATAGCTAGAATACAAAAGAATAGACGTCGCCGGTACACAAGAGGTTAAGGGGAGGCAGACCGTTTTTCTGGACCCCCTTCTCCCTAATGTTTAGCCCCACTAGTTTTGAGATTATAAGATGTTCGGCCCATTAGTTTGGCGATTTTAACATCTTTCGCCCCATTTCGTTGTCAATTTTAAGACCTTTCGTGCCATTTAGGTGTCGATTATTTCCTGGCGAGCGATAGCGAGCCTGCAATTTAAGAGGAATCGGCCTTCGGCCGGGACATTTTTCTACCGAAAAATGTACAAATTTATCTTGAAGGGGGTGTTTTTTTAAGCTTGATGGGGGTTTAGGGAGGAAACTAAAAAAATATATGAATAAATGAATTAATAGACCAAACAAACGGCCAGCCTCCCCTTAAGATATGAACAAGGGTATGATAAAGGTATATATACATTCCTTAGGTATACTGGTAGGGATTTACCTCTCTATAGTTGTACTGTAGGGGTTAAGGGGGCCCACCTCGCTTTTGGTTTATCTTTCTCTCCCTTTCTCTTCGGCTTGTATCCATTCGGCCCCATTCAGCCTACTGTTTTAAGACGCTTACCCCCATCCAGGAGTCAATATTTTCCTGGCGAGCGGTAGCGAGCAGCATATACAGTATATATTTTTGTTTTGACAGGAAGTTAAATTTTTACATTTTTTGATAGAAAAATGTCTCCGGCGAAGCCGGATTTCTCCGCACAATGCACCTAATGGGGATAAACTTCGTAAAACAGTTGGCTGAATGGGGCCGAATGGATACAAGCCAGGGAAAGAGAGAAAAGGAGAGAAAGATACAAAAAAGCCGGTGACCCCCCTTAACCCTTTGAGTACCAGTGACGTGTACTAGGTTTTGTTCTAGCTGTAATTTTGACGATATTATGCAGCTGCTGAGGAAGGATCTGTGGTAGTTAAAAGAGTTGGTGGAGATATATTGAAGCCTTATTGTTTGCTAGAGGTCTTTCCTAAGCTGAATAAAATCGTCTAATAGTCACCAGAATATGATAAAATGATGAATAGGCTATTTTTTTGTTCTATGTTATTGAGGGAGGCAAAAGGCAGAACTGCCTATAGCAAGTGCCTCCCCCATCGTTGAAAGAGTGACAGGGCCAAAATCAAGGGACGTTCGAGCCAAAATGCCTACCTATCACTATCCCTCTAAATGGTCCTGCTATTATGGACACTTCAAGTACCCTTTTCGTACCTATAATTGTTGCTATACCCCTGTAGCTCATAAATGGCTGGAGCAAAGGGGCTGTAAACGTGCACACCGACCCGTGGTAATAACGTTCTTGACATTGTACTTGCAACAAAAGAAGAATTAATAGAGAATTTGAATGTTGGTGATGAATTCAGTAACAGCGACCATCGTACGATAACTTTCACTTTAAAGTTTATTAGTAACGAACCAAATAGTAGCATCGAAAAAGTCCCTAATTTCAAGAAAGCAAACTTCCATAAACTTAGAGCTATGTTTAAAGAAACTGACTGGAGCTTTTTAATTAACAATAACGACATAAATACATCTTGGAAGTTATTCAAAACCACTTACCTAAAAGCAGTGCAAGACTGCATACCATCGAAAATACGGCGTCCAGGCCATAATAATAAGCCCAAATGGTGGAATAAAGATATTTCAAACTGCCTGCTTGCTAAAAAATTTGCTAATGATAGATTAAAATCCTCACAAAATTACGAAGAACGGGTGAAATTTGTTGTTACGATGCAAAGCCAAAAAGTTAATTAAGCAAAGTAAAAAGACCTTAGAGTTACATATTGCGAATCAAAGTAAAACAAACCCGAAAGAATTCTATAGTTATATCAGAAAGAAAAAAGTAGTTACTTCAACTGTTGGACCGTTAGTCGATGAAAATGGAGAATACACCAAAGACGAAGTACAAATGAGTAATGCCCTCAATACCTTCTTTGCATCAGTTTTTACAACAGAAGACCTCAGTGATATCCTACACCATCGCCGATTCAGATTGATAATTCAGATGTTCTAAGCAATATCACCGTTACAGAGAGAGAAGTATTGAATTGTTTAGATAAACTCAAGGTAAATAAAACGCCTGGACCTGATACAATCTCGCCTAGAGTTCTAAAGGAAGCTAAGGATGAGCTCTCCAAACCACTGACATTACTATTCAATAAATCCTTGCAGTCTGGAACTATGCCTGATCAGTGGAAGCTAGCCAACGTAACACCGATATTCAAAAAAGGCAGCAAATCCCTACCCAGTAACTATCGTCCAATTAGCTTAACCTCAGTTGTATGTAAAATGCTAGACACGGTCATACGAGAAAGACTCGTAAATCACTAAGAGGAAAATAACATACTTAAAGATACTCAACACGGCTTTCGTAAAAAACGTTCCTGTTTAACAAACCTCTTAGACTTCTTCCACGATATCCAAAACCTCTACGATGAGAGTAAAGCTGTAGATATTATATACCTTGATTTTCAAAAGGCCTTTGACAAAGTTCCCCACAAACGTTTACTGCTAAAACTAAAAGCGCATGGAATACAAGACGGTGTGTTGAAATGGATAGAAAATTGGCTCAGCGACAGAAAGCAAAGAGTAGTCATAAACGGTAAGGCATCTAAATGGACCAATGCAAGTAGCGGGGTACCCCAAGGATCGGTACTAGGACCAATTCTCTTTCTAATTTACATCAATGACATAGATGAGGGTCTCACCTGTACAATCTCAAAATTTGCTGACGATACAAAAATTGCAAATAGCGTACTCTCAAAAGAACAAGTTGACGATATGCAATACAATCTAGATAAATTGTCATGTTGGGCCCAAATTTGGCAAATGAGTTTCAATGCGGATAAATGTAAAGTACTACATATCGGATACCTAAATGAGAAAGCAAACTATTCGATGAATGGCACTCAGCTTAAGAATGTAAACAGAGAAACCGATCTGGGAGTAACAATATCGAGTAACCTAAAACCGAGTCAGCAATGTTCAGAAGTTGTTAAGAAGGCAAACAAAATAATTGGCTTTATAGGCAGGTCATTTGAGCATAAATCCAAAGAAGTTATCCTATAATAATAAAAATAATAATAATAATAATATTTATTCAGTTAGTAATTTACAGAGTTGGTACCACATAGTATGTTACAAATATGACATGTACCAGCCTTGCATAATTCCAACTAAGGATAGCCCAATAAGGCCATTAGGCGTATTTCCATTGGGGTTAGCTGGGGAAAATGGGGAGGATAAAGAAATAGATACTTTAGAGAAAGTATTTCTAGGGGGTTATTTTAAGATACCTTACATCCTATAGTAAATATCAGTAATCAGTAATCAGTAATCATTTCAGTTTGGTTTGTCTATCTCTTATGTCGCATTTAGTAGTAGACATAAGCTTGGTGCTCCCTTCTCGCAGCTGTCCGGTTCAGGTGTTCCTTCAGGCTACGTCTGAAGGAATACAGTGTTCTCTTTTCACGGACTGACTGGGGTAGGTCGTTCCAGTCTTTGATGGCGGTGAAGAAGAATGTTTGCTTACCCTGTCCTTGGATTCTCGGGACCTTAAAATTAAACATCCTGTTTCTTGTATTATGTCCACTCCTCTCATTTGCTTTAACAAAATCATTCTTTAGATACTCTGGAGCTCTGTCATAGAAAATTTTGAAGGCATTAGGAGCCTGATTTGTTTGGCCCTGTCAGAGACATTGAGCATACCTAGTGACTGAAGTTGTTCCTGGCCAACATGTGATCTGGGTCCTAGGTTCAGCATGAACCTAACCATTTTATTTTGAGTGACCTGAAGTTTGTGCTGTGTTGATTTAGATGATGCAGAGTACCAGGATGACACAGAATAGTCAAAATGACATTGAACAAGCGCTTGGCAGAGGGTCTTTTTGGTCGCCGCGGGCAAGCATCCCACCTGTCCTAACCCTTTACAATTCCTTAGTCCGCCCTCTTCTGGAATACTGCGTTCAATCCTGGTGCCCTTATTACCATAAAGATATAAACAAGCTAGAACGAGTTCAACGTAGTTACCAAAATGATACCTAGCCTAAAGAACAAACCATACGAAGAGCGTCTTAGAGAATTAAATCTATTTCCTTTAACCCAGCGCAGATTAAGAGGTGACTTAATTCAAGTGTTCAAAATCATCAAAGGCATCGACAATATGGACTGTAGTAAGTACTTCACTATCGACCAATCTAATTACACGCGGGGAAACGGTTGCAAAATTATTGGTAAATCTTTTAACTCACACGAATCTAAGAATTTCTTCTTCAATCGAGTTGTCAACTTGTGGAATGGGCTTCCCCGAAACGTTATAGACTGCATCACCGTTGATTCATTTAAACTCCGCCTAGATAAATATCTCGCATCAAACCCGCGACTGACTGCGTTTGTAAATGAATAACTTTATTTTATCCCCCCCTCAGTTACTAACCCCTCTGTCCCCTACCAACTTCCTAATCCTGCCACGGACATTAGTTCCAGGGCAGTAATTCCCTTTCCAATGTTCCCTTACCCCCTCTAAACCACTGTTTGGACACTTGATCCTCAGTGTTTTGGAGGACAAGCAACCTAGAAGGGTCACTAGATCTGTTGTTGCTTGATTTGCTTTGTACTGCTTTGTACACACCTATTCCCTGGCTGATCCTTCCCAAATGGTAGACATATTAACTCGATAGAGGTTATAAAACTATGGGGAGCGACATATTGCCGAGATAATATATATATAATTTAGTTACCCAGTTATTTGCGTATTCTATGAATATAAGAACTTTACAGAAAACGATAGTTTATTAATTAAGACTGACTTAAATATATAATATTGTTGATGATATACAACTTGTAAAACTTCGCTATTGACAAATATATTGATTGGGAAGTACTACCATGTGAGTAATATTACTATAGAAATACTTAACAGATACAATTTTCCTAAATAATTGGAAGTAATTAAACATAATCGATGACTAGAGATAAACTACCCAGACTATATCATTCCTCGCTAGTAAATACAATATATAGGCTTTGCCAGAATATAATATTATGATGATTTCGTGAATATACTTTTCGTAAAAATATATATTATAATTTATTTTGTACATTTAATTAAGTAAATATGATATATATAATAAAAACACTATTTCAACATATGTATACATTTTGAATGATAGGTTATACATCTGCGGAGACTGACTCCAGCCACAGTTCTTTGAATTAACTCGTACTAGTGAGACGTGTTTTGTAAATCGTGCGCAAAATCTTTACTTATCTACACGTAGGCCTACTTCTGTTTAGTAATTTGTCTACATACACTACTTAAATCAAAATATATTATATAATTATAAGTCATTAAAACTTGTTGCGGCGATACATCTGTGTTGTAGAATTGGCCTACTATAAAGTAATCAATTCATATCGATAAATGGAGTTCTTCGTAAACAAGGACTCTTGCCTAACTTCATTGGTGGTGTATGGATTAAGCTACAACCCACCAAAATGTACATCTGTGAAGTATCCCACAGAGTTAAAAATTAAGGTACAAAATACTGTTAAAAAACTATTTAGACGGAGAAAATTCATAACTCAGAAAAAAATCACTTTAAATGAGCATAACTGGGTTTGGGAAACATTAACTAAGGAAAAACAAAAATATTTGAGGTATCAATTCGACTCAGAGTTGCTCCTGCGTCTCCCACTTGGTACACACCTTGTACAGTGTAAGTGGAAGTTGGGGCGCCGGACCGTTCACAAATTCATTGTTGATGTGAATTATCACCACCCCGCTGAGGGGGTGGATGTTCCTGAGGGGGTGGATGTTCCTGAGCGGATGGATGTTCCTGAGGGGGTGGATGTTCCTGAGGGGGTGGATGTTCCTGAGGGGACGGATGTTCCTGAGGGGGTGGATGTTCCTGAGGGGGTGGGTGTTCCTGAGGGGGTGGATGTTCCAGAGGGGGTGGATGTTCCTGAGGGGACGGATGTTCCTGAAGGGGTGGATGTTCCTGAGGGGGTGGATGTTCCTGAGGGGGAGGATGTTCCTGAGAGGGTGGATGTTCCTGAGGGGGTGGATGTTCCTGAGAGGGTGGATGTTCCTGAGGAGGTGGATGTTCCTGAGGGGACGGATGTTCCTGAGGGGGCGGATGTTCCTGAGAGGGCGGATGTTCCTGAGGGGGAGGATGTTCCAGAGGGGGTGGATGTTCCTGAGGGGGTGGATGATCCTGAGGGGGTGGATGTGCCGGGGGGGGGGGATGTTCCTGAGAGGGTGGATGTTCCTGAGGGGGTGGATGTTCCTGACGGGGCGGGTGATCCTGAGGGGGTGGATGTTCCTGAGGGGGTGGATGTTCCTGAGGGGGTGGATGTTCCTGAGGGGGTGGATGTTCCTGAGGGGGTGGATGTTCCTGAGGGGGAGGATGTTCCTGAGGGGGTGCATGTTCCTGAGGGGGTGGATGTTCCTGAGGGAGTGGATGTTCCTGAGGGGGTGGATGTTCCTGAGGGGGTGGGTATTCCTGAGGGGGCAGATGTGGCTGGTGGACCTTCCATCAGTCAGGTACGGTACTGTGAAAATAAAAAACGACTTCAAAGGGCAAAAGACTCCATCAGTCGGGACATAGTAAATCAATATATGATGCTATACCCCGACACTACTAAACGACCGGAGGGAATGACACCCACACAGGTTCGCCGCTGGAGACAGCAACAAAGTCGGCGATACACTATCAACGCAGCAAAATGGTGGCGTGAGCAGGATGAAGGGGGTGGCCAGGTTGAAGGAAGTGGCCAGGTTGAAGGGGGTGGCCAGATCGAAGGGGGTAGCCAGGATGAAGGGGGTGGCCAGGTTGAAGGGGGTGGCCAGTTTGAAGGGGGTGGCCAGGTTGAAGGGGGTGGCCAGGATGAAGGGGGTGGCCAGGATGAAGGGGGTGGCCAGGTTGAAGGGGGTGGCCAGGTTGAAGGGGGCCTCCTGGTCTGCTGTCAGTCGGCTGATGGAGCTTCTATCAGTCAGGTACGATACTGTGAAAATAAAAAACGACTTCAAAGGGCAAAAGACTCCATCAGTCGGGACATAGTAAATCAATATATGATGATATACCCCGACACTACTAAACGACCGGAGGGAATGACACCCACACAGGTTCGCCGCTGGAGACAGCAACAAAGTCGGCGATACACTATCAACGCAGCAAAATGGTGGCGTGAGCAGGATGAAGGGGGTGGCCAGGTTGAAGGAAGTGGCCAGGTTGAAGGGGGTGGCCAGATCGAAGGGGGTAGCCAGGATGAAGGGGGTGGCCAGGTTGAAGGGGGTGGCCAGTTTGAAGGGGGTGGCCAGGTTGAAGGGGGTGGCCAGGATGAAGGGGGTGGCCAGGAGGAAGGGGGTGGCCAGGTGAAGGGGGTGGTCAGGTTGAAGGGGGCCTCCTGGTCTGCTGTCAGTCGGCTGATGGAGCTTCTATCAGTCAGGTACGATACTGTGAAAATAAAATACGACTTCAAAGGGCAAAAGACTCCATCAGTCAGGACATAGTAAATCAATATATGATGATATACCCCGACACTACTAAACGACCGGAGGGAATGACACCCACACAGGTTCGCCGCTGGAGACAGCAACAAAGTCGGCGATACACTATCAACGCAGCAAAATGGTGGCGTGAGCAGGATGAAGGGGGTGGCCAGGTTGAAGGAAGTGGCCAGGTTGAAGGGGGTGGCCAGATCGAAGGGGGTAGCCAGGATGAAGGGGGGCCAGGTTGAAGGGGGTGGCCAGGTTGAAGGGGGTGGCCAGGATGAAGGGGGTGGCCAGGATGAAGGGGGTGGCCAGGATGAAGGGGGTGGCCAGGTTGAAGGGGGCCTCCTGGTCTGCTGTCAGTCGGCTGATGGAGCTTCTATCAGTCAGGTACGATACTGTGAAAATAAAAAACGACTTCAAAGGGCAAAAGACTCCATCAGTCAGGACATAGTAAATCAATATATGATGCTATACCCTGACACAACTAAACGACCGGAGGGAATGACACCCACACAGGTTCGCCGCTGGAGACAGCAACAAAGTCGGCGATACACTATCAACGCAGCAAAATGGTGGCATACTCAGAACGCAGATGAAAAGGGAGCCCGTGGAAACTGATTACATATTTTGTACAAAAGCTTTTTATTCTAGATATGTATTGATTTTTCTTTTTTTTCGTCATTTGTTTTACTTTTGTTTTTGAAGGTTATTAATTATCAAATATCACATATTCTACGTGTATTCTTATTTTAATTAATGCTAATAACTATTTGTTCTATGCATGTTTTTTATTTTGATTAATAATTTTTTTTTTTTAAAGGATGCTTGTTTCAAAATAATATATAATGGCGACATCTTTTATATTTTATTCTAGCTATATTTACACGTTTTTGTATAGTTTAAGAAGGATCTGCGGTAGTAAATAGGCTTAAGTGAGAAAGTTTGAAGCCTGTTAATTACTGGAGACCATTTTAAGCTTCGTAAAATCGTCTAATAGTAGCTAGAATAAAGTTAAAAGAACTGCATTAACAAGAATTTACATTATACTATTTTACAGAGCTAGGATTTACATCTGACAACCATACACTCTATAAATCAATGGAATCAAACGGGCATATAAAAATGTGACAGGGTCAAAATCAAGGGACGTTCGAGCCAAAATGCCTGGACACACGGAGTTTGAAGCAATTTTAGTGGAAGGGGGAAAGACTGATTCTGAGAGAGAGTTCCAGAGCTCAGCTATTGAAAAGAAGAAAGAAGATGGTATTTACCTCTCTATCCTGTGATAGAAGTGATTAATTAATAGACCTTTAACCCCTTCTGTATCACCCCGTCCTTTTAACTTCATTCTAACTACTATTAGACGATTTTATTTGCTAAAAAGGGCCTCTAGCAAGTACCAGGCTTCGAACTATCTCACTGAACCCTTTTTAAAGCAATTGGTGACGACAATCTTACTATTGACCAAATCAAAGATGCAGGTGATGTAGCAGTAGCACTTAAGGGGGGTCACCGGCTTTGTTTATCTTTCTCTCATTTTCTCTCTTTCCCTGGCTTGTATCCATTCGTCCCCATTCAGCCAACTGTTTTAAGACGTTTATTCTCATCCAGGTGTCAATTTCTTCCTGGCGAGCGATAGCGAGCTAGCATTGTATGGAGAAGTCCGGCTTCGCCAGAGACATTTTTCTATCGAACAATGTACAAATTTAGCTTGCTGTCAAAACAAAAATATATATGCTGGCTCGCTACCACTCGCCAGGAAAATGTTGACACCTGGATGGGGGTAAACGTCTTAAAACAGTAGGCTGAATGGGGCCGAATGGATACAAGCCAAAGAGAGAGGGAGAGAAAGAGAAAAAAGCGAGGTGGGCCCCTTAACAAACTAGCCAAACTATACACAAAATGTTTGCAATGTCGAAAGGTTCCTAAAGCCTGGAAAAATGCCTCCATTATTCTCATTCACAAACAAGGAGATGCTAAAGACTATCGACCAATTAGCTTGCTTTCTGTTTAGTATATGAGGCGTATAGTAACATAGTGGCCTAAACGACACCATGCTATCGATCAATTAGCTTGCTTGCTGTTTAGTATATGAGACGTATAGTAACATAGTGGCCTAAACGACACCATGCTATCGATCAATTAGCTTGCTTGCTGTTTAGTGTATGAGGCGTATAGTAACATAGTGGCCTAAACGACACCATGCTATCAATCAATTAGCTTGCTTGCTGTTTAGTATATGAGGCGTATAGTAACATAGTGGCCTAAACGACACCATGCTATCAATCAATTAGCTTGCTTGCTGTTTAGTATATGAGGCGTATAGTAACATAGTGGCTTAAACGACACCATGCTATCGATCAATTAGCTTGCTTGCTGTTTAGTATATGAGGCGTATAGTAACATAGTGGCCTAAACGACACCATGCTATCGATCAATTAGCTTGCTTGCTGTTTAGTATATGAGGCGTATAGTAACATAGTGGCCTAAACGACACCATGCTATCGATCAATTAGCTTGCTTGCTGTTTAGTATATGAGGCGTATAGTAACATAGTGGCCTAAACGACACCATGCTATCGATCAATTAGCTTGCTTGCTGTTTAGTATATGAGGCGTATAGTAACATAGTGGCCTAAACGACACCATGCTATCGATCAATTAGCTTGCTTGCTGTTTAGTATATGAGGCGTATAGTTACATAGTGGGCTAAACGACACCATGCTATCGATCAATTAGCTTGCTTGCTGTTTAGTATATGAGGCGTATAGTAACATAGTGGCCTAAACGACACCATGCTATCGATCAATTAGCTTCCTTGCTGTTTAGTATATGAGGCGTATAGTAACATAGTGGCCTAAATGACACCATGCTATCAATCAATTAGCTTGCTTTCTGTTTAGTATATGAGGCGTATTGTAACTTAGTGGCCTAAATGACACCATGCTATCGATCAATTAGCTTGCGTGCTGTTTAGTATATGAGGCGTATTGTAACATAGTGGCCTAAATGACACCATGCTATCGATCAATTAGCTTGCTTGCTGTTTAGTATATGAGGCGTATTGTAACATAGTGGCCTAAATGACACCATGCTATCGATAAATTAGCTTGCCTGCTGTTTAGTATATGAGGCATATAGTAACATAGTGGCCTAAATGACACCATGCTATCGATCAATTAGCTTGCTTGCTGTTTAGTATATGAGGCGTATAGTAACTTAGTGGCCTAAATGACACCATGGCCGAAATGGAGTTAGGTATGGCATCGTCTTCCCAAACCCTTCTACTACCCCGGGAAATCAACAAGAAGCGTAATCGCCACTCCGAGGGTGTCAAACGAAAGCCGAGTCTATTATTGTGAATCTTTATTATTTTATATGTAAAGATAGAATTAGGGTTTATAGTTCAAATTATGTCTTTGGAAGTGATAAAATAGTTAAAACAAAGCTATTTCATGTTAATTTTCTAGTATTTCTTCTCATATTCCTTCAAGGCTTCCACAAAATGACTCCGGTTTGACACCCAATATGGTCGAAAATTCCACTAAAATTGTCACCAACCGGATAGGCAGAACACTATAGATTCAAATCAGCCAAGAGAAGAAGAAGGGTTCCGAAGTATGGGCTCACAAACTATGCACCTATAGTCTATTCGCTGTAAGTAGGCGAGAAATCATGACCTCTACCCTCTGTAACTCAAAAAGGGCAAGAGCAAATTGGCTGTAAATTCCCACATCTATTTCTTGACTGACTCTTTCCAAATGGTAGAAATATTAGCTCGATTACTCTAGTCGTTGTTGAGTTACAGAGGTTAGAGATCATGATTTCTCGCCTACTTACAGCGAATAGACTATAGTAGGTCTCAAATTTATTTCGGAAACTAGACGTTGGTTTGGTATGTGATCACAAAGGTCATACCAAACAGTACCCCAGGATTTCGTAAAGACAATGGGTAGCAAATGAATTGATGCATCTCTGCAACTCACTGGTAAATGGCCTTGTCTTGAAACCATTTAAAAATACTGGGAGCGCTAGTATCTTTAAGGGGGGTCACCGTTTTTTTTTTTAATCTTTTTCTCCTTTCCTCTTTTTCTATGGCTTGCATCCATTCGGCCCCATTCAGCCAACTGTTTTAAGACGTTTATCCCCATCAAGGTGTCAATTTCTTCCTGGCGAGCGATAGCGATCCAGGATTGTATGGAGAAATTCGGCTTTGCCAGAGACATTTTTCTATCGAAAAATGTACACATTTAGCTTGCTGTCAAAAAAAAACAAAAACAAATATATATGCTAGCTCGCTACCGTTCGCCAGGAAAATATTGACACCTGGATGGGGGTAAGCGTCTTAAAACAGTAGGCTGAATGGGGTCGAATGGGTACAAGCCAAAGAGACAGGGAGAGAAATGGAAAAAAAGCGAGGTGGGCTCTCTTAAGATGAACAACTGGTCCTTCTGCCTAGGTATCGATATCACTGTTGTTGAGAGAGTCTATTATAACATATAATAGGCCGAGGCTATGAACAACATTGCGGTCTGACCCACACACTATATATATATATATATATATTTTCAGAGAGAGAGAGAGAGAGAGAGAGAGAGAGAGAGAGAGAGAGAGAGAGAGAGAGAGAGAGAGAGAGAGAGAGAGAGAGGGGGGGGGGGGGGGGGGGGGGGAGGGGGAAGAGATAGAGAGAGAGAATAAATCAATTAGTGCAACTTCAAATACCTTCCCACATTCGTAAATAACCTACCTCTATTTCACCTTCAAATATACCTCCAATTTCCCTTTCATATCATCTCATTTTTCTCAGAAGACCTACAGTATATCACTAAAGTTTCTCAGATGTAATTTCCTTTCGACGCAAGCCAACGTTATTTCCGCGTTTCCATTTTTCTCAGTATTTCCTCCTCAATAAATTACTGTAGATACGGTCTCCACTTTGCATCAGTTGACATTATATTTTCTAATCTTTTTACACGAACAATATACCTTTTTTGTAATATTTGAGGGATATTTCAAATGAAATAGTAGTTAGATCAGAAGATAAGTGTTGTATTAAGACGTTCAGGAAAACTAATTGAGCAGTGTAAGTTAGAGTCGTCTGCGTATGAATGGATGGGACTGGAGGTACAGTTGAGAAGATAATTTATAAAAATTAGAAAGAGAATAGGAGATAGGACAGAGCCCAGAGGAACACCGGAGTTAATAGGATGAGGAAGTGAGCAATGGCCGTCCACAACCGCAGCTATGGAATGGCCAGATTTTTGTTTAGAGACAAAGGCACAGATGGAGGGATAACAACCGAAGGAGGGTAGTTTAGAAATTAAAGATTTGTTCCAGACTCTATTGAAGGCATTCGATATGTCTAGTGCAATAGAAAATGTCTCACCGAAGTCCCGAAAGGAGGATGACCAAGAGTTAGTAAGATATGAAAGAAGATCACTAGTAGCGCGACCTTTAAGGAAGCCCTACTGGAAATCTGAGAGCATATTATGAGAAGAGAAATACTTACGAAATTTGGAAGCAAGAATAGTTTCAAATACATTAGAGATACAAGAGATGAGAGCAATTGGACGATAGTTGGAGGGTTGAGAGCGACCACCCTTCTTTGGGACAGGTTGAATGAGAGCAAACTTCCAGCAAGAAGGGAAGACGTTAGAGGAGAGGCAGAGACGAAAGAGTTTGCCTAGGCAGGGGGTCAGCACCGAAGCACAGTTTTTGAGAACAACAGTAGGATATATATATATATATATATGTATATATATATATATATATACAGTATATATATATATATATATTATATATTTTTTTTTTTGCTTTTTTTTCTTTCTATGTGATTGAGGGAGGCAAACAGGCATAACTGCCTATAGCGAGTGCCTCCCTCTCCCCCATAGTTTGAAAAGAGTGACAGGGCCAAACCAAATTCAAGGGGACCATTAGCGAGCCAAATGCCGGGACACACACGGAGTGAGTTGAAAGCATTTAACGTCATTAGATAGGAAGAGGGAAAGACTGATTCTGTGAGAGAGGAGTTCCAGATCTCAGCTGATTTGAGTTAGAAGAAAGTTTGAGAGTAACGTTTCACTCTTGGGTTGGAGAGTTGCCACAGAGTAGGGGTGGGATTGAGTTGCAGGAAGCGCGGTACCACGGTGCCCTACGTTAAAGGAGGTGGGTATGCATGGGATAGCTCTGAGGAACACTGATTATTATAAGTAGCGATTAGAATAGCGAGAGAGATGCAACATTGCGGCGGAGAGCGAGAGCTAGATTGCAGAGAGTTGTGTGAGTGGACGGGACGTGCTAATGATACGCAAGGCATTGCCCTTTCAACTTGTTGCCTAGGAGAGCGGTGTGAAGAGGAACCTCCCCACAACATGTGAACAATACTCAATACAAGGGCGCACTATGCCACTGTACCGGAGCAAGAAGCTGTGCAGGGGAAAAGAACCCCCTAAGGCGGTTGAGCACACCCAGCTTCTGGGAGACTGCCTTAGCAAGACTGGTAATATGGTCCTTCCAAATGAGAGCAGAAATATATATATTTATATATATATATATATATGTGTGTGTGTGTGTGTGTGTTATTCAGTTACTTGTTCGTCAAGGGGAATCCACGCAATGCGAGCTAAGCTCATTATTATCGCGCCTCCTTAACTGGGAATGTAATGCGTGAAATGCATGTTAAGCGTTTTATGTATCGTTGGAATGGGTGTGGATGTGTGTGTAGTCTGTATTTTAGCCAATTGGCGACATCTGGATACGAAGGCTTAGGGTTAACCTGTACCGTACCATTCTCACTACGGTACCAGTCTCACACCCATCTTGCCTTGTAACCGATCACCAACCCCAGATGGGACGTCACAACTTCGTCCACTTATACCAGGTTCTTATTTATACTGCTAGGTGAACAGAGGCTACACCGTTAGGAGACTTGCCCAAATGTCTCTTCCCCGCCCGGGTCTCGAACCTGGGACCTTCTGGTTGTGAGCCAGACGCGCTATCAGTTACGCCACGGGGAGGTGTGTTTGCGTTCGTGTGTGTGTGCGTATTGTGACGCTTCTGCATAGTAGCCACGTGCGGGCATGCGCGCGCGTCGGCTGCCCAGCCGTTTAGAAACCGGCTGGTGGCACCCGGCCGGCCGGCTTTTCCTTAGTATATATCCTACGACAATGTAACTAATGTCTGGGATATTCTTATGTTGTTTCACAGCTTGTAGCTGCCCTTATTCTTAACCAACGCATCTTAGTATATTTTATTCTTGATAGTTGATTATTTCATTATAATATATAAGATGTAAGTCTAGTGAAGGCGGGAGGAGACGAGCGGGAGAGAGAGACCGGCTTGGGACGTTGCTTCGCTTGCCAGCTTGGGACGAGCCTGAAGCGTTGCCATATGCATTTGATTGCAACGTTAGGCTTAGTTTCGACTCATGCACGGGGTAGAGGATTTTGACCCGGCAACAGTGTTGAGTGTTGCCAAGCATGGGATGTATTTTGCATGCCTAGGGTGGGGTCCAGACAGATTCAAGACTCAGAGCTCACCTCACTGTCGTACCCTTCGGACCCCCTTGATATCTATCCCTCTCAACCCCACTTATAAATTTTCTCTCTTACTTTGTATACCTTCCTTCCACTACTTCACCAATCTATTTAATTATCCCATCCCCTTGATAGACCTTATATCTATTATTGTATTAACGACGAGCTCTCAGATAACTAGATAGGATTTTGGGCCTTATGCAGAGATGTAATTGTTAATGAGACCTAGGAAGCTTTTTGTTGTCTCATATTTGGTGGTTTCATGCTTGCTAGTGTGTTCTTGTGTCAGGTTAGCAGGGGCTAGACCGGAGGGGAGGCTTTTTGCGATCCTTTAAGTAAAAGTCTGCTGGTGCGAGTCCTGTGGACCCGCACGACTTTACTAGGATACCCGTGGGAGTCTGGGGGCATTTTCTTGTCTGTGTCCCTGTGTGTCTAGTGTTGTGTTGTGTGAGGGCCCTTGCCTAGTCCACTCAGCACTGCGCTAGCACGTCTTGCTTTTGTTTTAGGGTCGCCAGGAGAGAGTCATATACTTGCGATCTGAGTCTCTCAAGAGAGCACCCTTTCAAGTAGAGTAATTTGGCGCACAGACTTGGGAACGTCCCTAGGCTAGAGCAGGTGGCTCAGCCCGGGTATCCGAAGCCTATATCCTTCCGGCTAGACCTCTGCCACCTGGCAGATTAACAGCTAGGGGTTTATTATCTCTGTATGCTTGTTATTGTGCCACAGTTTACCGTTTTTGTGAGCATTGTGAGTTAGGGTGTGGCTTAGAGACTCTGTCCGAGCAGGCTTGCCTGACTAAGAGTGAGAAGCACACCTGTATGTGGTTATGTTTCGAGTTGCTGCCTTTATTTAATTATACCTATGCCATTATACACTGTATGGCCTATCACTAGTATTTATTCCTGCTTATCAGTTAAGAGTTCTCTAAATCTGTAACGTACTTTCTTTGCTAAGCATCAGATCCTACAGTAGCCGCATGCAGTTTAGAAACCCGCATCTTGTCTACCTGTACGATGTTTTGAGGACTGTTTGCTTTCACCTTCTTTCACGCAGGGTGATTAGTTGTATTAATTAATGTAACGTTAAATGTACTTTCTTCTAGTTTGTTATTAAATTGTTTCTGCAATTTAATTCCGTTATCTATCTTTTCCTTGAAGCTTTAAGTCAACTTAATTGTGTGATCTTTTATATAGCCTGCTTGACTATCAGCAGTCTATAGTGCGTGCACCCTGTAACCGAGTCATAGGATACCTTGTTGTGCAGGCAGGACTCTTGACGGTTTAGGGTGGTTTGTTGCCTGGGTTTAAAGGTAAGGGTTGGATCTAGCGTTTTCCGTTGTTGCTTGTTGCCGCATACCTAGTCCAATAGAAAGAGCCCAGTGTTTATATATCCCAGGACGTAACAAATGGCGACCTTGCATAGGATTTACTGAACAGAGGAATATAGTGGTCATTTGTTTTGAGATTCCTTATGATTAGAGGAATACAGTGGACATAGTTTTTTTTTTTGGAGCACCCAATATAACACATTAAAGACTTTAAATAACATTAGTATATACATACTTGCATAGGAGATAAGGCACATTCTATAACCGTGATAATTACTGCAGTATACAAACATGTCTAATACATCAGAAGACAGTGATGGGTCAGGTCACGATACGGGCTCGGAGGGAGAAAGACCTGTGGAGTGGCTAGTCGATAGCGAGGAGGGTGCTAGAAGATTTTTAGAGGTGCCCCTTACCGCTGCCAGGGTGTTGAAGCTGAATAAGTATGGCTTAAAGTGTGTGGCAGGTCTTCAGGGTCACCAGGGTTTAAGTGGCATGAGGAAAGATCAGCTGAGGACTTTGATATTGGGTTTAGAAGGGAGAGACCTGGGTGGAGAGGCGACTGGGGGCCCCGGTCCCCAGGCCCCCCTCCACTCTACCCCCATATCAAACGTCAGGGTGCCTGAATTTAGTACCCCCAAGTTGATGGTCAATGGCAGCGTGGAATTCAATCACAGGGACCCTCTCCATTAAATGCACCTTCCCCTCCTCAAGGGTTGACTCCAGATTTGTTGTTTCGGCTTGAGATGGCCAAGGTTGAGGTTGCTAGAGCTCAGGTTGAGGCTACCGAAAGACAGGCTAGAGCTCAGGTTGAGGCTGCCGAGAGACAGGCTAGTGTGCAGGCTGAGGCTGCTAGAGCTCAGGCTGAGGCTGCAGAGAGGACAGCTATATGAGAGGCTGAACTGCAGGAAGAGTCTACTAGGTATCGGGCTCACAGGGAGCTGGAGAGATCTCGAGTGGAGGTAACAGGGCGAAATATTGGGGGAGGTAACAGACATCGGGACCAATCATTGTCGCACCTGCTTAAACTAGTTCCTGTGTTCGATGAGTTATGTGTGGCTGAGTTTTTTATGCGATTTGAGAAGAAGTGTCAGGAACACCAGTGGCCTCAGGAAAAGTGGGCAGCATTAGTTTCATCAAGACTCCTAGGAAAGGGGCTAAAAGTGTATGATGCACTACCTTTAGAGTCCTGTGTAGTTTATGATGAGCTAAAGAAGGCTGTGCTACGGGCCTATGAGTTACAACCAGAAACTTACCGCTTGAAGTTTCGGGGTGTTACTAAGGGCAAGGATAGTACCTTCCTAGAACACGCCCAGGACTTGTCTGATGCACTACGACATTGGCTGCGTTCTGAGAGGGCAGCTACTTTTGAGGAGTTGAGTGAGCTGGTTCTCTTGGAGCAGTTCTTTAAGTGCACAGGCGGGGACTTAACATTAAATATAAAGGAAAAAAATCCTAGAACTCTCCAGGAGGCAGCAGAAATGGCTGACCTCCGACTGTCATTAATTCGAGGGTGCGGAGCAGCAGCTAGGAGTGAGTCGGGGTGCTAAGGATCGTACCCCTCCCCCTCCCAAGAATTTTGATACACATAAATACACAAAACCATCTAGCACTGACAATAAAACTGAACATAAACCAAATACCGTCCCGTATAAGAAGTCTAATGGTACCTCCCACTCCCAAGGGAAACCAAAGAGTAAAGAGTGCTTTGCATGTCACAAGGAGGGTCACTTTGCAAATGCTTGTCCGAACAAGCCACCAAACAAGGTTGTGTCATTGGCCCGCAGCATAGGGGTGTTGCCTATATCTTCTGAGTTTGCCAAGGGTAGTTCGTCAGAGGTTGGGACACAGCCTGTGTTCAAGAGTCCGGAAGGCTCGAACCCTGTCCGCGACGTCTTTGGGGGTCATAGAGGGCATGTTTTTGTGAGGTGGGCTGGTGAAAGGCAAGGAGTTAAGTTATTGCGTGATACGGGGGCTTCTCAGACCTTGTTAAAGAACTTTACTGGTAGGCCGATTAACGCTGCTCGGGTGGTGGTAGTTCAGGGGATCAATGCTACGAAGTCCTACTTGCTGGTGCGGATGGAGCTGGAGGTGGGTGGTGTGGCGAAGGAGCTGGATGTAGGAATTGTAGAGAACTTGCCTGTTGGGGGCGTCGACCTCCTCCTCGGCAACGACTTTGCGGTGCCTGCTTCTAAGGTTTCACCCTTGGTCGTTGCCGAGAAGGCGGCCGACGTTAGTAGGGAGGAACAGGAGTGGGTTGAGAAATGTAGCGTACAAACCATGGCGTGTGTTGTGACGCGTTCTCAGACATCCGGAGCCTTGCAGCCACCACCTCAGTCTATCAAACCGCGGAGGAAAGGTCACAAGAAAACGGGAAGTGTTGGTCAATTGGAGAGTTTTGAGCCGGCAGTGTTTCTTGGTGACTCATTATTGGCACCTATGTTAGAGTCTGGAGAGGCCCCGGGGCCTGTCACCGCTAGTGCAGGTGCAGGGCAGGAAGAGACTCTGCGACAGCATCGTTATGCGCAGCGTGAGGAAAGGATGGCTCAGCGGGACATTGGAGGTGGAAATAAATTATTTAAGATGAACTTGGATAATCTCGCACCTGCTGATATATGTTCCTTGCAGCTGGAAGATCCTGAAGTCAGGGCGTGTGGTAATGGTGCTGTCGAACTGGAGAGCGATGGGGATGCGCAGCCTGGTGATTTTTTCTTGTCCGAGGGGATCTTGTATCGGAGACATCAGGATCCCAAGAAAAAGTGGGATGGCGGGTCAGGATTAGTGGACCAGTTAGTAGTACCGAGGGTGTGCCATGAGAGCTTATTGAGATTAGCTCATGATGTGCCTTTGGCAGGGCACGTGGGGGCACGTAAGACGGAGGCAGCTCTGAGCAAGCTTTTCTGGTGGCCTGGGTTAAAGGCGAGTGTCGTGTCGTGTCATGGGTGTCACAGTGTCACACTTGTCAAGTTGTTGGGAAACCCAATCAGGTCATCCCGAGAGCCCCGTTACAACCCATCCCTGTCATTGGGCCGCCCTTCAGCAAAGTAGTTATCGATATGGTTGGCCCATTGCCCCCCACTAGTGCCGGCAATAAATTTTTACTAACTGTAATGGATGTAGCAACACGGTATCCAGATGCTTACCCCATGCGCAACGGGATGGCTAAGACTGTTGTCAAAAACCTACTTGTCTATTTCTCTCGTTATGGCTACCCTCAGGAGATCCAGTCTGATCAGGGATCCAATTTTACTTCTGCTCTGTTTAAGCAGACCATGCAGCAACATGGGATAGTGTCTGTGGTGTCATCTGCCTACCATCCCGAGAGTCAGGGAGTTTTGGAAAGGTGGCACTCGACTCTCAAGAGTATGTTGCGGTGTTATTGCATGGAAAATGGGAAGGACTGGGATCTAGGTCTCCCATACGTTTTATTTGCTGCAAGAGAAGTACCTGGGGAGAGCTTGGGATTTAGCCCGAACGAGTTGGTTTTTGGACACAGGGTCAGGGGGCCCCTCCACATAGTCAAGGAGATCTGGGAGGGAGTCACAAAGCCATGCTCGCTTCTAAAGTATGTAGTTGAAAGCCGTGAGAGAATGCTAAAGAGCTTGGAGGTAGCAGGTCGGAACCTTAAGAGTTCAAAAGCTCAGATGAAGGACAGATACGACCAGAAGGTGAAGCTGAGGGAGTTTGAAGTAGATCAGGAGGTACTGATACTACTGCCTCTGGTGGGACACCCCTTGTCTGCCAAGTATTCTGGTCCGTATCGGGTTGTAAGGAAGGTTTCTGATCTCGACTATTTAGTAGCTACTCCTGATCGTAAGAAAAAGAACCAACTTTGCCATGTAAATCTGATGAAAGAGTATGTGAGGCGCCCCTCCGAGCCTCTCACTGTCCCGGTGTTGATCTGCAGCGATCGTGGTGGAGAAGGAGGAAGGGACAGTCAAGCTGCGGGGGAGGATAATTGGGATTGTCATGTTTCAGCGGATCAGTGGGCGGGGAATTCTAGACAAGTGGCTCACGAGTTGATATTGCACCTGCCTGAGCAACAGCCCTTTAAATCAGTGCCATACCGTGTTCCCCCTATTAAATTACCAGCACTTAGGGAAGAGGTGGATTATATGCTGAAACGTGGGCTGATTTCTGAGGGTGCAGTAAGGTGGACTTCCCCAGTCACACTGCAGCCCAAACCAGATGGCAAGGTGCGGTTTTGTATAGATTTCCGCAGGTTGAATGGTTTAACCCCCACAAATGCCTACCCTCTCCCTCGCGTGGACGACAGTGTGGATAAGATAGGAAAAGCCAAGTTCCTCACTAAGATAGACCTTGTTAAGGGTTATTGGCAAGTGCCCTTGTCTGAGCGAGCGCGAGAGGTGTGTGGGTTTGTGGTGGACGGTGCCACATATCGTTGCCATGTTATGCCATACGGGCTGAAAAATGCCCCTGCAACGTTTCAGAAATTAATGAACGACATTGTAGCCGACATTCCCAACTGTACGGTGTACCTAGATGATGTCATAAATTACGACGAGGATTTTAACAGTCACTGTGCTCACATCGGACAGCTTTTTAATAAACTGAATGAAGCAGGTTTGGTGGTAAACCTGGGTAAGTGTGATTTTGTCAAAGCCACAGTTTTGTACCTGGGGTTCGAGGTGGGGATGGGTCAGGTGTGCCCTCCACAGACAAAGATCAAAGCCATCGATCAGTTTCCCCAGCCTACGACTAAGAAACAAATCATGCGGTTTCTAGGTATGATAGGCTATTATCGTCGCTTCATCAAAGGCTATTCGACTGTACTTGCACCTTTACCTGACTTATTATCTAAGGACAAGAAGTTCCGGTGGTCTCCTGAGTGTGCAGAGGCGTTTTCCTTGGTGAAACACCTGTTATGTACCCACCCCATACTCAGGGCCCCGGACTTCAGCAGACCTTTTCAGCTGGCGACTGATGCCAGTGGCGTAGGGGCTGGGGCTGTCTTGTTACAGACAGATGATGAAGGTATCGAACATCCAGTGAGTTTTTACAGTAAAAAATTCAATAGTGCACAAAGGAATTACTCTGTAATTGAAAAAGAACTCCTGGCGATAGTGCTGGCGCTCAGGCACTTCGATGTATATGTTCCTGCTTTCGGACCAGTCGTAGTGGTTTATACCGATCATCACCCTCTGAAATTCTTGAATCAGTTTCATAACCGGAATATGAGGCTGACCAGGTGGTCACTCATGCTTCAGGAGTATAATCTGGACATACGCCATATTGCCGGTTCTGATAACGTGATAGCGGATTGTCTATCAAGGGTGGATGATGTTGGTTAGACTGCCACAGGATTGAGGGTTGAGTGTGGAGGAAAATAGGCTGTCACTGTAGTTCAGCCGAAAAAAAAAAATTAAAAAGCAAAAACCTTATAAAAACTCTTTATTTTTATAACGTGTAGAATTTTGTATAAGATGTTGTAGCAGTATCTAAGTTGAATGTTTTTGCTTATTGTCGCTAAGTTAGTTGAACTTGCTCGGTGGAGCGCAACAGTCTTTATTTTTTTATATATAGTGCCTTGTGTCGCAACAGTGTGTGGTACTATGAGAAGCTTTCTGTTAGATATGAAGAACTTAGCCAAGGGTCTTATATCTTGGGGGAGGTGTGACGCTTCTGCATAGTAGCCACGTGCGGGCATGCGCGCGCGTCGGCTACCCAGCCGTTTAGAAACCGGCTGATGGCAGCCGGCCGGCCGGCTTTTCCTTAGTATATATCCTACGACAATGTAACTAATGTCTGGGATATTCTTATGTTGTTTCACAGCTTGTAGCTGCCCTTATTCTTAACCAACGCATCTTAGTATATTTGATTCTCGATAGTTGATTATTTCATTATAATATATAAGATGTAAGTCTAGTGAGGGCGGGAGGAGACGAGCGGGAGAGAGAGACCGGCTTGGGACGTTGCTTCGCTTGCCAGCTTGGGACGAGCCTGAACGGTTGCCATATGCATTTGATTGCAACGTTAGGCTTAGTTTCGACTCACGCACGGGGTAGAGGATTTTGACCCGGCAACTGTGTTGAGTGTTGCCAAGCATGGGATGTATTTTGCATGCCTAGGGTGGGGTCCAGACAGATTCAAGACTCAGAGCTCACCTCACTGTCGTACCCTTCGGACCCCCTTGATATCTATCCCTCTCAACCCTACTTAGAAACTTTCTCTCTTACTTTGTATACCTTCCTTCCACTACTTCACCAATCTATTTAATTATCCCATCCCCTTGATAGACCTTATATTATTGTATTAACGACGAGCTCTCAGACAACTAGATAGGATTTTGGGCCTTATGCGGAGATGTAATTGTTAATGAGACCTAGGAAGCTTTTTTGTTGTCTCATATTTGGTGGTTTCATGCTTGCTAGTGTGTTCTTGTGTCAGGTTAGCAGGGGCTATACCGGAGGGGAGGCTTTTTGCGATCCTTTAAGTAAAGTCTGCTGGTGCGAGTCCTGTGGACCCGCACGACTTTACTAGGATACCCGTGGGGGTCTGGGGGCATTTTCTTGTCTGTGTCCCTGTGTGTCTAGTGTTGTGTTGTGTGAGGGCCCTTGCCTAGTCCACTCAGCACTGCGCTAGCACGTCTTGCTTTTGTTTTAGGGTCGCCAGGAGAGAGTCAGATACTTGCGATCTGAGTCTCTCAAGAGAGCACCCTTTCAATTAGAGTAATTTGGCGCACAGACTTGGGAACGTCCCTAGGCTAGAGCAGGTGGCTCAGCCCGGGTATCCGAAGCCTATATCCTTCCGGCTAGACCTCTGCCACCTGGCAGATTAACAGCTCGGGGTTTATTATCTCTGTATGCTTGTTATTGTGCCACAGTTTACCGTTTTTGGTGAGCATTGTGAGTTAGGGTGTGGCTTAGAGACTCTGTCCGAGCAGGCTTGCCTGACTAAGAGTGAGAAGCACACCTGTATGTGGTTATGTTGCGAGTTGCTGCCTTTATTTAATTATACCTATGCCATTATACACTGTATGGCCTATCATTAGTATTTATTCCTGCTTATGAGTTAAGAGTTCTCTAAATCCGTAATGTACTTTCTTTGCTAAGCATCAGATCCTACAGTAGCCGCATGCAGTTTAGAAACCCGCATCTTGTCTACCTGTACGATGTTTTGAGGACTGTTTGCTTTCACCTTCTTTCACGCAGGGGTGATTAGTTGTATTAATTAACGTAACATTAAATGTACTTTCTTCTAGTTTGTTATTAAATTGTTTCTGCAATTTAATTCCGTTATCTATCTTTTCCTTGAAGCTTTAAGTCAACTTAATTGTGTGATCTTTTATATAGCCTGCTTGACTATCAGCAGTCTATAGTGCGTGCACCCTGTAACCGAGTCATAGGATACCTTGTTGTCCAGGCAGGACTCTTGACGGTTTAGGGTGGTTTGTTGCCTGGGTTATAGATAAGGGTTGGATCTAGCGTTTTCCGTTGTTGCTTGTTGCCGCATACCTAGTCCAATAGAAAGAGCCCAGTGTTTATATATCCCAGGACGTAACAGTATGTCTGCAAACCTTTCCATATATGTGTGTGTGACTGTGTATATGTATGTGTGCGAGTTGAATTTTGCAAGTAGGACCATTCGTTGCCGGCTTTTTGGCTTAGGGTTGCCATCCAGGTGTGGAGGGTCTGAATGTTAGCTTTTCCTTCCTCAATTCTTCCTCTCCTAAAGGGCTAGTGGCTGGTTTATTTATTTTTTTGGTCTATTAATTCAATTATTTATTTATTTGTTTGTTTCCTCGCTAGACCTCCCTCAAACTTAGACAAACACCCCCTAGACCCCCCTCAAGATAAATTTTTACATTTTTCGGTAGAAAAATGTCGCAGCCAAAGGTCGTCTCCTCTTATAATTACAGGCTCGCTTTCGCTCGCCAGGAAAAAATAGACCCCATTTTTTCTTTTCCTTTTTTTTATGTGGATGAGGGCGACAAAAGGCAAACCTGCCTGTGACGAGTGCCTCACCCAGAGTTAAAAGAGTGACAGGGCCGAAATCAAGGAATATTCGAGCCAAAATGTCTGGACACACGGAGTTTGAAACAACTTAAGTCATAGGATGAGGGAAAGATGGATTCAGGGAGAGAGTTCCATAGCTCAGCTGTTGAATAGACGAAATATTGAGAGAAAAGTTTCACTCTTGAGTTGGAGAGTTGTAGAGTTGGGGTGGGATTGTGTTGCAAGACGGGTACTACGTACCCTACGTAGAGGAGGTGGTATGCACTGAGAAAGCTCTGAGGAACACTTTTTATTGTAGTAGTGATAGAATAGAGAGAGAGATGCAACATTGCGCGAGAGTGACAGACTGCAGAGAGTCGGTGAGTGGACGGGAGTTAATGATACGAAAGGCTTTCCTTTCTATTTTGTCTAGAAGTGCGGTGTGAGAGGACCCTCCCCAAACATGTGAACAATACTCAATACAAGGATGCACTGTGCCCCTGTACAGAGCAAGAAGCTGAGCAGGGGTAAAGAACCCCTTGAGGCGGTTAAGCACATCCAGCTTCTGGGAGGCCACCTTAGCAAGACTGGTAACATGGTCCTTCCATGAGAGAGCACTAGAAAAAGAGACACCAAAAATACTGAGAGAAGATGAAGGGTTGATTTTTGTTTTGTTGAAGAATAAGGGATAGCCCTGTAGGAGTTCAAGGTGGGTAGATAGATGGAAAAATTGGGTTTTGGAAGCATTAAAGGTGACAAGGTCTTCTCTACCCTAATTGGAAATGGTAATTAGATCAGAAGATAAGTGTTGTATGGCTTCATTACGTTTGCTTTTGAGGGATTGCTTGCTGGGGCGTTCTGGGAAACTAATTGAATATTGTAAGGTAGAGTCCTCTGCATATCAATGGATAGGACTGGAGGTACAGTTGAGAAGATAATGTATGAACATTAGAAAGAGAATAGGAGATAGGACAGAACCCTGAGGAACACCGGAGTTGATAGGATGAGGAAGTGAACGATGGCCGTTCATAACCGCAGCTATGGAACGGCCGGAAACTAAATTAGAGACAAAGGCACAAATGGAGGGATAGATAAATGGCACGATAACATTGACAACGAAATGGAGCAAAAGGTGTTAAAATCGCATCCATTCTGTACGCGGTTGTCTCATCAGTACGCAATATCAGTACCAAGAATATCCATGCAAATAATAAGTGAGTTAGGTTATATACTTCTGACTAAAAATTGTACCTTAAATATTGTACATGTATAAACTAGTTACACCGTACTTATCTATTTGTACTACCTTTCTGTGGATACAATATTGTCTTTATCTATTTTGCGTACTAATCAGAACACCGTGTACGAATTGGTTAGCCAACCGTATTCCTAAACATTTAAAAAAATTTCTCCCTTCCCAAAAGATTGCAGATTAAGAGAAAAAAACATGCATATAATGGTAAAACGATGCACACATCAACAAGCATATTGTACACACACACAACCCCCCCCCCCCCCCCCACACACACAGTGTTAAATGTATATGCCTTCCACTATCTCTGGCGTATAACATGATGTTTGAACAAATGCCATCTAAGTATCAGGGAAGAGAATTAAAGGAAAGTAAGTAATTATTTCCATAAAAATGTGTACATTGAAATAATTAATGAATGTGTATCGGTACATATTTACTTGTATAATTACTGTTTTACTTATTCCTATTCCTATTTATTATATATGTATTTACTGTATTTACTAGATAATATGGAACACAAGGCGTAATCATTATATTGCTCGCTATGAATGATATTACATTACCTGGGTCTTTCCAAAAAATATATAATTTCAGGGAATTATTATAACATATTAATTACATAGGATTCTCGGAACGCCTCTGGTTTTAATATCAACATTGAGTCCATGGCCGGAGGTCATTATATAATATTTAACTTATATTTAACACACTTAGGTCCGACGTCCTGTGTGTTGTTGTGTTATTGTGTTATTGTGTGTTATTGTGTGTTTTTGTGTTATTGTGATATTTAGGATTTTGCTTGTTTTGACCATAGTTGGGCTCAATATTCTAGTTTGTCCCCTAGGATAACAAAAACGCCTTCTCAAAACAACACCTACAGTAGAGCCTCTTCAAGGTAAATTCCTATAGGCTTGCTATCGCTAGTCCAGAAAAGAACAGAAAACAAAATCTCCATACTATTATGGCGAACATTAGGAAAGCCAAAATGACCTAAATACGGTTAAAGGGAGTATTATTATATAACATATATCGCTAATATTAGATGACCAAAAATCTTAATGCAATATTATTAGCATCTTCGGTACCAGCATCAGTATCGTTAAGGGGAGGTTTTTAGTGTGTTCCCTAGACTTCCATCAAGCTTAAAATTACACCCCCCCTAGACCCCCTTTCAAGATAAATGTGTACATTTTTCAGTAGAAAGATGTCTCGGCCGAAGGCCGGTTCCTCTTAAAACACAGGCTCGCTATCGCTCGCCAGGAAAAAGTCGACACCTAAATGGCACGAAAAGTCTTAAAATTGATAGAAATGGGGCGACAGTTCTTAAAATCGCCAAACTAATGGGGCGAACGTCTTAAAATCTCAAAAGCAATGGAGCTAAACGTGAGGGAGAAAGGTGTCCAGAAAAAAATCACTCGTGGAAATCTCCCCTTTTAAGGAAGTTGAAGATAGTAAATGTATGTACCCTAGCTGTAATCTTACCTAACTAAATATCGAAGCGCTCATACCAGAATTTCCGAATACATTGGCAGAACAAAAGCGCTCGTGTGACACCAGTTCAAGTCATGGCACTAATTTATACCTACAAAGATTGTGTTCTTATATTTCAATAGATTATTTTGCTAAAGCGTTATTTCCACATAGCGGGTTTGATTAGTGCTTTTGCCTTTATATTGAGTTGTCCTCGTTTTGGTTTGTTTATTTTGCAAGTTTTACATTATAATATTATAACAATGTCGCACGAACGTCTTTCCCGGCAATATTCTCGGGCAGGTGCAGTCTGGCAGCTTCAAAATCTAAGTTGTTTAAGAATTCAGGCACCTAACATAATCTAACTTCAGCTTCAAAATCAAAGTTGTTTAAGAATTCAGCCACCTAACATAATCTATCTTCAGTACAGTTGCCGATTCCCAAATGTGAAAGAGACCGAATAATGCTAGAACAAAGTTGCTCGTCTAAAATAGCTAGATTAATCGTTCGTATGACATTGACTTAAGGGGAGATCTCCACTAGAGGGTTTTTTTTCTTGACCCCTTTCTCCCTCATGTTTAGCCCCATTACTTCTGATATTATAAAACGTTCGTCCCGTTAGTTTGGCGATTTTAAGAACTTTCACCCCATTTTAAGACCTTTCGTGCCATTCAGGTGTCGATTTTATCCTGGCGAGCGACAGCGAGCCTGTAACTTAAGAGGAAACGGCCTTCGGCCGGGACATTTTTCTACCGAAAAATGTACAAATTAATCTTGAAAGGGACTCAAGGGGGTTTAATCTTAAGCTTGCTGGAGGTCTAGGGAACAAACTAAATACCTCCCCTTAAGGTGCTCGGTGTTTTGGTCTATATATGTATTTATTAATGTATTTTTGAGTTTCCTCGCTAGACCTCCTTGACCCCCTTTCAAGATAAATTTGTACATTTTTCGGTAGAAAAATTTCCTGACCAATCGACACCTAAAGGGCACGAAAGGTCTTAATATTGACCAAAAAAAAATGAGGCGAAAGGTCTCAAAATCGCCAAACTAACGAAACGAACGTCTTAAAACCTCAAAACTAATATGCTAAAGATGAAGGAGAAGGGGGTCCATACAAAGCGAGTACTACCCCCCTAAACGTATCGTACTTTATAATTAGCCTACATAATTCGGCGTAGCGTTGTTTAATTAAGTAACTCGCTGCTCCTACCAATTTGAGGAAATTAGCGATGTCATATTTTACGACTAACTAATATTTCCTCGTTTCCTGTTTATGACATGGGGGCGAAGCTACTACCTGGAATACACACTGCATTAAGCCGGTGTCAGACGAGCGATTTTTCCGTCAATTGTTTCGGGCAATTGTAGTCTGGCAGCTTCAAAATGTAGGTTGCATATCAATTAAACTACCTAACATAATCTACCTTCGATCTAGAAAAAACACTTGCTCATCGAAAATTGCCGGAAAAAGCGCTCGTGTGACACCGGCTATATTCAGTTAGACTCTAGGAATTTATGATGACGATAATAGTGATCATGATAATTTTAATAATAATAATTAAAATATTAATAATAATAATAACAATAATAATTATTATTATTATAATAATAATATTAATAATAAACATACTATCAATACAAATAATTATACTAAAAATTATAACAACAATAATAATGTTAAAAATAACATTAATAATAAGAATAAGTATACAATGACATATTATAATGCTAAGATATTAATAACGAACATTTGTTTTTTTTTTGTTTTTTTTTTCTATGTGATTGAGGGAGGCAAAAGGCATAACTGCCTATAGCGAGTGCCTCCCCCATAGTTGAAAGAGTGACAGGGCCAAAATCAAGGGACGTTCGAGCTCAAATGCCTGGACACACGGAGTTTGAAGCAATTTAAGTCATAGGAAGAGGGAAAGACTGATTCTGGGAGAGAGTTCCAGAGCTCAGATGTTGAGTAGAAGAAAGTTTGAGAGTAACGTTTCACTCTTGGGTTGGAGAGTTGCACAGAGTAGGGGTGGGATTGAGTTGCAAGACGGGTACCACGTGCCCTACGTAAAGGAGGTGGTATGCACTGGGATAGCTCTGAGGAACACTGATTATTATAGTAGCGATAGAATAGCGAGAGAGATGCAACATTGCGGCGGAGAGAGAGAGATTGCAGAGAGTTGGTGAGTGGACGGGAGTTAATGATACGAAAGGCCTTCCTTTCAACTTTGTCTAGGAGAGCGGTGTGAGAGGAACCTCCCCACACATGTGAACAATACTCAATACAAGGGCGCACTATGCCCCTGTACAGAGCAAGAAGCTGTGCAGGGGAAAAGAACCCCCTAAGGCAGTTGAGCACACCCAGCTTCTGGGAGGCTGCCTTAGCAAGACTGGTAATATGGTCCTTCCAAATGAGAGCAGAAGAAAAAGAGACGCCAAGAATATTGAGAGAAGATGAAGGGTTGATTTTTGTATTGTTGAAGAATAAGGGATAGTCCGCTGGGAGATCCTGACGGGTAGATAGATGGAGAAATTGGGTTTTGGAAGCATTAAAGTTAACAAGGTTTTCTCTGCCCCAATTGGAAATAGTATTTAGATCAGAATTTAAGAGTTCTATGGCTTCATTACGTTTGTCGTTGAGGGATTGCTGGCTGGGGCGTTCTGAAAAACTAATGGAGTAGTGTAAGGTTGAGTCGTCTGCGTATGAATGGATGGGAATTAAGGTACAGTTAAGGAGATCATTTATAAAATTAGAAAGAGAATAGGAGATAGGACAGAGCCCTGAGGAACACCGGAGTTTATAGGGTGAGGAAGTGAACAATGGCCGTCCACAACCGCAGCTATGGAACGGCCGGAAAGGAAATTAGAGACAAAGGCACAGATGGAGGGATAGAAACCGAAGGAGGGTAGTTTAGAAATTAAAGATTTATGCCAGACTCTATCGAAGGCTTTCGATATGTCTAGTGCAATAGAAAAAGTCTCACCGAAGTCCCGAAAGGAGGATGACCAAGAGTTAGTAAGATATGAAAGAAGATCACCAGTAGAGCGACCCTTAAGGAAGCCATACTGGCGATCTGAGAGCAGATTATGAGAAGAGAAATGCTTAAGAAATTTGGAAGCAAGAATAGTTTCAAAAACTTTAGAAAGACAAGAGATAAGAGCAATTGGACGATAGTTGGAGGGTTGAGAGCGGTCACCCTTCTTTGGGACAGGTTGAATGTGAGCAAACTTCCAGCATGAAGGGAAGACGTTAGAGGATAGACAGAGACGAAAGAGTTTGCCTAGGCAGGGAGTCAGCACGGAAGCACAGTTTTTGATTTACACAGTTACTGCTAATAGTACATGACATTAAGATATCCATCAAATGAGATATAACAAATATACTCTCTCACATATGCTAAACATGTATATTGAGAACAAAAAAATGATTATAAATACTGCATCGATAAATATTCAATTGTGTACAGTGTATAGACATTGTACACCATTTAAAGTTATGTTTTTAATAAGAGAGGCACGTCCTTTAATTATATATAATTGTAATAAAGTAATCATACACAAAATATCCTACATATTTACAAGTTGACGTTTATGTAACTCGTTCACAATTAAACATTCTTCTAAGCAAATAAACAAATTCGTCCAATGTCAACCAGAACACAGTCAAAAGGCATCACAATACTGAAAAGGTTATTAATTATTAATATTAGTCCTCTGTATTCCTTTATTTATCTGTATTCTGTAGTTATCTTTATTTATCTGTTTTCTTTATTTATCTTTGTTTATCTTTATTCTTTATTTATCTTTGTTTATCTTTATTGTTTATTTATCTTTATTCCTCTTTACTTATCTTTATGTATCTTTATTTATCTATATTTACATTTATGTATCTTTATTGCTCTTTATGTATCTTTATTTATCTTTATTCCTCTTGATGTATCTTTCTTTATCTTTATTCCTCTTTATTCCTCTATATTTATCTTTATTCCTCTTTATTTCTCTTTATTCCTCTATATTTATCTTTATTTATCTTTATTCCTCTTTAGTCTCTTTATTCCTCTTTATTTCTCTTTATTCCTCTTTAGTCTCTTTATTCCTCTTTATTTCTCTTTATTCCTCTTTATTTCTCTTTATTCCTCTATATTTATATTTATTTATCTGTATTGCTCTTCATGTATCTTTATTTATCTTTATTGCTCTTTATGTATCTTTATTTCTCTTTATTCCTATTTATTTCTCTTTATTTATCTTTATTTATCTTTATTCCGCTTTATTTCTCTTTATTTATCTTTATTCCATCTGTGCCGGCGTCCTATTGTGCCCGGCAAACTATTCCTCATTACAGCAAATTACAAAAAGAGCTGTGTGTTTTACAAGGGAGACTGAGGCTATCATTCCCGGAACTGGCAATCATCTCTCTCTGCTTATTAGACCGGGTTGTCTTTATATATATATTTTTTCGGACATATTTTCTGGAATTTCGTGTTTTGTTTTTGTTCTCCTAAATAATCGCATAGAAAAAAAGACTTGGTATTAATTTTCTTCAAGCAATCATAAAAGTTAATACATATTTTCAAGAATATTTTAAGTGTTTTGCTTTTGTTCTGCTAAATAATCACGTAGACAATAACACGTGATATTAATTGTCTTTAAGCAATTATAAAGGTTAATCATTAATATCGTTCATATGATGCTATCCCTAAATTATTCTTTGCTTTATAATCAAGTTTTCAAGTCACACATTTAATGATATGGTTTGGTTGAACATTATATTTTATATATTTCGGTTCAACTGAAGAGGCCTTGGTCTATTTATACTGCAGAAACATTAAACTGAATGTGCTGTTTACTTTCGGGGCCATGATTTCAGTAATTCATAACTAATTGCTACACATTCCTACTGAATAACGGACGCCATTATAGCCTTTAGGTCTATGGACATTAGTTATCATTATTTATTATATTTTGTGTATATCCTTCCTCGGTTATATTATATAAAAACAAATAATAATACTAAAATAAAAAATAAAAAAATATAAATGACAATACAAAATAATATTAATTATATATAAAATACTAGTCATATACGAAAATGTTATTATATATACGGCGAATACATTATACATAAATTAATGCAAGTAATATGGTAGACTGTTTATTTTGTATTTATGATGTACCAAACTAAAATACGGCAGTTCTAACACGGCCGTATTAACAGCGCCCTCCATACACACGAATTATGATGGAGAGAGAGAGAGAGAGAGAGAGAGAGAGAGAGAGAGAGAGAGAGAGAGAGAGAGAGAGAGAGAGAGAGAGAGAGAGAGAGAGAGAGAGAGAGACGTTAAACAGACAGTATACATATGTAGTCTTTATTCTTATTTTTTCACCTGTCGGGAAATAATAATCTTAAAACAGCTGATTTGGCTATACATATTGGACAGCTATGAAACTACTATGTCTCTGCATCATAGTATTACCAAGGTTTTCATAATTAACAACGTATTTCCTAAATACCCACTACTGTATTAGGTAAGAAATAAATACCCACTACTGTATTAGGTAAGAAATAAATACCCACTACTGTATTAGGTAAGAAATAAATACCCACTACTGTATTAGGTAAGAAATAAATACCCACTACTGTATTAGGTAAAAAGCCCACTACTGTATTAGGTAAGAAATTAATACCCACTACTGTATTAGGTAAGAGATGAATACCCACTACTGTATTAGGTAAGAGATGAATACCCAGTACTGTATTAGGTCAGAAATAAATACCCACTACTGTATTAGATAAGAAATAAATACCCACTACTGTATTAGGTCAGAAATAAATACCCACTACAAAGCCCGGTGTTATTAGCAATACAAACAGCGAGTGCGGCGCAATAGGTAATTCTCTTATCTAACACTTTCCCTGTAGTAATCTAGAGCGGAACGAATGGCACCAACACGAAACACGGCGTAACAATCCCGTGGAGTGGACTGAAACACGCACTGCCAACACAGTACTCATATTCGCTATCGGGGTAGAATAGGGTACCTGTATTAAGGGAGCCCACCTCGCTTTTTTCCTCTTTCTCTCCCTCTCTCTTTGGCTTCTATCCAAATCGGCCCCATTCAGCCTATTATTTTAAGACATTTACCCCATCCAGTGTCAATATTTTCCTGGCGAGCGGTAGCGAGCCAGCATATATATATTTTTTGTTTTTACAGCAAGCTAAATTTGTACATTTTTCGATAGAAAAATTTCTCCGGCGAAGCCGGATTTCTCCATACAATGCTGGCTCGCTATTGCTCGCCAGGAAGAAATCGACACCTGGATGGGGATAACCGTCTTAAAACAGTTGG
Organism: Paralithodes platypus; assembly: GCA_032716605.1. NCBI lineage: Eukaryota > Metazoa > Arthropoda > Malacostraca > Decapoda > Lithodidae > Paralithodes > Paralithodes platypus. Next base: position 41,461,879 of record CM064568.1, on the reverse strand, counting down.
CTGAATGGGGCCGAATGGATACAAGCCAGGGAAAGAAGAGACACGAAACACGGCGCAGCAATTCCGGAGAGTGGACTGAAACACGCACTCCCAACTTGGTACTCATATTCTCTATCGGGCAGACTAGGGTACCTGTATTAAGGGGCTAGTGGCTAGTTTTTTGGTCTATTAATAATTCATGTATTCATTTATTTTTTGTTTCCTAGCTAGACCTCCACCAAGCTAAGAAGAACACCACCCCATAGACTAACACGAACATTTGCAACAATCATATTTGCATTATTATTATTATTATTATTTTTTTTTTTTTTTTTTACATTATATAACATTTGTTTTTACAGTGCAGCCAATTCGAACGCAGCGGTCCTATTAGTACGTGATATCCGTTTAGAAAAGTAACAACAATTATGAGTCAAGTTGGAGTAATTCAATTAGCATCAACATTAGGCTAACCTATTGTACCATTTACCATTAAAGTGAATTTTGATTTCTATTATAATTACTGTTGTCTTAGTTTCCTAGCTAGAATGTCATTAATCTTACAAAATACCCCCAATCCCCCTTCGAGATAAATTTGTGCATTTGTGTGTAAGAAAATGCCCCGGCCCTGTAAGTTGCAGGCTCGCTATCGATCGCCAGAAAAATATCGACACCTAAGTGGCGCGAAAGGTCTTTAAGGTGACAACAGAAAATGGGTTCAAATGCCTTAAAATAACCAAACTAATTGGGCAAACGTCTAAAAATCTAAAAACAAATAATGGGGCCAAACATGGGGTAAAAGGTGGCCCAGAGATACTACAAACCTTCCCTTAACTTACAAATCAAACGCTATTCTGATCCAACCCGGGCTCGAACTAACACTAATCCATGTCTTTAACCCAACCTCTGTTCTTTTAACTTGACCTAACCTAATCCACCCTAACTTCATCTATCATCCTAACCTGACCAAAACCATCTTAACACAACGTAACATATGCTATTCTCCCCCCCCCCCCTTCTCTCTCTCTCTCTCTCTCTCTCTCTCTCTCTCTCTCTCTCTCTCTCTCTCTCTCTCTCTCTCTCTCTCTCTCTCTCTCTCTCTCTCTCTCTCTCTCTCTCTCTCTCTCTCTCTCTATATATATATATATATATATATATATATATATATATATATATCGCACATAAACAGACAAACACACACACAAATAATCTAAAGTGGATCTGATGGAACCAGCACGATAGAGATCGTTGATACCATTCCGTGGAGTGAGATAATAACACGCACTCACATACAGTACACAGTCGTGGTCAGGTAAAGTTATTATATATACTGTATATATATTCATTTTTTTTCTTTCGATATACGATCCAAAAACAACACATTGATTAAAGCTTGCAATAAAAAAAAAAAACACACAAAAAAGGCTGATCCTAGTTACAGGTACAGTGAGAGCTGGGTGCATGACCTCTAAAACACGGACACAGGTAATTACATACACACACACTCACATTCACACTCTCATTCTCACTCCCTCTCTCGCGTGAATGTGATATTATCTTAAAGGGGTTTATGATAAGAATTGATAAGAATTGTTTATTTAGCCCATTTACATTACATACGTTTATATACTGTACAGTACATGTGTTATAAACATATTAAGGTTGAGCCTCCTGAGAGTTTATACTCTCTTGAGGAGGCACCAAAAATAAACTAAAATTAAGACACTGTTTACAGTATTTGTTTGAGAAAACAAAGGCTAGATGATAAAATGCAATAATTTGTTTACATAAAAACTAAACTAGTGTTTATTACAAAAGCAGGATTTTTAAAACAAAGTTCGTGAAAAGAGAAGGTGTTAGCGAAATTATAATAATATTAATGTAAATAATACTAATATAAATATTATGATGTGAAGTTATTAATTTATAGCCACAGTGGCCAAGCGCACTCAGTCACTTTACTCTAAGGTTACCTGGGTACGTGGATTCTAAAACACTGAGACAGGTAATTCCACACTCACACGCACTTTTTAACTTGGCCAACTTACATGTGGGGCCTATACTTTCAACATTTTGTAATTGTGTAAGTTGCAATCCAAAACTTGTGCATTGTATAGTTTCAAAAGCATTATCTATTGGATAAAGTAAATTACAGAATATATCAATCTGTCATATCAAACAATGTTTTCTGACGGTCATTAAATATATCTAGCATGAACGTAACACTCAGCATAACATGTTTTAGTAGGTAATACTAAGCACTGGGCAAATAGATCTAATACACACGAAATTGTAATCGCAGATATAATACACAATTAAAATAAAATACAATAAAATAAATATAAGCACATATGTGGCCAGAATTTCGAGGTCCACTATTAACCGGATTTCTATTATTAGTATTTTTAAAATTAAATACCTATTATATATACTGTGTATATATATATATATATATATATATATATATATATATATATATATATATATATATATAGTATATATATATTATTATTATTATTATTATTATTATATTTTTTTTTTATTTTTTTTTTTTGGGGGGGGGGTTACAAACACCAAGTCATAATATGCCATAGTCAAGCCTTACTGCTTCCTTTGTATGGAACATGTTGCCCAAGGAAGTCGTACACTTCACAAGCTAAACCCTTTATATATTATGTGACAACAATAAACATCTCGCATAATTATATTCCCCGACTGACGCTTTGAATCTATATATTTCTATAGTTATATATTTGTGTGTCTATTCCAATTTTGCATTTATTATTTGTTGGTGCTCACTTGAAGGATATCCGCCGCTAAAGTCCTTGTCTGATTATGGATTCAGGGTTATTATTAGCAGAGATCTCTATTATAATTTAAATGGTGAAACAAATCCATAACATGCCTATAAACAGTGTTGATAGTCATGCATTGTTCGGGGTGTTGTGAAGTATGTGAGTTTATTAGTGTGTGCCTTACATGGAGATAAAAGAGATATCACCTATGAAGAGATGGTTATAACGTTTGTCCCCAACTGCATCATGATTATCAGGCAGCGACTGTGCAATACGAGGATCTCAGTATGCGAAAATAATGTTATTATATATTTAAATATATATAAAACTTCCAAAACAACAACAACAACAACAACAACCCCACACACACACACACACACACACACACACACACACACACACACACACACACACACACACACACACACACACACACACACACACACACACACACACACACACACACACACACACACACACACACACACACACACACACACACACACACACACACACACACACACACACTGAACAAACAAACTAGGTCACACTTTACGAATGACATATACCACTTTTTAATAGCATAGCTGACAGGGCACCAGGTCACACATAAGGCGAACACGAAGGGAGACAAATAAATCAAATAGATTGATAGATAGACAGACACATAGACAGATAGATGGACATACAAGTAGACATACGGATAGATAGATAGATATATAGATAGGCTAGATAGATAGATATATGGATAGATAAATATAAAGGTAGACATACATATAGATAGAGAGATAGATAGATAACCAGATAGATAGATATAGATAGATACCGGTAGATAGATAGAAAGGAAGATATACAGATAGATAAATAGAAAGATACATACACAAATACAAAGAGAGTGAGCAACATATAAATAGATAACTAAATCGAAAGATAGATAGATAAATGTAGGCATATACTGTACATACGTAAAGTTAAGCATATATTCTGTTTGATATTGAACGATTTTATTGAGCTTAGGAAGGTCTTCTAGGAATCGAATAGGTGACACATGATCTCAGGTACCGGTAACCCCTTAACGTCTACAGATTGCCCCTAATAAGCCGAGGAAAATCGTACATAATTAGCTAGACTAGGATTAGGAAAGACGTCATAATGATGAATTCATAATACATACTGCATGGCCAATGTAAATCATATATGGAAATCGAAACTAGAGAGACTTATGTAAACGTTTCTCATTCACATATATTTTGCTACACGGAAAACAAAGGTCTCGAATATTGCAAGTTAGGTATTCGGAAAGATAAAAATATAACGTAAGGTAAATATAATACAAATATAGATTGGTTTATAATGACCTTGCAATGTATGTAGAGTATTGTATGTGTTTGGCCTATTGTGTATTGTGTAATGTTCTTTCATATACAGTGTCTGCTCTGAATGGACAATACCGTCTTTCGAATACTAACTACTTTCGAGAACCCTTTGTAAGTCTCCCATTCACTCACTCCCATTCACACTCACACTCGCACTCGCTCTCTCTCTCTCTCACAGACACACACCCACACCCACACCCACACCCACACCCACACCCAGACACACCCACCTACACCCACACGCCCATAAACGTTGCATAATGAGCACACACACATAAATCACGGAACTAATAGCGACTTTTATAATGCATATTAGCCCGTCACAAACACAGGCCTTCACACACACACACACACACACACACACACACACTGGTATTTACTTAATGATATCATTTACGTCTCGCCTTACTCTTTCATACACTCGTTATCAGAACACCAAAACCCTAATTATGAAAGAACAAAAATAATAACAGTTTCCAGATAAGAGCCTTAAAGGGGGAGGGTTCGTCTTTCTGGACTCCCTTCTCCCTCATGTTTAGCCCCATTAGTTTTGAGATTTTAAGACTTTTGGTCCATTAGTTTGGCAATTTTGAGACCTTTCACCCAATTTCTTTGTCAATATTAAGACCGTTCGTTTCATTAAGGTGTCGATTTTTTCCAGGCGAGCAAAGCGAGCCTGTAATTTTAGGAGAAACCGGCCTTCGGCCGGGACGTACAAATATATCTTGAAAGGGGGTCAAGGTTTTTCGCTTTGTTTAAGCTTGAGGTCTAGTGAGGAAACAAATAAATATATGAATAATTAAATACATAGCCCAAAAACCAACCACTACCCCCCTTAACGTTAAATACATATCCACCCAAAAACAACCACTACCCCCCTTAACGTTAAATACATATCCACCCAAAAAACAACCACTACCCCCCTTAACGTTAAATACATATCCACCCAAAAAACAACCACTACCCCCCTTAACGTTAAATACATATCCACCCAAAAAACAACCACTACCCCCCTTAACGTTAAATACATATCCACCCAAAAACAACCACTACCCCCTTAACGTTAAATACATATCCACCCAAAAACAACCACTACCCCCCTTAACGTTAAATACATATCCACCCAAAAACAACCACTACCCCCCTTAACGTTAAATACATATCCACCCAAAAACAACCACTACCCACCTTAACGTTAAATGCAATGATGATATTTTCACAATTTTTACTAAAAGTGACATGACACGATGGAATCATTTACAGTATTACATATATACTGTATAGCCTATATAACCGGCTAGAGTTTGAATATATGAATGAAGTACAGACATAACATAATTGTAAACTTGGTAGCCCCTTCTCTCTCTCTCTCTCTCTCTCTCTCTCTCTCTCTCTCTCTCTCTCTCTCTCTCTCTCTCTCTCTCTCTCTCTCTCTCTCTCTCTCTCTCTCTCTCTATCTCTCTATCTATCTATCTATCTATCTATCTATCTATCTATCTATCCGTCTCCGTCTCTCTCTCTCTCTCTTGATATGACCATTACAACAACTATTTTCACGAATTTGAACAGGCAGAGTTACACTGGGATAGTTAAGGGGAAGCAGACCGTTTTGCTGGACCCCCTTCTCCCTAATGTTTAGCCCCACTAGTTTTGAGATTGTAAGACGTTCGGCCCATTTGTTTGGCGATTTTAACACCTTTCGCCCCATTTCGTTGTCAATTTTAAGACCTTTCGTGCCATTTAGGTGTCGATTATTTTCTGGCGAGCGATAGCGAGCCTGCAATTTTAAGAGGAATCGGCCTTCGGCCGGGACATTTTTCTACTGAAAAATGTACAAATTTATCATGAAGGGGGGTCTAGGTTTTTTTTTTCTAAGCTTGATGGAGGTCTAGGGAGGAAACTAAAAAAATATATGAATAAATTAATTAATAGACCAAACAAACGGCCAGTCTCCCCTTAACACCTATCCTAACTTGAAGTCAAACACACACAGTCACAAGCACAGAAACACACAAATACACACAGGTAAACACAAGCACGTCACGATACACATACTAGCACATAAATAAATAGTGGACGACATAAATTATACATAAATTATACATCCACACAAACACACAATCCCTTCACACACACACACACATATACACAAACGCACCCAACTCCTCCCATTTACATCCACAATACACACACACACTCACACACACACACACACACACACACACACACACACACACACACAATCTCTCTCCAACACACACATTCATAACAGCAAGTGTGACACCAGGTAAGCCAATCAAACCCCATTGATCCTCCCCCCCCCCCTCTTCCCCCCACCCCAGACCTGCTTACAAACTCCACTCCTTTCCGGGATCAACATACTCTTTCCGGGATCAACATACTCTTTCCGGGATCAACATACTCTTTCCGGGATCAACATACTCTTTCCGGGATCAACATACTCTTTCCGGGATCAACATACTCTTTCCGGGATCAACATACTCTTCTCGTGTCTTTTTTGTTTTCAACCTTTTTATTTCGAAACATAATATTGTTGTTTACTATTACTATTATTACTATTATTATTATTATTATTACTATTATTATTATTATTATTATTATTATTATTACTATTATTATTATTACTATTATCATTATTATTATTATTACTATTATCATTATTATTATTATTACTATTATTATTACTATTATTATTATTATTATTATTATTACTATTATTATTATTACTATTATCATTATTATTATTACTATTATCATTATTATTATTATTACTATTATTATTATTACTATTATTATTATTATTACTATTATTATTATTATTACTATTTCGAAACATAATATTGTTGTTTACTATTATTACTATTATTATTATTACTATTATTATTATTACTATTATTATTATTATTACTATTATTACTATTATTATTACTATTTTTGTTTTGTATGAGGAACTGGTGGATTTAGTTTTACATATAGATTTCAAATCTTTAAGGGGGAAGGGTTCATGTTTTGGTTGATTATTATTATTATTATTATTATTATTATTATTATTTATTTTTGTTTTAAGTTTCCTCCCTAGATCTCAATGAAAGTTAAATAAAACATCCTCAAGATCCGGCTTCTAGATATATGTGTACATTTTTCGGTAGAAAAATTACCCGGCCCCAGGACTGTCCCTCCTTAATTACAGGCTCACTATCGCTCGTCAGGAAAAAATAGACACCTAGAATATCTGATGACACGAAAGGTTTTAACATGGATAAAGACATTGGGCGAAAAGTCTTAAAATCGCCAAACTAACGAGCCAAACATCTTAAAGTGTGAAAACTAATGGGGTTAAACATGAGGGAGAATGAGGACCAGAAAAACCAACCATCCCCCTTAAATTAGGATTCATATACCCATTAATATTGCCAGTCAGTAAGCTATAATTATCCTCTGAGCGAGAAATATAAGTATAGGCATCATACGTGTGTCGTATAAGCCATACTTCTGCCTGTAGGAGCCCGAGTAGAATTATATTATATTATATTATATATACTCATGCCCAATCCCCACTTTTCCTATTTTCTTTTTCCCTCTTTTGTTTTCTTTTATTGGGGGGTGGCCGACTCAAGACAGAGCCAGAATAGGGACAACGCAACAGAAAACAATGAACATACAAAAACAAAATACAAATTCACACACATCTAGGTCATCCAGGAGAAGACCCAGAGACCGTATAGAATTAGGACGTGGCATTGAGACTCGCTACGACCGTCGTAACTTGACAGCTAACAACTTGGCCGCCGCACAAAACACGCCATCTATATAGTTGAACTTTTTCCCCAGATCTTTAATTTCCGTCTGCTGGAAGGGGTTATATATATATATATATATATATATATATATATATATATATATATATATATATATATATATATATATATTTGTTATTATATTGTTTAGAGTCTCCCCCCCCCATCCATATCCCCCACCCCCCCAACCATAACTCTACTTTCATAGAGGAAAGGGCGCAATGCAATCAGTACCAAATGAATTGTGAAGCCTCTGAATGGCCATTAAGTCCCGGATTGAATTTAGCTAAAAACAAATCCTTTTAATTGAGAGAGAGAGAGAGAGAGAGAGAGAGAGAGAGAGAGAGAGAGAGAGAGAGAGAGAGAGAGAGAGAGAGAGAGATAAATAGAGAGAGAGAAATAGAGAGAGAGAGAGAGAGAGAGAGAGAGAGAGAGTGTGTTTGTGTGTGTGTTTGTGTGTGTGTGTGTGTGGGGGGGGGGGGGGGATAACAGAGGAGCGTGCCACGAAGGAGACAGAGGCACAATAGGTGGTTGGATATCAGACATCAATAAAGCAATACAGTTTGAAAGTGCCTAAAAATAAGTGTATAAAGTAGGACTGGAGGCCCAATATTAAGGGAGCCCACCTCGTGTTTTTCTCTTTCTATCCCTCTCTTTGGCTTGTATCCATTCGGCCCCATTCAGCCTACTGTTTTAAGACGTTTACCCCCATCCAGGTGTAAATATTTTTATTTTGACAGCAAGCTAAATTTGTAAATTTTTCGATAGAAAAAATTCTCCGGCAAAGCCGGATTTCTCCATACAATGCTGGCTCGCTATCGCTCGCCAGGAAGAAATCGACACCTGGATGGGGATAAACGTCTTAAAACAGTTGACTGAATGGGGCCGAATAGATACAAGCCAGGGAAAGAGAGAAAAGGAGAGAAAGATAAAACAAAAAAAACGGTGACCTCCCTTAATTATATAACAAAAGTATTAATCTGACCAATTATGATATTTAATATATTTCTGATCAAAGAGAATGTACATCCATAAACTGTATATAATTTTCACCAGTCCTTCTCACAGGGGATAGGTCCGCTTGGGGGCATTTTGTGTATGGCCACCCTCATAAAGGGGAGTAAGGCGTCCGGCTATAGATAGATAGATAGATAGATAGATAGATAGATAGATAGATTTCCGAATATATATTGTGGGTATGGTGATATTTGAATGTAATGAGAGGAAACTATGACGATGACGTTTGGTTAGGTTAAGTTTCGAACGTAAAGTTAGCTTATGGCTGGTTCAATTAATTAGAAAAGGTTAAGTTAAGTTAGAGTAATCCAGTTTAGATCCAGAGATGTTAGGTTAAGTTAAATTAGGCCAGTTTAGAACAACAGAGCTTAGGTAAATTCATATTATCACCAGCCGCAGCAATTAACTTACAAATCTACCTAATTAATGAAATCAATGACCCTGATGAATACATGTGGTACTCCATGGATTAGCACCTAGGATACTCACACCGAAATTTCGCACACTAACCATTACGCTATCAAGACAGATAATTTAGGTTAGGTCGGGTTAGGGTACGTTATGTTAGGCTAGATAAGGTCAGGTTACATTAAGGGGGGTAGTACTCGCTTTTTATAGACCCCATTCTCCCTCATGTTTAGCATCTTAGTTTTTGAAGTTTTTAGAATTTTTTTCCATTAGTTTGGCGATTTTGAGATCTTTCGTCCCATTTCTTTGTCAATATTTAGACCTTTCATGCCATTTAGGTGTCGATTTTTTCCTGGCGAGCGGGAGCGAGCCTGTAATTTCAGAAGGAACCGGCCTGTGGCCGTGACATTTTCTACCGAAAAATTTACAAATTTATCTTGAAATGGGGTCTAAGGGGTGTTCTATTAAGCTTGATGAAGGTCTATGGCGAGGAAACTCAAAAATAAATTAATATATAGCCCAAAAACCAAGCAGTACCCCCTTAAGGTACTTTATGTATCAGTAAATTCCTATCTCACTATTCCGGGTGCCATTTTTAATACTAACAGGTCAAATACCCACCTATATACTGTAGTTGTATAATAAAGTCTCGTTGCGCGGAAGGATAGTACAAACACTGAAATATTCACTGGTATGGCAGATAAACTCATGCAAACAGGGGCAATTCCTTGGCAGGGCCCCTAAGGCATCGATTTCCACTAGCAGACAGGCTTATATACCCAGTTTACTAGACTGACACAAGAAACTGGTTGAAATTTGTCCTCGTTCTAACTTTAGGCTATTCAATGTTCAGTTGTGTTTGAGTACAGTCGAGGTTGATAAGTGTTGTCAGATATTTCACAAAGTTTCGGACACTGACTAATACTCTGAGGGATAACTACTTTTCCCAGTAACTATAAAGAAACCAATAACACTTGTTGAGCGAAAGCCACTGGAATCTATGACAACACTTAATACCCCCGATTGTACATGATAAGGTTGATATTCAGTATTCGATAAATGGATATATAACCGTAGTCATGTACTTAACCTTTAACTGTCTTGATGGTGTAATGGTTAGAGTGTTTAAGGTCTGTATGTGGTAACCCAGGTTCGAATCCCGGTAAGATCACATGCTTTCATTAATTTCATTGGGAGGTCTTTGATGTTGGGAGTGAAATTAATAAATTAGATAATCATAATTATATCGTACCTTATCTGATCATATAGCTAACCCAGACCCCTACCTATCACGAGTTATGGTACCTTATCTGATCATATAGCTAACCCAGACCCCTACCTATCACGAGTTATGGTACCTTATCTGATCATATAGCTAACCCAGACCCCTACCTATCACGAGTTATGGTACCTTATCTGATCATATAGCTAACCCAGACCCCTACCTATCACGAGTTATGGTACCTTATCTGATCATATAGCTAACCCAGACCCCTACCTATCACGAGTTATGGTACCTTATCTGATCATATAGCTAACCCAGACCCCTACCTATCACGAGTTATGGTACCTTATCTGATCATATAGCTAACCCAGACCCCTACCTATCACGAGTTATGGTACCTTATCTGATCATATAGCTAACCCAGACCCCTACCTATCACGAGTTATGGTACCTTATCTGATCATATAGCTAACCCAGACCCCTACCTATCACGAGTTATGGTACCTTATCTGATCATATAGCTAACCCAGACCCCTACCTATCACGAGTTATGGTACCTTATCTGATCATATAGCTAACCCAGACCCCTACCTATCACGAGTTATGGTATGGTATCTTATCTGATCATATAGCTAACCCAGACCCCTACCTATCACGAGTTATGGTACCTTATCTGATCATATAGCTAACCCAGACCCCTACCTATCACGAGTTATGGTACCTTATCTGATCATATAGCTAACCCAGACCCCTACCTATCACGAGTTATGGTACCTTATCTGATCATATAGCTAACCCAGACCCCTACCTATCACGAGTTATGGTACGGTACCTTATCTGATCTTATAGCTAACCCAGACCCCTACCTATCACGAGGTATGGTACCTTATCTGATCTTATAGCTAACCAAGATCTCTCTATATCTTGAGTCAGACATATCTTTATTTATTTATCTTACAGCTAACTCGGAACTCTTTCTATTGTATCACAATTAAACACATTGCATACTTTACCTGATCTTATAGCTAACTTACTAACCCATCTGTCCCATACTAACATCCTAATCCTGACAAGGACATTAGCTCCAGGGCAGCAGTTCCCTTTCCAATTTTCCCTTACCCCCTCTAGACCACTGTTAGGACACTTGATCTTCAGTGCTTTGGAGGACAAGCAGCCTAGAGGGGTCACTAGACCTGTTGTTGCTTGATTGCCTTTGTACTCCTTTTTACGATAGTCAGTTTTATTTCAGCTGATATTAATTAGAATCCTTTAGTAGCTGATTGCTTGATACCCAATGGAATAATAAAACACCACTATGTTTATGGAATAATAAAACACCACTATGTTTATGGAATAATAAAACACCACTATGTTTATGGAATAATAAAACACCACTATGTTTATGGAATAATAAAACACCACTATGTTTATGGAATAATAAAACACCACTATGTTTATGTTTATGCATCATCCTATTGCTAAGTTTTCATAATTAGCAACAAATTTCACTGCAACATTTTGGAAATAGCCAAGTAATTAAGGGGCCCCACCTCGCTTTTTCTCTCTTGGTCTCTCTTTCTCTTTGGCTTGTGTCCATTCGGCCCCATTCAGCCTACTATTTTAAGGCGTTTATCCCCATCCAAGTGTCAATATTTTCCTGGCGAGCGGTAGCGAGCCAGCATATATATATTTTTGTGTTGACAAGCAAGCTAAATTTGTACATTTTTCGATAGAAAAATTTCTCCGGCGAAGCCGGATTTCTCCATACAATACTGGCTCGCTATCGCTCGCCAGGAAGAAATCGACACCTGGATGGGGATAAACGTCTTAAAACAGTTGGCTGAATGGGGCCGAATGGATACACGCCAGAGGAAGAGAGAAAAGGAGAGAAAGATAAAACAAAAACGGTGACCCCTTTAAGATGAAGATATGGCAATATACCATCAACTTGTACAAATAGACTGTAATCACAAACAATACATTTACCATACTTTACCTAAGCTTATAACTAACTCAAAAGTCAAGATGACTCCCTAAATTAAAGAAATAAATGGCATCCATGATTTGCAATACAATACTAGACTGAAATATAAGCTTTACCTGACCTTATAGCAAACCCACGACCCTAATATCACGAGTTTAAAATATAAGCTTTACCTGACCTTATAGCAAAAACCACGACCCTAATATCACGAGTTTAAAATATAAGCTTTACCTGACCTTATAGCAAACCCACGACCCTAATATCACGAGTTTAAAATATAAGCTTTACCTGACCTTATAGCAAACCCACGACCCTAATATCACGAGTTTAAAAATATAAGCTTTACCTGACCTTATAGCAAACCCACGACCTTAATATCACGAGTTTAAAATATAAGCTTTACCTGACCTTATAGCAAACCCAAGACCCTCATATCACGAGTTTAAAATCATATACCTGATATTCTATTTGTTTTGTTGTGTTTTTCTTCACCACAACACCAAACACCTCCAAATGAAATTAATGAAAGCATATATATGATCCACCAGGATTCGAACCCGGGTTATCACACACAGATTTTTAGACACCTTAACCAATACACCACCAAGACGGTTATCGTACAGCGTAACAAAAAGCCAGCACTATTTATCCGACTTCCAAAATCGGCTTCCACGATTTCCAATAAAATATAATGTCCTAAATATTTGGCTATACTGAATCTTATAGCAAACCTAGAACCCTACTATCAAGAATCTAAGCCTCTAAGGCACCATACAATACGTGTTCGTATAGCAAACCCAAAAGTCACTAACATTAAGGGGTTCACCTGCTTTTTTTCTCTTTCTCTCCTTTTCTCTCTTTCTCTGGCTTGTATCCATTCGGCCCCATTCAGCCAACTGTTTGAAGACGTTTATCCCCATCCAGGTGTCGATTTCTTCCTGGCGAGCGATAGCGAGTTAGCATTGTATGGAGAAATCCGGCTTCTCCGGAGAAATTTTTCTATCGAAAAATGTACAAATTTAGCTTGCTGTCAAAACAAATATATATATTCAGTATGCTGGCTCGCTCCCGCTCGCCAAAATATTGACACCTGGATGGATGTAAACGTCTTAAAACAGTAGGCTGAATGGGGCCGAATGGATACAAGCCAAAGAGAAAGGGAGAGAAAGAGAACAAAAAAAAGCGAGGTGGGCTCCCTTAAACCGACTTCTTAAGTGAAAACAAAAAAAGGAACAGAAAAAGAAATCCCGTCATCGATTTCCGGTAAAGAATTGCCTCACCTGTGTTGGCGACCTTGACCTCAAAACAAACATTTCTGTAAACCTTTCCCGCCCCAGACAATATAAACGAGAGCAAATTCGCATTTTTTTTCTCTTGCTCTCCCTCTCTCATTGGCTTGTATCCATTCGGCCCTATTCAGCCTACTATTTTAAGACGTTTACATCCATCCAGGTGTCAATATTTTGCTGGCGAGCGGTAGCGAGCCAGCATTTACAGTATATATTTAAGTGTTGACAGCAAGCTAAATTTGTACATTTTTCAATAGAAAAATTTCTCCGGCAAAGCCGGATTTCTCCATACAATGCGCTGGTTCGCTATCGCTCGCCAGGAAGAAATCGACACCTGGATGGGGATAAGCGTCTTAAAACAGTTGGCTGAATGGGGCCGAATGGATAAAAGCCAGGGAAAGAGAGAACAGGAGAGAAAGATTAAAAGAAAACCCTGTGACCCCCCCCCCCCCCGGTAAAGAATTGCCTCACCTGTGTTGGCGACCTTGACCCCAAAACAAACATACCTTTCCTGCCAGACAATATACACGAGAGCAAATTCGCTTTAAGGGAGCTCACCTCGCTTTTCTTCTTTTTCTCTCTGTCTCTCTCTCTCTTTGGCTTGTATCCATTCGGCCCCATTTAGCCTACTATTTTAAGACGTTTAGCCCCATCCAGGTGTCAATATTTTCCTGGCGAGCGGTAGCGAGCCAGCATATATACTGTATATATATATATACTTTTTTTTTTTTTTTTTTTTTTTTTTTTTTTTTTTTTTTTTTGTTTTTTTTTTTTTTTTTTTTTTTTTTTTTTTTTTTTTTTTTTTTTTTTTTTGACAGCAAGCCAAATTTGTACATTTTTTGATAGAAACATGTCTCCGGCGAAGCCGGATTTTTCCATACAATGCTGGCTCGCTATCGCTCGCCAGGAAGAAATCGACACCTGGATGGCGATAAACGTCTTAAAACAGTTGGCTGAATGGGGCCGAATGGATACAAGCCAGGGAAAGAGAGAAAAGGAGAGAAAGATAAAAACAAAAGCCGGTGACCCTCCTTAAAGGTGGGGGCTCATGGGTTGAGATCAACATGGAATGATAATCGCCAAGCTGTACATAATTATCTTGCAAAATGCAATGGCACTGAAATAATTATTAACAATGGTATAAAGGATTTTATGGATCGTCTATACCGGGCCTGTGACGTCACAAGAGTGTAAGTCCACCATCCAGTCTAGGATAAGGATACTGGTGTGACGTCACTATGACGTCACAGGCCTGGTATAGACGATCCACAAAATCCTTTATACCATTGTTAATACATTTGTCAGTGCCATTGCATTTTGCAAGATAATTATGTACAGCTTGGCGATTATCATTCCATGTTTATCTCAACCCATGAGCCCCCACCTTTAATAGATCCGCGCAGCAACGCAATATATAAATACAATATATAAATACAATACTATACGTAAGGCTTCCACAAAATTACAATAAATATAAAATAGGTAGGTTATGGAATATATACATAATATACAAGGATAACATACACGTACACAAACACACTGGCATACGCACACAAAGACACACACACACACACACCTACAACCACACACACACACACCTACAACCACACACACAGACACACACACACACCTACAACCACAACGACACACACACACACACCTACAACCACACACACACACACACACACACAAACACACCTAGAACCACAACGACACACACACACACACCTACAACCACACACACACACACAGACACACAAACACACCTAGAACCACAACGACACACACACACACACCTACAACCACACACACACACAAACACACACACACACACCTACAGCCCCACACACACACACACACACACACACACACACACACACACACAGAAAAGCCTCTATAAATCCCAGTGAAATAAAAATGTATTTTTTCTCCATTTCCTGCTGTGTAAAAAAAAACAATAAATATTTGGACGTGATCATCAATTATTCTTTTACAACTGCCACGCTCAGTTAAGGGGAGGCAGACCGTTATTCTGGACCCCCTTCTCCCTAATGTTTAGCCCCACTAGTTTTGAGATTATAAGACGTTCGGCCCATTAGTTTGGCGATTTTAACACCTTTCGCTCCATTTCGTTGTCAATTTTGAGACCTTTCGTGCCATTTAGGTGTCGATTATTTCCTGGCGAGCGAAAGCGAGCCTGCAATTTTGAGAGGAACCAGCCTTCGGCCGGGACATTTTTCTACCGAAAAATGTACACATTTATCTTGAAGGGGGGTCTAGGGAGTGTTTTGCTAAGCTTAATGGAGGTCTAGAGTGGAAACTAATAAAATATATGAATAAATGAATTAATAGACCAAACAAACGGTCTGTCTCCCCTTAACACTATTTGGTCCGAGGGGGGGGGGCTTTTTGGATCTCCCATATTTCACTCCATTAGTTTTTTTTTTTTTTTTTTTTTTTTTTTTTTAAAGCTTAGGAAAGATATGTGGATGGTAGCTATATGGATTAATTCAGATACTTTGTGGCCCTAAGAAATTGCACACGTCCAGACTATAACCTGAATCAAATCGTCTAATAGTTGCCAGCATATAATAAAAAGGACATCCCCGGTAATGACAGGTTTCGATCCTGCGTGAGGGTCGAAACAATTATGCAAAGTTAACCCATTCAGGACCGGGACGACCTTTTCATCATATTCTGGCAACTATTGGAGGATATTACTCCGCTATAATATGGCTTCACACTATCTCAATCAACCCTTTTCACTACCACAGATCATTCTTAAGGGGACATGGGCCGGTTTTCACTACCACAGATCATTCTTAAGGGGACATGGGCCGGTTTTCTGGACCACGTTCTCCCTCATGTTTAACCCCATTAGTTTTCAGAGGTTAAGATGTTTGC
>CM064568.1:41308631-41444984 GCA_032716605.1 Paralithodes platypus | reverse complement strand
ATAGTGGTCATTTGTATTGAGATTCCTTATGATTAGAGGAATACAGTGGACATAGATTTTTTTTTTTTGGAGCAACCAATATAACACATTAAAGACTTTAAATAACATTAGTATATACATACTTGCATAGGAGATAAGGCACATTCTATAACCGTGATAATTACTGCAGTACACAAACATGTCTAATACATCAGAACACAGTGATGGGTCAGGTCACGATACGGGCTCGGAGGGAGAAAGACCTGTGGAGTAGCTAGTCGATAGCGAGGAGGGTGCTAGAAGATTTTTAGAGGTGCCCCTTACCGCTGCCAGGGTGTTGAAGCTGAATAAGTATGGCTTAAAGTGTGTGGCAGGTCTTCAGGGTCACCAGGGTTTAAGTGGCATGAGGAAAGATCAGCTGAGGACTTTGATATTGGGTTTAGAAGGGAGAGACCTGGGTGGAGAGGCGACTGGGGGCCCCGGTCCCCAGCACCCCCTCCACTCTACCCCCATATCAAACGTCAGGGTGCCTGAATTTAGTACATACCCCCAAGTTGATGGTCAATGGCAGCGTGGAATTCAATCACAGGGACCCTCTCCATTAAATGCACCTTCCCCTCCTCAAGGGTTGACTCCAGATTTGTTGTTTCGGCTTGAGATGGCCAAGGTTGAGGTTGCTAGAGCTCAGGTTGAGGCCGCCGAAAGACAGGTTAGTGTGCAGGCTGAGGTTGCTGCTAGAGCTCAGGTTGAGGCTGCTAGAGCTCAGGCTGAGGCTGCAGAGAGAACAGCTATACGAGAGGCTGAACTGCAGGCAGAGTCTACTAGGTATCGGGCTGACAGGGAGCTGGAGAGATCTCGAGTGGAGGTAACAGGGCGAAATATTGGGGGAGGTAACAGACATCGGGACCAATCATTGTCGCACCTGCTTAAACTAGTTCCTGTGTTCGATGAATTGGGTGTGGCTGAGTTTTTTATGCGATTTGAGAAGAAGTGTCAGGAACACCAGTGGCCTCAGGAAAAGTGGGCAGCATTAGTTTCATCAAGACTCCTAGGAAAGGGGCTAAAAGCGTATGATGCACTACCTTTAGAGTCCTGTGTAGTTTATGATGAGCTAAAGAAGGCTGTGCTACGGGCCTATGAGTTACAACCAGAAACTTACCGCTTGAAGTTTCGGGGTGTTACTAAGGGCAAGGATAGTACCTTCCTAGAACACGCCCGGGACTTGTCTGATGCACTACGACATTGGCTGCGTTCTGAGAGGGCAGCTACTTTTGAGGAGTTGAGTGAGCTGGTTCTCTTGGAGCAGTTCTTTAAGTGCACAGGCGGGGACTTAACATTAAATATAAAGGAAAAAATCCTAGAACTCTCCAGGAGGCAGCAGAAATGGCTAACCTCCGACTGTCATTAATTCGAGGGTGCGGAGCAGCAGCTAGGAGTGAGTCGGGTGCAAAGGATCGTACCCCTCCCCCTCCCAAGAATTTTGATACACATAAATACACAAAACCATCTAGCACTGACAATAAAACTGAACATAAACCAAATACCATCCCGTATAAGAAGTCTAATGGTACCTCCCACTCCCAAGGGAAACCAAAGAGTAAAGAGTGCTTTGCATGTCACAAGGAGGGTCACTTTGCAAATGCTTGTCCGAACAAGCCACCAAACAAGGTTGTGTCATTGGCCCGCAGCATAGGGATGTCGCCTTATTATCTTCTGAGTTTGCCAAGGGTAGTTCGTCAGAGGTTGGGACACAGCCTGTGTTCAAGAGTCCGGAAGGCTCGAACCCTGTCCGCGACGTCTTTGGGGGTCATAGAGGGCATGGTTTTGTGAGGTGGGCTGGCGAAAGGCGAGGAGTTTAGCTATTGCGTGATACTGGGGCTTCTCAGACCTTGTTAAGGAACTTTACTGGTAGACCGATTAACGCTGCTCGGGTGGTGGTAGTTCAGGGGATCAATGCTACGAAGTCCTACCCGCTGGTGCGGATGGAGCTGAAGGTGGATGCTGTGGCGAAGGAGCTGGATGTCGGAATTGTAGAGAACTTGCCTGTTGGGGGCGTCGACCTCCTCCTCGGCAACGACTTTGCGGTGCCTGCTTCTAAGGTTTCACCCTTGGTCGTTGCCGAGAAGGCGGCCGACGTTAGTAGGGAGGAACAGAAGTGGGTTGAGAAGTGTAGCGTACAAACTATGGCGTGTGTTGTGACGCGTTCTCAGACATCCGGAGCCTTGCAGCCACCACCTCAGTCTATCAAACCGCGGAGGAAAGGTCACAAGAAAACGGGAAGTGTTGGTCAATTGGAGA
Organism: Paralithodes platypus; assembly: GCA_032716605.1. Lineage (NCBI taxonomy): Eukaryota > Metazoa > Arthropoda > Malacostraca > Decapoda > Lithodidae > Paralithodes > Paralithodes platypus. The sequence goes on along the minus strand of CM064568.1, from coordinate 41,442,707 downwards.
GTTTTGAGCCGGCAGTGTTTCTTGGTGACTCATTATTGGCACCTATGTTAGAGTCTGGAGAGGCCCCGGGGCCTGTCACCGCTAGTGCAGGTGCAGGGCAGGAAGAGACTCTGCGACAGCATCGTTATGCGCAGCGTGAGGAAAGGATGGCTCAGCGGGACATTGGAGGTGGAAATATATTATTTAAGATGAACTTGGATAATCTCGCACCTGCTGATATATGTTCCTTGCAGCTGGAAGATCCTGAAGTCAGGGCGTGTGGTAATGGTGCTATAGAACTGGAGAGCGATGGGGATGCGCAGCCTGGTGATTTTTTCTTGTCCGAGGGGATCTTGTATCGGAGACATCAGGATCCCAAGAAAAAGTGGGATGGCGGGTCAGGATTAGTGGACCAGTTAGTAGTACCGAGGGTGTGCCGTGAGAGCTTATTGAGATTAGCTCATGATGTGCCTTTGGCAGGGCACCTGGGGGCACGTAAGACGGAGGCAGCTCTGAGCAAGCTTTTCTGGTGGCCTGGGTTAAAGGCGAGTGTCGTGTCATGGGTGTCACAGTGTCACACTTGTCAAGTTGTTGGGAAACCCAATCAGGTCATCCCGAGAGCCCCGTTACAACCCCTCCCTGTCATTGGGCCGCCCTTCAGCAAAGTAGTTTTTTTTTTTTCTTTTTTTTTTTCTATGTGATTGAGGGAGGCAAAAGGCATAACTGCCTATAGCGAGTGCCTCCCCCATAGTTGAAAGAGTGACAGGGCCAAAATCAAGTTATCGATATGGTTGGCCCATTGCCCCCCACTAGTGCCGGCAATACATTTTTACTAACTGTAATGGATGTAGCAACACGGTATCCAGATGCTTACCACATGCGCAACGGGATGGCTAAGACTGTTGTCAAAAACCTACTTGTCTATTTCTCTCGTTATGGCTACCCTCAGGAGATCCGGTCTTATCAGGGATCCAATTTTACTTCTGCTCTGTTTAAGCAGACCATGCAGCAACATGGGATAGTGTCTGTGGTGTCATCTGCCTACCATCCCGAGAGTCAGGGAGTTTTGGATAGGTGGCACTCGACTCTCAAGGGTATGTTGCGGTGTTATTGCATGGAAAATGGGAAGGACTGGGATCTAGGTCTCCCATACGTTTTATTTGCTGCGAGAGAAGTACCTGGGGAGAGCTTGGGATTTAGCCCGAACGAGTTGGTTTTTGGACACAGGGTCAGGGGGCCCCTCCACATAGTCAAGGAGATCTGGGAGGGAGTCACAAAGCCATGCTCGCTTCTAAAGTATGTAGTTGAAAGCCGTGAGAGAATGCTAAAGAGCTTGGAGGTAGCAGGTTGGAACCTTAAGAGTTCACAAGCTCAGATGAAGGACAGATACGACCAGAAGTGAAGCTGAGGGAGTTTGAAGTAGATCAGGAGGTACTGATACTACTGCCTCTGGTGGGACACCCCTTGTCTGCCAAGTATTCTGGTCCGTATCGGGTTGTAAGGAAGGTTTCTGATCTCGACTATTTAGTAGCTACTCCTGATCGTAAGAAAAAGAACCAACTTTGCCATGTAAATCTGATGAAAGAGTATGTGAGGCGCCCCTCCGAGCCTCTCACTGTCCCGGTGTTGATCTGCAGTGATCGTGGTGGAGAAGGAGGAAGGGACAGTCAAGCTGCGGGGGAGGATAATTGGGATTGTCATGTTTCCGCGGAACAGTGGGCGGGGAATTCTAGACAAGTGGCTCACGAGTTGATAGTGCACCTGCCTGAGCAACAGCGTGTAGCTGTGCAGCACTTGTTTGATTCAAACCCAGCTGTTTTCGCGGAGCATCCTGGCCTCACTACTCAAGCGGTGCACGATGTCGATGTTGGGGACCACCCGCCCTTTAAATCAGTGCCATACCGTGTTCCCCCTATTAAATTACCAGCACTTAGGGAAGAGCTGGATTATATGCTGAAACGTGGGCTGATTTCTGAGGGTGCAGTAAGGTGGACTTCCCCAGTCACACTGCAGCCCAAACCAGATGGCAAGGTGCGGTTTTGTATAGATTTCCGCAGGTTGAATGGTTTAACCCCCACCAATGCCTACCCTCTCCCTCGCGTGGACGACAGTGTGGATAAGATAGGAAAAGCCAAGTTCCTCACTAAGATAGACCTTGTTAAGGGTTATTGGCAAGTGCCCTTGTCTGAGCGAGCGCGAGAGGTGTGTGGGTTTGTGGTGGACGGTGCCACATATCGTTGCCATGTTATGCCATACGGGCTGAAAAATGCCCCTGCAACGTTTCAGAAATTAATGAACGACATTGTAGCCGACATTCCCAACTGTACGGTGTACCTAGATGATGTCATAATATACGACGATGATTTTAACAGTCACTGTGCTCACATCGGACAGCTTTTTAATAAACTGAATGAAGCAGGTTTGGTGGTAAACCTGGGTAAGTGCGATTTTGTCAAAGCCACAGTTTTGTACCTGGGGTTCGAGGTGGGGATGGGTCAGGTGTGCCCTCCACAGACAAAGATCAAAGTCATCGATCAGTTTCCCCAGCCTACGACTAAGAAACAAATCATGCGGTTTCTAGGTATGATAGGCTATTATCGTCGCTTCATCAAAGGCTATTCGACTGTACTTGCACCTTTAACCGACTTATTATCTAAGGACAAGAAGTTCCGGTGGTCTCCTGAGTGTGCAGAGGCGTTTTCCTTGGTGAAACACCTGTTATGTACCCACCCCATACTCAGGGCCCCGGACTTCAGCAGACCTTTTCAGCTGGCGACTGATACCAGTGGCGTAGGGGCTGGGGCTGTCTGGATACAGACAGATGATGAAGGTATCGAACATCCAGTGAGTTTTTACAGTAAAAAATTCAATAGTGCACAAAGGAATTACTCTGTAATTGAAAAAGAACTCCTGGCGATAGTGCTGGCGCTCAGGCACTTCGATGTATATGTTCCTGCTTTCGGACCAGTCGTAGTGGTTTATACCGATCATCACCCTCTGAAATTCTTGAATCAGTTTCATAACCGGAATATGAGGCTGACCAGGTGGTCACTCATGCTTCAGGAGTATAATCTGGACATACGCCATATTTCCGGTTCTGATAACGTGATAGCGGATTGTCTATCAAGGGTGAATGATGTTGGTTAGACTGCCACAGGATTGAGGGTTGAGTGTGGAGGAAAATAGGCTGTCACTGTAGTTCAGCCGAAAATAAAAAAATAAAAAAGCAAAAACCTTATAAAAACTCTTTATTTTTTTATAACGTGTAGAATTGTGTATAAGATGTTGTTGCAGTATCTAAGTTGAATGTTTTCGATTATTGTCGCTAAGTTAGTTGAACTTGCTCGGTGGAGCGCAACAGTCTTTATTTTTTTTATATATAGTGCCTTGTGTCGCAACAGTGTGTGGTACTATGAGAAGCTTTCTGTTAGATATGAAGAACTTAGTCAAGGGTCTTATATCTTGGGGGAGGTGTGACGCTTCTGCATAGTAGCCACGTGCGGGCGTGCGCGCGCGTCGGCTGCCCAGCCGATTAGAAACCGGCTGGCGGCAGCTGGCCGGCAGGCTTTTCCTTAGTATATATCCTACGACAACGTAACTAATGTCTGGGATATTCTTATGTTGTTTCACAGCTTGTAGCTGCCCTTATTCTTAACCAATGCATCTTAGTATATTTTATTCTCGATAGTTGATTGTTTCATTATAATATATAAGATGTAAGTCTAGTGAGGGCGGGAGGAGACGAGCGGGAGAGAGAGACCGGCTGGGGGACGTTGCTTCGCGCGGAGAGTCTAGCTTGGGACGAGCCTGATGTTGCCACATACATTTGAGTGCAACGTTAGGCTTAGTTTCGACTCACGCACGGGGTAGACGATTTTGACCTGGCAACTGTGTTGAGTGTTGCCAAGCCTGGGATGTATTCTGCATGCCTAGTGCAGGGTCCAGACAGATTCAAGACTCAGAGCTCACCTCACTGTCGTACCCTTCGGACCCCCTTGATATCTATCCCTCTCAACCCCACTTAGAAACTTTCTCTCTTACTTTGTATATGTTATGCCCTGTTTTTCTACAGGATTAACTTGGGTAATGTGAGTTCTAAATGACTGGGTATATAAGGCTGCATGCACAATACAAGATATGAGGAATAGAGAACACAAAGAAACACATGGTAACAAGTTACACGATCACGTTTATTTATATACCACTGCAGAATACTCGTGCAAGACAATATAATAGAATCGAACAACACTAGCATAAGTGGATCTGGATGGAGCCTAGTCTCCCACTTCCAACGTTCAGGTATTAATCTTCTGATCACTGGCTTTAATTCAACAGGTTTATATACCGAAGACCATCAATGTTACTTATAGAATCATATTCACTGTTAGATTTATTACTGGTAGCTCTGGTGCACAAGTAGTAGTTCACAGACTAGATTAGACACGCGTATTTTAGAGCACGGGAATTCTAGTAACCTCAGGGGGTACTGATCTAAGTTTTATATTCTTGTCTCAGAAATACATAGAACGCAAATCAGTGGGCGAACATTCAGATATCACTAGGGTTTCCTTCTAGGTAATAATATCTGGGTATATGGTTGATTACGAGAGTTAGTATCGCCTGTTAATTAATGAACACTGATACGCTTAGCACTTCCTAATTGAATGGTTATATGAATTATACTGGGGCAAAGAGATAGCCACTTCGTAGAAATATTAATTAGTGAATCTCTAAACAGCACTGTAACATGTAGTACTGATAAAGGTAATCTTGGGTAGTATCTGATGGGTCTGGTCCTGGTTATCTTGCGTCCATGATGTTGGGGGCTAACGACTGGTTCCGTGGCCGTCCAGGGGGTCCATATGTGTGAAGTTCTCAAATACGTGGACAGGTCCTTCTATCCAAATCTGCCACAGAGTCTGCCGGCTCTGGAATCTCTCAACTCCGGAACAACACAAGGGCAGAGCTAGAGGTTAACTTCAGGGTAGTGACCACTGGTTGGTGTCTAGCTTTCAACTGATTTGACTGGGGGCGGGAGCTAGGTTTATAGGCTCGGTTCTGGACCCTGTAGACAGTAGGGATCTCGAGTCTTATGGACTTATTTGAGCTCTCAATAGATATGGGGACTAGGTAAGATGGTGATTACTGTTGTGGCACATGGCTATAGGAAGCCTTCATTTTTTAATATAACTGAGCCTTAGTAATAGGTACTATTTTGGCTATACTGGAAGTATTTAGGGGAGAGAGACTGGATCTACTTTGCGAGGAGGATGGGGACAGCTGTGATAGGAGCGTCTCTCTTAAATTGTTCAATCTTCATTCTATGGTATAGCTGAGGTGCTAATTTAGTGATCAGAGTATGCAAGAAAGGTAAATGGTTTATTGGGAGTTAATAGAGGTTATTAAAGGTGTTAGTCATGCATGGTGAGTTCATTGATAGGAAGAATTCCTGTGCTACCTGGCAATGACTCAGAAGTCAAAACAGGGGCCAGGTATACCTCCGCGGGGGTGGGGGTCTCCCTCCTCGGGTGGGCAAAAAGGGGGAGCTGGGCGCCCTCTCTCTGTGATAGTCGTCCGGCAGCTGTGGCTAGGGGTTTGCCATATCACCAGTGTTTGTAATAACCCTCTGTGTATGAGACAGATGTGGGTGTCCTTAATACCAAAACCGAAGGTGCCTTGGCTAGCTGGTTTTACTCGGCTGGTTGTTAATTGTAGGGTTTGCTGGATGTGGTGGAGACTGGGTTGCTAACTCTGCCACATTTATCTGGAAGTATGGCAATAGAAGTTAGTTACTGGCGAGGCGGCTAGCCTCGCACCGACGACCATTGGGTGCAGGGTTGTGAATGGGTTGTAAGAGAATAGATGGCATGCAATGGGCTAGTAAAGTTCTAATGTTGTTCTGGCCTACTAAGTGAAGGAGGGCTGGATAGGAGTATATATATAAAAGGTTGGAGAGCGTTAGCAACGGACAATTCAAGGATCTTCAAGAGGTATGAGAGAGAGGCTAGGTCGGACAAGAGTCGAGAAGCGCGGGTGTCTTAATGAGAGGGGGGAAGTTCAGGGGCTACAGGGAAATTTGCCCCTAAGGTCCCTGGGCGTGGGGGTGGCATTAGGCTACAATTGATATTGGAGTTTGAAAAGACAGTGAAAGTACGTTAGTCAAATGCTACCGGGGGATGCAAATACGGGGTGGTATATGAGTCTGGAAAAGATAGAATTATGTAGTCAGTACGAGGGGTTATGAATACTATTAGTTGGCCCTGGGAACTGCATTTTCTATGAAATATATATACCAAAAAAGCGGCAGTTCGTAGGGGTACTTAGTTATTGTTTCGAGGTACTTATGACAGATACTGGTAACAAGGTTATCTATACAATCTCTGGTTGGGGTAAGAGGTGTATGACACGAAGCAAATTGGCGTGGTGTGGAGTGTGGATATGAAGGAGGCAAGTGGAAGACGTATGACAATTGTGGAAAAGTAAATGGAAAAAGGTGAAAACAATGGCGGATAAAGATACTTAACCTAAGGATTGAATACATAGATTTATGGGGCGATGGGTCTTCAGAAAGCTTAGTCTGGCAAGACAAGATGTTAGGGAATGTTAATATTAATACTTAAACTAAGGATTGCATACATTGATGAACGACGACATTATAGTCGTCGTCCTAATAAGGTGATGAAACCTGGTTGATCTGTACTTGGCACAATACGACACAAGGACAGTGCCGCTATGTCGTATCAATACTGGTGGCAGTTAATATTATAGAAACTTAGTTACTAGAGGAACAATGCAAGGGGGCGACTGAGCACGGGTTACATATATCTATACTCGTCATGGGAAATGATATACGAGGTCTAGGGACAGGCGTGGGTGTTTTAACTTCTAAGATATATAACATCTACTTCTCGGATGTAAGAACATACATAGATATAATTATGGCTGTCTGATGTGTTGGCATTGGCTCAATGTCGGGACAGGGCATGGGTGTTTTTAATATGAATGTATATTCCTGTTCATCATCTTTGTAGTTAGGAGTGTAGGACACGAGGGGGTAGTGTACATGAGGTGTGGAAAAATGGTCAGTTTAGAAGGGGTATCTAGGTGCGGCCTGGAGCTGCTTAGCCCTGCGGGCTTGGGCCTGTCTGAATTGGCTGGCTCGGTCAGCTGGTCCTTTCGTTCTGTGGACCTTTCCTTTGGGTGTTTCTGTGTGGTGTTCGTTCGTGGCTTCTGTGGTGGGCTTCTCGTTCTGGGGTATTTTACTTCCCTCTCCTTCATTATAGGCTCGTCCTCGAGCCTCAAGGGTGAAGTAAAAAGAAGCATAGTCATGGTGGGTCATTTTGAGGGTATTTAGAAGGTTCCACCAAGCAAGAGAGCGACGGTCAGGTTTCTTTTGTAAGTCAATGTATACCTGTAAGAATGTGTCATCTGTGTTGTGACGGTGGTTGCCGGGCTTGTGGTGGGCGTTGTAGACGTAAGTGTCCAGTGGGGGGTTTTACTTTAACCTTTCGTATGAATGGTTTGTAGTTTTCCCCCGTGGGGGTCGGAGTGAGGTGTGTGGGAAGGAGGGGGTGGGTGTGTGTTGGGTCAGAAAACTAGTGTTATTGTTGGGTTTTTTATATATCTGTCTGTGGAAACATGTTTTGGGAAAGAACGATATATTTAGAACGTTTTACAGGTGAAGAGGTAAAGTGTTTAACAATGTATAGAACAAATTTAAAAGATAGTCAGAAAAGTGTAGGTTAACAAGAAAAGTCGTATGACTAAGGGAAGAAAAATATAATATACAGTATATGGAAAACATGTAAATTTATAGAATCATGCCCAATCGCTTAGGAATTGAAAACAATCAAAAAGAAAAAAAATTAAGTACAATAATATCCTCATCATCATCAGGGGGGGTTATTTAGGGTCGCCGTTAGTCTGGGTGACGGTCTGGTAATAGGGGGTGTGTGGTGGTTGTGGCTTTGACCTTGGTGGTTCACTTTCACTTTGGAAGGGAGGGGTGGATATACCGTTAGGTCTGTCATTAGGAATGAGGGTCTGGGGGCGAGCTGGCCCGGGGCCAGTTTTGGAGGGGGGTCTAAGTGGTTTCGGTCGGGGGTAGTGATAGGGAGGTTTTAAAGATGAAACGGGCAGGTCGAGTCGGGGTTGTTGTTGCGGAAGAGGTTGGTGCTGGGGAGGGGTTGAATTGTGTAGAGAGTTGTGGTCGTGAGTGGGGTTTGGGGAAGGGTGAGTAAGGCTGAATGTTGAGAGTTTACTATGATCGGGTGGTTGGGAGGTTTGGGGGGGGGGGTTTTGATAGGGAGAGGGGGGGGGGGGGGTCTGGGCAGGCAGGGTTGTGGTTTGAGAGGGGTTGAATTTGGACTGCTTTTATTTTCGGGAGAGACATGGATGGGATTTCGAGGAGTGGTTGAAGTTGAGACATTGATTATGTTGTTTGCGGCGAGAGAGAGAGTATTTGGGGTTAAGCCAAGGTGGAAAAAGTTTTGTGGTTGGATTGGGATGGGAGTGGTATTTTGTTGAGCGGGATCTTTGGGGGTGGAACTTGGGGCGGGTGGGGTAATGGTGAAGAGGGGGGTAAGATAGGGGGGAAAAAGGAGGTAGGGGTTATGTACGGGGGTGATTGTTCGTTCTGAATGTGGTCGTGAGAGGTTAGGCTGGCAGGGTGGGTATTGGTGGAGGTTGAAAGTTTAGCTGGAATCATGATGGTGGGGGACCGACTGGTGAGCAGGTGTTCGGTACGCATGAGGGGGGGGGGGAAATCTCTTTGGGGGGGGTCAGGCGTGAGGGGGGGATTAACGGCGCGTGTGGGAGGATCAGAGTGGTGGGGTGTGTCGGTGGCAGTGACGGTTTGGTTAGAGGTTATATGGGATTGGTGGGTTTGTCTGTCATAAGGGGTTGAGTCAAGTGTGGGGTTTTGAAGTTTATTAGGGGTGTGAATTGTGGGGGGGTGGAAGGGAGCTACTGACGGAAAACTGTCACAAGGGAAATTTTGTTGGTGGGGGAATAGCTGAGCATTTCTGGGGGAAGGGGGGGGAACATGGTTGGGTCCATAGGTCGTCACGCGTGAGGGGAGGATTAACGGTGCGTGTGGGAGGGTCAGGGTGGTGAGAGGTGAGCGAGTTAGAAAACGGGATTTGTTGGGGGGACTGCGGAGGGTTGGTGGGGGAAGAGTTAGGTGTAGAACAGGGGTTATTGGTAGAGGACTGATGTATTGATTTGGGGTTGTTAACAGAACGAATTTGGGGAATTTTCTTGGTGTCAGTGTCGGTCTGGTTAAAGGTTATGTGGGACTGGGGAGGATTAGTGGGGGAAGAGTTAGGCATAGGACATGGGTTATTGAGGGAGGAGTGATGTACTGATTTGGGGTTGTTAACAGGACGAGTTTGGGGAATTTTCTTGGTGGCAGTCTCGGTCTGGTTAGAGGTTATCTGGGACTGGTGAGTTTGTTTGACATGAAAGGGCGAGTCAAGTGTGGGGTTTTGAAGTTTTCTAGGGGTGTGAATTGTGTGGGGGTGGAAGGGAGCTACTGACGGAAAACTGTCACAAGGGGAATTTTGTTGTTTGTGGAATAGCTGAACATTTCTGGGGGCATGGGGAAAACATGTTTTGGTAGGCCTACATAGGTAGGCATAGCTAGAAAACGGGGCTTGTGGGGGGGACTGCGGAGGGTTGGGGGGGGAAGAGTTAGGTGTAGAACAGGGGTTATTGGTAGAGGACTGATGTATTGATTTGGGGTTGTTAACAGGACGAATTTGGGGAATTTTCTTGGTGGCAGTCACGGTCTGGTTAGAGGTTATCTGGGACTGGTGAGTTTGTTTGACATTCATAGAAAAAGGATGGGGTAACACAATTGATGGAAGATGATCGTTGGTGGATGGCTGGGCAGGGGAAAATTTAGGGATGGTCAGAGAGGATAGAGGCAAGGAAGAGTGCACTGGGGTTGGACTTTCACCGGAAGTCATTTTGGAAGGGTGCACGGAGTCTTGGATAGGGGCCGAAGGGTTGGATAGGGGATTCATCGAACTGAGTAGGCATTCTTCTCTGATGGAGAGCATATGTTCTTCGAATAAGCCATACGGGTCGAGATGGGCGGTGATGTGGGGTGGGAGGATGTTTAACAATGCGGTGAATAAGAGTTCATTTTGTTGGTCGTAATCTTCATAGCTATACGTGGTCCTCACGTATCTGTAGAGTTGTATGAGGGTCACATTTATATCCCCTTCATACTTGATCTCGTCGATTTTATTATTTTGGGGGCGATGAGGGAACCCAAAAGTGGCCCTAAGGTCCGGATCACGAGGGATCGAAACTGGTTCCAGGTACTCTCTGACGTTACCTGTTTAGCAATTTGGGAAACGGCTTTTCCCAACTGCATAATGTGCAATAATGCAACGGCGATTTTTTCGCGGTCATTTTGAAGTGCCACATCTAACACTGGTTTTATTATGTCTAAGTAAGTGGCAATATCATACGTGTTTACATCATACTTGGGAATGTGTGTGAGTGGCTGCCAAATTTCGCGATGTTGCCATGCTTCTACTGTTCCAAACTTGCAGTGTAATGCAACCTTTTATCCGAATCAAGAACCACCGCTGCCGCCAATGTTATGCCCTGTTTTTCTACAGGATTAACTTGGGTAATGTGAGTTCTAAATGACTGGGTATATAAGGCTGCATGCACAATACAAGATATGAGGAATAGAGAACACAAAGAAACACATGGTAACAAGTTACACGATCACGTTTATTTATATACCACTGCAGAATACTCGTGCAAGACAATATAATAGAATCGAACAACACTAGCATAAGTGGATCTGGATGGAGCCTAGTCTCCCACTTCCAACGTTCAGGTATTAATCTTCTGATCACTGGCTTTAATTCAACAGGTTTATATACCGAAGACCATCAATGTTACTTATAGAATCATATTCACTGTTAGATTTATTACTGGTAGCTCTGGTGCACAAGTAGTAGTTCACAGACTAGATTAGACACGTGTATTTTAGAGCACGGGAATTCTAGTAACCTCAGGGGGTACTGATCTAAGTTTTATATTCTTGTCTCAGAAATACATAGAACGCAAATCAGTGGGCGAACATTCAGATATCACTAGGGTTTCCTTCTAGGTAATAATATCTGGGTATATGGTTGATTACGAGAGTTAGTATCGCCTGTTAATTAATGAACACTGATACGCTTAGCACTTCCTAATTGAATGGTTATATGGATTATACTGGGGCAAAGAGATAGCCACTTCGTAGAAATATTAATTAGTGAATCTCTAAACAGCACTGTAACATGTAGTACTGATAAAGGTAATCTTGGGTAGTATCTGATGGGTCTGGTCCTGGTTATCTTGCGTCCATGATGTTGGGGGCTAACGACTGGTTCCGCGGCCGTCCAGGGGGTCCATATGTGTGAAGTTCTCAAATACGTGGACAGGTCCTTCTATCCAAATCTGCCACGGAGTCTGCCGGCTCTGGAATCTCTCAACTCCGGAACAACACAAGGGCAGAGCTAGAGGTTAACTTCAGGGTAGTGACCACTGGTTGGTGTCTAGCTTTCAACTGATTTGACTGGGGGCGGGAGCTAGGTTTATAGGCTCGGTTCTGGACCCTGTAGACAGTAGGGATCTCGAGTCTTATGGACTTATTTGAGCTCTCAATAGATATGGGGACTAGGTAAGATGGTGATTACTGTTGTGGCACATGGCTATAGGAAGCCTTCATATTTTAATATAACTGAGCCTTAGTAATAGGTACTATTTTGGCTATACTGGAAGTATTTAGGGGAGAGAGACTGGATCTACTTTGCGAGGAGGATGGGGACAGCTGTGATAGGAGCGTCTCTCTTAGATTGTTCAATCTTCATTCTATGGTATAGCTGAGGTGCTAATTTAGTGATCAGAGTATGCAAGAAAGGTAAATGGTTTATTGGGAGTTAATAGAGGTTAGTAAAGGTGTTAGTCATGCATGGTTAGTTCATTGATAGGAAGAATTCCTGTGCTACCTGGCAATGACTCAGAAGTCAAAACAGGGGCCAGGTATACCTCCGCGGGGGTGGGGGTCTCCCTCCTCGGGTGGGCAAAAAGGGGGAGCTGGGCGCCCTCTCTCTGTGATAGTCGTCCGGCGGCTGTGGCTAGGGGCTTGCCATATCACCAGTGTTTGTAATAACCCTCTGTGTATGAGACAGATGTGGGTGTCCTTAATACCAAAACCGAAGGTGCCTTGGCTAGCTGGTTTTACTCGGCTGGTTGTTAATTGTAGGGTTTGCTGGATGTGGTGGAGACTGGGTTGCTAACTCTGCCACATTTATCTGAAAGTATGGCAATAGAAGTTAGTTACTGGCGAGGCGGCTAGCCTCGCACCGACGACCATTGGGTGCAGGGTTGTGAATGGGTTGTAAGAGAATAGATGGCATGCAAGGGGCTAGTAAAGTTCTAATGTTGTTCTGGCCTACTAAGTGAAGGTAGGCTGGATAGGAGTACTGTATATATATAAAAGGTTGGAGAGCGTTAGCAACGGACAATTCAAGGATCTTCAAGAGGTATGAGAGAGAGGCTAGGTCGGACAAGAGTCGAGAAGCGCGGGTGTCTTAATGAGGGGGGGAAGTTCAGGGGCTACAGGGAAATTTGCCCCTAAGGTCCCTGGGCGTGGGGGTGGCATTAGGCTACAATTGATATTGGAGTTTGAAAAGACAGTGAAAGTACGTTAGTCAAATGCTACCGGGGGATGCAAATACGGGGTGGTATATGAGTCTGGAAAAGATAGAATTATGTAGTCAGTACGAGGGGTTATGGATACTATTAGTTGGCCCTGGGAACTGCGTTTTCTATGAAATATATATACCAAAAAAGCGGCAGTTCGTAGGGGTACTTAGTTATTGTTTCGAGGTACTTATGACAGATACTGGTAACAAGGTTATCTATACAATCTCTGGTTGGGGTAAGAGGTGTATGACACGAAGCAAATTGGCGTGGTGTGGACTGTGGATACGAAGGAGGCAAGTGGAAGACGTATGACAATTGTGGAAAAGTAAATGGAAAAAGGTGAACACAATGGCGGATAAAGATACTTAACCTAAGGATTGAATACATAGATTTATGGGGGGTTGGGTCTTCAGAAAGCTTAGTCTGGCAAGACAAGATGTTAGGGAATGTTAATATTAATACTTAAACTAAGGATTGCATACATCGATGAACGACGACATTATAGTCGTCGTCCTAATAAGGTGATGAAACCTGGTTGATCTGTACTTGGCACAATACGACACAAGGACAGTGCCGCTATGTCGTATCAATACTGGTGGCAGTTAATATTATAGAGACACTTAGTTACTAGAGGAACAATGCAAGGGGGCGACTGAACACGGGTTACATATATCTATACTCGTCATGGGAAATGATATACGAGGTCTAGGGACAGGCGTGGGTGTTTTAACTTCTAAGATATATAACATCTACTTCTCGGATGTAAGAACATACATAGATATAATTATGGCTGTCTGATGTGTTGGCATTGGCTCAACGTCGGGACAGGGCATGGGTGTTTTTAATATGAATGTATATTCCTGTTCATCATCTTTGTAGTTAGGAGTGTAGGACACGAGGGGGTAGTATACGTGAGGTGTGGAAAAATGGTCAGTTTAGAAGGGGTATCTAGGTGCGGCCTGGAGCTGCTTAGCCCTGCGGGCTTGGGCCTGTCTGAATTGGCTGGCTCGGTCAGCTGGTCCTTTCGTTCTGTGGACCTTTCCTTTGGGTGTTTCTGTGTGGTGTTCGTTCGTGGCTTCTGTGTTGGGCTTCTCGTTCTGGGGCATTTTACTTCCCTCTCCTTCATTATAGGCTCGTCCTCGAGCCTCAAGGGTGAAGTAAAAAGAAGCATAGTCATGGTGGGTCATTTTGAGGGTATTTAGAAGGTTCCACCAAGCAAGAGAGCGACGGTCAGGTTTCTTTTGTAAGTCAATGTATACCTGTAAGAATGTGTCATCTGTGTTGTGACGGGTGGTTGCCCGGGCTTGAGGTGGGCGTTGTAGACGTAAGTGTCCAGTGGGGGTTTTTACTTTAACCTTTCGTATGAATGGTTTGTAGTTTTCCCCCGTGAGGGTCGGAGTGAGGTGTGTGGGAAGGAGGGGGTGTGTGTTGTGTGGCTTGGGTCTTTAGTGTCAAAACGGGGTGTTATTTTTGTATAACTGTCTTTAAATCTGATGGGTCTGTTGATTATTCTACCTCTGGCGGTCCTGCTGGGAAGGTAGATGTTTGTCGTGGGACTTGAGTCGCTCGACGACGATGTTTTATATTGAGGGGAAGAACGTTTTACAGGTGAAGGTAAAGTGTTTAACAATGTATAGAACAAATTTAAAAGATAGTCAGAAAAGTGTAGGTTAACAAGAAAAGTCGTATGACTAAGGGAAGAAAAATATAATATACAGTATATGGAAAACATGTAAATTTATAGAATCATGCCCAATCGCTTAGGAATTGAAAACAATCAAAAAGAAAAAAAATTAAGTACAATAATATCCTCATCATCATCAGGGGGGGTTATTTAGGGTCGCCGTTAGTCTGGGTGACGGTCTGGTAATAGGGGTGGTTGTGGTGGTTGTGGCTTTGACCTTGGTGGTTCACTTTCACTTTGGAAGGGAGGGGTGGATATACCGTTAGGTCTGTCGTTAGGAATGAAGGTCTGGGGGCGAGCTGGCCCGGGGCCAGTTTTGGAGGGGGGTCTAAGTGGTTTCGGTCGGGGGTAGTGATAGGGAGGTTTTAAAGATGAAACGGGCAGGTCGAGTCGGGGTTGTTGTTGCGGAAGTGGTTGGTGCTGGGGAGGGGTTGAATTGTGTAGAGAGTTGTGGTCGTGAGTGGGGTTTGGGGAAGGGTGAGTAAGGCTGAAGGTTGAGAGTTTACTATGATCGGGTGGTTTGGAGGTTTGGGGTGTGGGGATTTGAAAGGGGGAGGGTGGGGGGGGGGGGCAGGGTTGTGGTTTGAGAGGGGTTGAATTTGGACTGATTTTATTTTCGGGAGAGACATGGATGGGATTTCGAGGAGTGGTTGAAGTTGAGAGGTTGATTATGTTGTTTGGGGCGAGAGAGAGAGAGTATTTTGGGGTTTAGCCAAGGTGGAAAAAGTTTTGTGGTTGGATTGGGATGGGAGTGGTATTTTGCCGAGGGGGATTTTTGGGGGTGGATTTGGGGGGGGGTGGGGTAACGGTGAAGAGGGGGGTAAGATAGGGGGGAAAAAGGAGGTAGGGGTTATGGACGGGGGTGATTGTTCGTTCTGAATGTGGTCGTGAGAGGTTAGGCTGGCAGGGTGGGAATTGGTGGAGGTTGAAAGTTTAGCTGGGCTCATGATGGTGGGGGACCGACTGGTGAGCAGGTGTTCGGTACGCATGACGGGGGGGGGGGGGGGGAAATCACTTTGGTGGGGGTCACGCATGAGGGGGGGATTAACGGCGCGTGTGGGAGGATCAGAGTGGTGGGGTGTGTCGGTGGCAGTGACGGTTTGTTTAGAGGTTATATGGGATTGGTGGGTTTGTCTGTCATAAGGGGTTGAGTCAAGTGTGGGGTTTTGAAGTTTATTAGGGGTGTGAATTGTGGGGGGGTGGAAGGGAGCTACTGACGGAAAACTGTCACAAGGGAAATTTTGTTGGTGGGGGAATAGCTGAGCATTTCTGGGGGAAGGGGGGGAACATGGTTGGGTCCCTAGGTCGTCACGCGTGAGGGGAGGATTAACGGTGCGTGTGGGAGGGTCAGGGTGGTGAGAGGTGAGCGAGTTAGAAAACGGGATTTGTTGGGGGACTGCAGAGGGTTGGTGGGGGAAGAGTTAGGTGTAGAACAGGGGTTATTGGTAGAGGACTGATGTATTGATTTGGGGTTGTTAACAGGACGAATTTGGGGAATTTTCTTGGTGTCAGTGTCGGTCTGGTTAAAGGTTATGTGGGACTGGGGAGGATTAGTGGGGGAAGAGTTAGGCATAGGACATGGGTTATTGAGGGAGGAGTGATGTACTGATTTGGGGTTGTTAACAGGACGAGTTTGGGGAATTTTCTTGGTGGCAGTCTCGGTCTGGTTAGAGGTTATCTGGGACTGGTGAGTTTGTTTGACATGAAAGGGCGAGTCAAGTGTGGGGTTTTGAAGTTTTCTAGGGGTGTGAATTGTGTGGGGGTGGAAGGGAGCTACTGACGGAAAACTGTCACAAGGGGAATTTTGTTGTTTGTGGAATAGCTGAACATTTCTGGGGGCATGGGGAAAACATGTTTTGGTAGGCCTACATAGGTAGGCATAGCTAGAAAACGGGGCTTGTTGGGGGGACTGCGGAGGGTTGGTGGGGGAAGAGTTAGGTGTAGAACAGGGGTTATTGGTAGAGGACTGATGTATTGATTTGGGGTTGTTAACAGGACGAATTTGGGGAATTTTCTTGGTGGCAGTCACGGTCTGGTTAGAGGTTATCTGGGACTGGTGAGTTTGTTTGACATGCATAGAAAAAGGATGGGGTAACACAATTGATGGAAGATGATCGTTGGTGGATGGCTGGGCAGGGGAAAATTTAGGGATGGTCAGAGAGGATAGAGGCAAGGAAGAGTGCACTGGGGTTGGACTTTCACCGGAAGTCATTTTGGAAGGGTGCACGGAGTCTTGGATAGGGGATTCATCGAACTGAGTAGGCATTCTTCTCTGATGGAGAGCATATGTTCTTCGAATAAGCCATACGGGTCGAGATGGGCGGTGATGTGGGGTGGGAGGATGTTTAATAATGCGGTGAATAAGAGTTCATTTTGTTGGTCGTAATCTTCATAGCTATACGTGGTCCTCACGTATCTGTAGAGTTGTATGAGGGTCACATTTATATCCCCTTCATACTTGATCTCGTCGATTTTTATTATTTTGGGGGCGATGAGGGATCCCAAAAGTGGCCCTAAGGTCCGGATCACGAGGGATCGAAACTGGTTCCAGGTACTCTCTGGCGTTACCTGTTTAGCAATTTGGAAAACGGCTTTTCCCAACTGCATAATGTGCAATAATGCAACGGCGATTTTTTCGCGGTCATTTTGAAGTGCCACATCTAACACTGGTTTTATTATGTCTAAGTAAGTGGCAATATCATACGTGTTTACATCATACTTGGGAATGTGTGTGAGTGGCTGCCAATTTCGCGATGTTGCCATGCTTCTACTGTTCCAAACTTGCAGTGTAATGCAACCTTTTATCCGAATCAAGAACCACCGCTGCCGCCAATGTTATGCCCTGTTTTTCTACAGGATTAACTTGGGTAATGTGAGTTCTAAATGACTGGGTATATAAGGCTGCATGCACAATACAAGATATGAGGAATAGAGAACACAAAGAAACACATGGTAACAAGTTACACGATCACGTTTATTTATATACCACTGCAGAATACTCGTGCAAGACAATATAATAGAATCGAACAACACTAGCATAAGTGGATCTGGATGGAGCCTAGTCTCCCACTTCCAACGTTCAGGTATTAATCTTCTGATCACTGGCTTTAATTCAACAGGTTTATAATTATACCGAAGACCATCAATGTTACTTATAGAATCATATTCACTGTTAGATTTATTACTGGTAGCTCTGGTGCACAAGTAGTAGTTCACAGACTAGATTAGACACGCGTATTTTAGAGCACGGGAATTCTAGTAACCTCAGGGGGTACTGATCTAAGTTTTATATTCTTGTCTCAGAAATACATAGAACGCAAATCAGTGGGCGAACATTCAGATATCACTAGGGTTTCCTTCTAGGTAATAATATCTGGGTATATGGTTGATTACGAGAGTTAGTATCGCCTGTTAATTAATGAACACTGATACGCTTAGCACTTCCTAATTGAATGGTTATATGATTATACTGGGGCAAAGAGATAGCCACTTCGTAGAAATATTAATTAGTGAATCTCTAAACAGCACTGTAACATGTAGTACTGATAAAGGTAATCTTGGGTAGTATCTGATGGGTCTGGTCCTGGTTATCTTGCGTCCATGATGTTGGGGGCTAACGACTGGTTCCGCGGCCGTCCAGGGGGTCCATATGTGTGAAGTTCTCAAATACGTGGACAGGTCCTTCTATCCAAATCTGCCACGGAGTCTGCCGGCTCTGGAATCTCACTCCGGAACAACACAAGGGCAGAGCTAGAGGTTAACTTCAGAGTAGTGTCCACTGGTTGGTGTCTAGCTTTCAACTGATTTGACTGGGGGCGGGAGCTAGGTTTATAGGCTCGGTTCTGGACCCTGTAGACAGTAGGGATCTCGAGTCTTATGGACTTATTTGAGCTCTCAATAGATATGGGGACTAGGTAAGATGGTGATTACTGTTGTGGCACATGGCTATAGGAAGCCTTCATATTTTAATATAACTGAGCCTTAGTAATAGGTACTATTTTGGCTATACTGGAAGTATTTAGGGGAGAGAGACTGGATCTACTTTGCGAGGAGGATGGGGACAGCTGTGATAGGAGCGTCTCTCTTAGATTGTTCAATCTTCATTCTATGGTATAGCTGAGGTGCTAATTTAGTGATCAGAGTATGCAAGAAAGGTAAATGGTTTATTGGGAGTTAATAGAGGTTAGTAAAGGTGTTAGTCATGCATGGTTAGTTCATTGATAGGAAGAATTCCTGTGCTACCTGGCAATGACTCAGAAGTCAAAACAGGGGCCAGGTATACCTCCGCGGGGGTGGGGGTCTCCCTCCTCGGGTGGGCAAAAAGGGGGAGCTGGGCGCCCTCTCTCTGTGATAGTCGTCCGGCGGGTGTGGCTAGGGGCTTGCCATATCACCAGTGTTTGTAATAACCTTCTGTGTATGAGACAGATGTGGGTGTCCTTAATACCAAAACCGAAGGTGCCTTGGCTAGCTGGTTTTACTCGGCTGGTTGTTAATTGTAGGGTTTGCTGGATGTGGTGGAGACTGGGTTGCTAACTCTGCCACATTTATCTGAAAGTATGGCAATAGAAGTTAGTTACTGGCGAGGCGGCTAGCCTCGCACCGACGACCATTGGGTGCAGGGTTGTGAATGGGTTGTAAGAGAATAGATGGCATGCAATGGGCTAGTAAAGTTCTAATGTTGTTCTGGCCTACTAAGTGAAGGTAGGCTGGATAGGAGTATATATATAAAAGGTTGGAGAGCGTTAGCAACGGACAATTCAAGGATCTTCAAGAGGTATGAGAGAGAGGCTAGGTCGGACAAGAGTCGAGAAGCGCGGGTGTCTTAATGAGAGGGGGGGAAGTTCAGGGGCTACAGGGAAATTTGCCCCTAAGGTCCCTGGGCGTGGGGGTGGCATTAGGCTACAATTGATATTGGAGTTTGAAAAGACAGTGAAAGTACGTTAGTCAAATGCTACCGGGGGATGCAAATACGGGGTGGTATATGAGTCTGGAAAAGATAGAATTATGTAGTCAGTACGAGGGGTTATGGATACTATTAGTTGGCCCTGGGAACTGCGTTTTCTATGAAATATATATACCAAAAAAGTGGCAGTTCGTAGGGGTACTTAGTTATTGTTTCGAGGTACTTATGACAGATACTGGTAACAAGGTTTTCTATACAATCTCTGGTTGGGGTAAGAGGTGTGTGACACGAAGCAAATTGGCGTAGTGTGGACTGTGGATACGAAGGAGGCAAGTGGAAGACGTATGACAATTGTGGAAAAGTAAATGGAAAAAGGTGAACACAATGGCGGATAAAGATACTTAACCTAAGGATTGAATACATAGATTTATGGGGCGATGGGTCTTCAGAAAGCTTAGTCTGGCAAGACAAGATGTTAGGGAATGTTAATATTAATACTTAAACTAAGGATTGCATACATCGATGAACGACGACATTATAGTCGTCGTCCTAATAAGGTGATGAAACCTGGTTGATCTGTACTTGGCACAATACGACACAAGGACAGTGCCGCTATGTCGTATCAATACTGGTGGCAGTTAATATTATAGAGACACTTAGTTACTAGAGGAACAATGCAAGGGGGCGACTGAGCACGGGTTACATATATCTATACTCGTCATGGGAAATGATATACGAGGTCTAGGGACAGGCGTGGGTGTTTTAACTTCTAAGATATAACATCTACTTCTCGGATGTAAGAACATACATAGATATAATTATGGCTGTCTGATGTGTTGGCATTGGCTCAACGTCGGGACAGGGCATGGGTGTTTTTAATATGAATGTATATTCCTGTTCATCATCTTTGTAGTTAGGAGTGTAGGACACGAGGGGGTAGTGTACGTGAGGTGTGGAAAAATGGTCAGTTTAGAAGGGGTATCTAAGTGCGGCTTGGAGCTGCTTGGGCCTGTCTGAATTGGCTGGCTCGGTCAGCTGGTCCTTTCGTTCTGTGGACCTTTCCTTTGGGTGTTTCTGTGTGGTGTTCGTTCGTGGCTTCTGTGGTGGGCTTCTCGTTCTGGGGCATTTTAGTATACCTTGTTTCCACTACTTCACCAATCTATTTAATTATCCCATCCCCTTGATAGACCTTATATCTATTATTGTATTAACGACGAGCTCTCAGATAACTAGATAGGATTTTGGGCCTTATGCAGAGACATAATTGTTAATGAGACCTAGGAAGCTTTTTTGTTGTCTCATATTTGGTGGTTTCATGCTTGCTAGTGTGTTCTTGTGTCAGGTTAGCAGGGGCTAGACCGGAGGGGAGGCTTTTTGCGATCCTTTAAGTAAAGTCTGCTGGTGCGAGTCCTGTGGACCCGCACGACTTTACTAGGATACCCGTGGGAGTATGGGGGCATTTTCTTGTCTGTGTCCCTGTGTGTCTAGTGTTGTGTTGTGTGAGGACCCTTGGCTAGTCCACTCAGCACTACGCTAGCACGTCTTGCTTTTGTTTTAGGGTCGCCAGGAGAGAGTCAGATACTTGCGATCTGAGTCTCTCAAGAGAGCACCCTTTCAATTAGAGTAATTTGGCGCACAGACTTGGGAACGCCCCTAGGCTAGAGCAGGTGGCTCAGCCCGGGTATCCGAAGCCTATATCCTTCCAGCTAGACCTCTGCCACTTGGCAGATTAACAGCTAGGGGTTTATGATCTCTGTATGCTTGTTATTGCGCCACAGTTTACCGTTTTTGTGAGCATTGTGAGTCAGGGTGTGGCTTAGAGACTCTGTCCGAGCAGGCTTGCCTGACTAAGAGTGAGAAGCACACCTGTATGTGGTTATGTTGCGAGTTGCTGCCTTTATTTAATTATACCTATGCCATTATACACTGTATGGCCTATCACTAGTATTTATTCCTGCTTATGAGTTAAGAGTTCTCTAAATCCGTAACGTACTTTCTTTGCTAAGCATCAGATCCTACAGTAGCCGCATGCAGTTTAGAAACCCGCATCTTGTCTACCTGTACGATGTTTTGAGGACTGTTTGCTTTCACTTTCTTTCATGCAGGGGTGATTAGTTGTATTAATTAACGTAACGTTAAATGTACTTTCTTCTAGTTTGTTATTAAATTGTTTCTGCAATTTAATTCCGTCATCTATCTTTTCCTTGAAGCTTTAAGTCAACTTAATTGTGTGATCTTTTATATAGCCTGCTTGACTATCAGCAGTCTATAGT
The DNA here is from genome assembly GCA_032716605.1 of Paralithodes platypus. Taxonomy (NCBI): domain Eukaryota; kingdom Metazoa; phylum Arthropoda; class Malacostraca; order Decapoda; family Lithodidae; genus Paralithodes; species Paralithodes platypus. The sequence continues at coordinate 41,421,151 of CM064568.1, read as the reverse complement.
GCGTGCACCCTGTAACCGAGTCATAGGATACCTCGTTGTCCAGGCAGGACTCTTGACGGTTTAGGGTGGTTTGTTACCTGGATTTATAGATAAGGGTTGGATCTAGCGTTTTCCGTTGTTGCTTGTTGCCGCATACCTAGTCCAATAGAAAGAGCCCAGTGTTTATATATCCCAGGACGTAACAGTTGCGTCCTTTGCGAGTGCAGCATTGTGTTGACTGAGGGTTTTGGCCTGTACCAGTTCCACACTTTGCTGCCTCTTTGCTTGTCTTTAGAGGGTCGCCAGGATAGAACCAGATACTTGTGATCTGGATCTATCAAGAGAGCACCCTAGTCAATTAACGTAACTTAAAGGATGCAGTCTTAAGGACATCGCTAGGCTACGAGCCTGTCTTGCTCAACCCCAGTTCCTTACCTAGAGTATCCCAGCTAGACATTATTAATCGAGTAGACACTTGTTAGTATTTAATATAATTAATATAAGCTCTTTGATAGGTACGCATTATTATTCACAGAATTTATTAGTCTAGGTTGTTGCTGAGCCGCACAACCATAGCAGACTGTTTCGTTGATGAGGAAGTACTTCTTTTAGTGTCGAGCATTGCTACCGTTGCGCATTTATCGTATTCTCGTGTCAGTTAACATTATATGTCCTATCTTTTAGTGTATTCAATTTACACGTGTGGTGTCCTGCCTCCTGCCTTTATATAGTTTAAGATACGAGCATCTTATGAGCATCAGACTTTCTTCAGAAGTTTCCAGGTCTATGCTGTAGGACTATACTTCACTTTCTTTCAGATAGGAGTGAAGAGTTTATTGTTGTTTAGAGTAACTGTATTGAAGCATCTTTTTATTGTATTAAACCTTGCAGTAATTTAATTGATCTTTCCATAGATTCCTTTTTATGCATTTTAACGTAACTTGCATCTTTGTTATCAGGCTATACCAGTGTGGGTTAGCCTGAAGTAGAATACATTTATGCCCAGTTAAGGATACCCCGCTATCGCAGATTAACTCTGGAGGGTATAGGTGTTTTTGTTCGCCGGCATATAAGTTCGAGGGTTTGGATCTAGCGTACCGTTGTTGCATAGTGCCCTATTACTAGTCCAATCATTAACCCATAACTAGCGGCGCGCAACATAAGTCGAGTTAAATAAAGCTGGACTATGTGGCGGCGCTCGACATAACTCGAGTGGCAATTTCAGCACGTAATGTGGCTGAGAGAGAGACAAGTGGTGGCAGGAGACTAGCGAGCGTATGACTGCTCCAGACCACCGCGGCGAACCTACTGACACAAATCTCAGCTCCCTCCTCCCTCTCTCACTCGCTACATACTCAATTATGTACCGAAAGTACCGAATTACCTGCTTTTTGCACTCGCGTTGCACGGTTATTGCAAGAAAACTATCCATCATACAAGGATCGTTATGGTGTCATTCGAAAGCTCTGTTTATGCCCTTTCAGGGATAGGTACTTGTTTTACGTTCTGGGTCTTATTTAGGCATGAAAATGATCACGTAAACAGCCCTATTTTGGCTAAAAACACCCCGCTGGGCGGTACACATAAATAAACCGCATAGGCCACTCGTAAGGTGTTAAGTGCCCTTGTTTTATTCGTAGTCCCGGTCGTAACAATATATATATATATATATATATTATGTTTTCTCCACTAACCAACTTTACTCCTAAATTCGATTAATGAAATTAAAAAACACATGTGGCAGTCCGGGGATTCGAACCCAGGACGCTCACACCGAAAATCAACACACTTATGCATTGCGCCACGAAGACAGTTATATATAAACCATGGTGTTTATCAGTGTATCCTTGAACATTGCATATACGTCATGTTAGCTGTGGGCTTAAGTGAGGCTTTTGGGGAGTTAGCAAGTCTATAAACACGGCTTTCATAGTGGTGGTGGTGGAGGTGGTGGTGTTGTTCATTGGTAGTGTGAGCAGTTGTGATGTTGGTGATGTGCTGCTAACCTGCCATAACACACAAACTCCATACAAGGTTGTATTTTACTTTTTATTAGATAATGTTGTTATTTTCTTGTTTTGAATTGTAAGTTGCTAGCTATACGTGCTCCTGTCGTGTGTTAGAGCAATGTTTATAAACTGGGGTTACAGTTTTGATGTAGTGTAGAGTGGTGTAGTTTATAGCATGGTGAGTTGCTGGAGGTGATAGAGTTTGGTGTTGCAGTAATGTATGTATTATTATATTCAGTACGGTATTATTATCTCCAAGCGAAGTTTGCGGAGCTTATGCGATTGTCGTATGCTGTTTGTTTTGCTATTTGTTTGTAAGTAGGGAGTGATAAAAACCAATAATAGACAGCATTTTATGAAATTTCGTCAGTACCTTTATTTGGTGCCAAAATATAAACGATTAACAACATCCGATGACTCTCTCTCTCTCTCCCCCCCCCCCCCCACCTTCTCCTCGAAATGAACCCCCCGAAAGAAGTCTATACATTTTGGATTGATCTTCACGATGCTCATTAATTAAGTAACATATACTATAGTTACCCAAGGACTTTACATATAAACAAAGGAGATGGTTGGAACATCCTACATGGAGGCTAAGGGACTAAACCCCAAATACGACATAACACTCACATGCACACACCATGACCCAAAAACAGCAACAGATCTCCTTCAACCCTATCTCAACACACTACATGGCTGGTGCACTACAAACAGACTTAATCTAGCCCCAGCCAAATCCACCGCAACCCTGCTCACAAGTTGGACAGGAGAACACGAATACATCCCTCAACTCACCATAAACAACACACCCCTAACACATACACACACACCCAAAATCCTAGGAGTAACATATGATACTCATATGACATTCAAACAGCACACCACAAACTTTAAAAAAGAAACTGACACCCAGACTTAACGCCCTCAGGTCACTTGCTCACACAAAATTTGGACACAACAAAGAAACTACCACCACAGTATAAACAATACATAAGATCAGTGATGGAATACGCAAGCCCAGCCTGGGCTTCTAACCTAGCTGAAACACATCATAAGACCTTACAGACTATTCAAAACAAAGCCCTGAAGATCATTACAGGCTGCACAGCTACTTCACCCACAGATCACCTACATCAAGAAACCAAAATCCTCAAAGTCAAAGACCATCTGGACATGAGAGGCACTCAATTCCTGGCAGCAGCCTCCACGAACCAAGACCACCCACTAAACTACATGGCAACACACCCACAGACACCAAGAAATATAAAAACAACACCCAGCACACGGTATCACACACAATTATTGTCCTCTCTCCCTCCCTGCCCACCCCGAACCAACTTCCAAAAGCACATCCATACTCATATCTCTCACCGATCCATCCACTCACTCACAGACAACACGCAGCTGCATGCACGACCTCCCGAAATCCATCCTTCCGAATCCTCCCTTCCTCGCGAGGACAGAGTCCACCTGGCCAGGCTGAGATGCGGACACCATCCAGCTCTCCTGAGCTATCAGAAGAGACTGGATGACTCTGTTGTCGACGCCTGCCCGGGATGTAATACAGCACCCCATACCATTAAACACATCATAGAAGACTGCATTTCACACAACCACTTACGCCAACAACACAATCTACACTCAATGAGAGCTCTGTGGGAAAGCCCGATCGTGGCCATGGCCTTTCTCAGGGACTCGGGGCTGTTCGGCCAGGCAGCTTAGGGAACAACAACAACAACAATAACAACCCCCAAATATTCATGTCTTTATCTTCAATTCCATGAATGGAATTGAATGAAATTTGGATGTTGCATTCAACGGATACCAATTACTCAAATGGGCACCTCAACTTAAATAGGCTACAAACCAAATATGGCCACTATGCCAAAAACATATTTTAGAGCAAAAACAAAATGAATTATCAGAATCTCTCACTCATACTGTGATTACAAACCATTGATATAATAATTATATATTTGTATTTATTTTGTCTCAAGAGGAAATAGATAGAGGAAGGAAAAGCAAGGACAAAACAAAAAAGGTCCATGTGCCTAAAGGCATCCTCCATTAATAAAATGTTTGTAACAATCGGACTAATTCATATTAGAAAGGGAATATGGACGTCAGAGGGTTAATTGAGATAGTCTTTACCCTTATCATTCCCACAGATCCTTCTTAAACTGTATAAAATCGTCTAATGATAGCCAGAATAAGCTGTCAAAATGCGTCACAATCTTCAAAGGGTTAGTGTATGTTATTTGTATCGGCAGTCCAGGGGCCGGGGGGAATATATTTGTACCATGTCAAATATTTAAGGGGGGTCACCGGCTTTTTTTATTTTTCTCTCCTTTTCGCTCATTCCCTGGTTGTATTCATTCGGCCCCATTCAGCCAACTGTTTTAAGACGTTTATCCCCACCCAGGTGTCGATTTCTTCCTGGCGAGCGACAACAAGCCTATGGAGAAATCCGGTTTCGCCGGAGAAATTTTTCTGACGAAAAATGTACAACTTTAGCTTGCTGTCTAAACAAATATATACATATGCTGGCTTGCTACCGCTCGCCAGGAAAATATTGACACCTGGATGGGGGTAAACGTCTTAAAACAGTAGGCTAAATGGGGCCGAATGGATACAAGCCAAAGAGAGAGAGGGAGAGAAAGAGAGAAAAAAAGCGAGGTGGGCCACCTTAACCCGTTCAGTACCAGTTCCGTCCTTCTCATTGCATTATTCTGGCCACTAACAGACGATTTTATTCATCCAGCAGCTAACAGGCTTCAAAATATCTTAATTAACCTATTTTACGACCATAGATCCTTCTTAAGCTGCAATAAATCGTTAAATATAGCTAGAATACAATAGAAAAGACGTCGCCGGTACACAAGATGTTAAGGGGAGGCAGACCGTTTTTCTGGACCCCCTTCTCCCTAATGTTTAGCCCCACTAGTTTTGAGATTATAAGATGTTCGGCCCATTAGTTTGGCGATTTTAACATCTTTCGCCCCATTTCGTTGTCAATTTTAAGACCTTTCCTGCCATTTAGGTGTCGATTATTTCCTGGCGAGCGATAGCGAGCCTGCAATTTTAAGAGGAATCGGCCTTCGGCCGGGACATTTTTCTACCGAAAAATGTACAAATTTATCTTGAAGGGGGTGTTTTTCTAAGCTTGATGGAGGTCTAGGGAGGAAACTAAAAAAATATATGAATAAATGAATTAATAGACCAAACAAACGGCCAGCCTCCCCTTAAGATATGAACAAGGGTATGATAAAGGTATATATACATTCCTTAGGTATACTGGTAGGGATTTACCTCTCTATAGTTGTACTGTAGGGGTTAAGGGGGCCCACCTCGCTTTTGGTTTATCTTTCTCTCCCTTTCTCTTCGGCTTGTATCCATTCGGCCCCATTCAGCCTACTGTTTTAAGACGCTTACCCCCATCCAGGAGTCAATATTTTCCTGGCGAGCGGTAGCGAGCAGCATATACAGTATATATTTTTGTTTTGACAGGAAGTTAAATTTTTACATTTTTTGATAGAAAAATGTCTCCGGCGAAGCCGGATTTCTCCGCACAATGCACCTAATGGGGATAAACTTCGTAAAACAGTTGGCTGAATGGGGCCGAATGGATACAAGCCAGGGAAAGAGAGAAAAGGAGAGAAAGATACAAAAAAGCCGGTGACCCCCCTTAACCCTTTGAGTACCAGTGACGTGTACTAGGTTTTGTTCTAGCTGTAATTTTGACGATATTATGCAGCTGCTGAGGAAGGATCTGTGGTAGTTAAAAGAGTTGGTGGAGATATATTGAAGCCTTATTGTTTGCTAGAGGTCTTTCCTAAGCTGAATAAAATCGTCTAATAGTGACCAGCATATGATAAAAGGATAAATGGGCTAACTACCATCACTATCCCTCTAAATGGTCCTGCTATTATGGACACTTCAAGTACCTTTTCGTACCTACAATTGTTGCTATACCTCTGTAGCTCAAAAATGGCTGGAGCAAATGGGCTGTAAATGTGCGCACGTATCCCTGGCTGACCCTTCCCAAATTGGTTGATGTTAACCCCTTCTGTACCGGTGATGTACTTTTCATTATCATTATTGTGGCAACTATTGGATGTTTTTGTACAGCTTAGGAAGGACGTCTACTCATTAAAAAGGCTACAGGCTATATATATGAATTATTTTAGCTATCATAATTATATCCTTCCTAAGCTGAATAAAATCGTCTAAATGTAGCTGAAATAAAATTAAAAAGACGTCGCCGGTAGAGAAGGAGTTAAGGGGGGATGGGCTGGTTTTCTGGACCACTTTCTCCCTCATGTTTAGATTCATTAGTTTTCAGATGCTAAGATGTTTGCCCCATTAGTTAGTCGATTTTAAGACCTTTCGCCCCATTTCTTCGTCAATATTTAGACCTTTCGTGCTATTTAGGTGCCGATTTTTTCCCTGGCGAACGATAGTGATCCTGTAATGTGGGAAGAACCGGCCTTCGGCCGGGAAATTTGTCTACCGAAAAATGTACAAATTAATCTAGAAGGGGGATCTAATGGATGTTCTTTTTAAATTTGATGGAGGTCTAGGGAGGAAACTAGAAAAAATAATGAATACATGCAAAAATAATGATGGAGGTCTAGGGAGGAAACTAGAAAAATAATGAATACATGCAAAAAATCGGCCAAAAAGTGAACCATCCCCCCTTTAAAGCGTTTTGGCCTACCTACTTGGAACAAGGTAGAGTATTCAATTATAATCCACAAGGCAGTTTATCTTTGGGTAGTGGTGTTGTTATTTTGATGTGATACCCTTGGTCAATTAGTTCCCATGGCACGTATGGGGCAGTTAGTTGATATTTGTTGGTACCCTTTCTCCCTAATGCTTAGCCCCATTAGTTTTGAGATTTTGAGACGTTAGCTTCATTAGTTTGGCGATTTTGAGACCTTTTGTGCCATTTAGATGTCGATTTTATCCTGGCGAGCGATAGCGAGCCTGTAATTTTAGGAGGAATCGGCCTTCGGCCGGAAATTTTTTCTACCGAAAAATTTACAATTTTACAAGTTTTTTTTTAAAGGTTGATGGAGGTCTAGCGAGGAAACTAAAAATAAATAAATTTAACAAATAAATAGACCAAAAAATAAGCACAGCTACCCCCTTAACCCGTTTACTACCGGTGACATCCTATTCAGTATATTCTAGCAAGTATTAAACGATTTTATTCAACTTAGGAAGGAGGTTGGGACTGGGAATCCCACCTCCAGAATTGTTAAGAGGAGGCTGTAGGCACCAGCCGAACAGGGCGGTACTCCCGGGGAGTGCTAGGTAGCTGATAAGAAGAGCTGGAACTCCTGTTTCACCAACTGGCCTCCCTAGCTGATCCTTTCTGTGCCTCATCAATATTGAGGGCAACCCCAGCCTGCCCTCCAAAACACCTTCTCCCCCTATCAATACATTATACTACAAACACCTTACATACTAGGCCTACACTATATTTTCAAAAAACATGATGACAAATTCTCGACCCGCCTCGGAGTCCCCAGGGGGGACCAGAAATGCCCCCATTTATCTGACCCCTCTGACGAGTCCCCAAAATGCTCTGGACCACTTCCTTCTACTCTCACTATTCATTCATCAGCATACCCATACTCCCCACCAAGCCCTCTACACCCCATCATCTCCTGATATCACCTTTTGCTCCCATGAACTCGCCCCCACAACATCCTGGAGGGTGGGCAGAACCTTGGGCTCAGACCACCTCCCGATCATTATCACCACCAAAACAAGACTCGCCCCAGCTAGCCACAGACACACTTACACTAACTATAAAAGAGCTAACTGGGAAGCTTTCACAAATGAGACAGAACAACACTTTGAAACCTTAAACAGTACACCCATCACTAACATCAACAATGCTGTACACACATTCAACACGACTATCCAAAACGCCGACAAGAAACACATTCCAAGAGGTAACATAAAAAACACAACCCCAACTTCTCACCAGAAATTCAAAACCTCATCATACAACGCGACACACTGAAACACTCCCCAGCACCCCACACACAAGACATCAATCAACAAATTCAAGCACTCAACATCCAGATTAACAACAAAATACAAGAACAACAAACCCTAAATTGGAATAACTTCCTACAAACACTCGATCACAAAACAAACCCCAAAAAACTCTACAAAACACTAAACAGCATCACACTTTCCAACAGCAACACAACACAATCACATGCTGCAATCACAACAACAGACTCTACTCCTTCACGTAAACAACAAGCAAACACTCTCATCAATCACTTCTCTCATGTCAGTCACCTAAAACCCCACAAAGACGACCGACGTGTCATCCGACGAAAAAGACAACTCCCCACAGACCCTGACTATACACCCTTCACCAACAACCAGACAAAGCATATCATCAACAATCTCAAGCTCTCACCCGCCTGTGGCCTAGACAACATAAGCAACATTCACCTCAGACACCTGGGACCACAAGGCATACAAGCACTCACTAACATATCAAACTACAGCTACTCACACAACACAATACCAGACATCTGGAAGCATGGTATCATCATCACATTCCCCAAACCTAACAAAGACCCCACGCTACCCTCCTCACACCGCCCTATCACACTCCTTTGCACCCCCTCCAAAGTCATAGAGCGCCTTGTACTACAACTGATGACACCTGACTTACTCCTTTCTCCAACACAACACGGCTTCAGGCCATTGCACTCCACATACACTCTTCTTACAGACCTTACACAAAGAGCTTTTGATGGCATCAACTCAGCTAGACCACCACACAGATCAGTACTTGCCACACTCGACATTAGTAAAGCCTTCGATGCCATTCCCCGCCACAACCTAACAAACAAAATCTACAACACATACATGCACAACAACACAAAAAGATGGCTAGCCAACTTCTTAGCAGGCAGATGTGCACACGTATCTTTTGCCGGTCAGTCATCTAGCATTAGAAATTTCCCAAACGGAGTCCCGCAAGGATCCGTCCTGTCGCCCGCACTCTTCAATCTGTACATGCATGATATAAATACACCAAATTCACCCCAAATAACCATAGCCTCCTACGCAGACGACATAACACTCACAAGCACGCACCAAAACCCAGACACAGCAACAAGACTCCTTCAAGACTATCTCGACACATTACATGAATGGTGCACTACAAACAGACTCAATTTAGCCCCAGCTAAATCCACTGCAACCCTCCTCACAAGCTGGACAGGAGAGCACGATTACGTCCCGGGACTCAACATAAACAACACACCCCTAACACACACACACACACACACAAAATCCTAGGAGTAACATACGACACCCAAATGACATTCAAACAGCACACCACAAACACGAAAAAGAAACTGACACCCAGACTTAACGCCCTCAGATCACTTGCCCACACGAAATTTGGACATAACAAAGAAACCACCACCACAGTCTACAAACAATACATAAGATCAGTTATGGAATACACAAGCCCGGCCTGGGCTTCCAACCTAGCTGAAACACATCATAAGACCTTACAGACCATTCAAAATAAAGCCCTGAAAATCATCACAGGATGCACAGCTACGACACCCACAGATTACCTACATCAAGAAACCAAAGTCCTCAAAGTCAGAGATCATCTAGACATGAGAGGCACACAATTCCTGGCAGCAGCCTCCACGAATCAACACCACCCACTACACTACATGGCTACACACCCTCAGACACCAAGAAATATCAAAACAACACCCAGCACACGCTATCACACACAAATACTGTCTTCTCTCCCTCCCTGCCCACCCCAAAGCAACTTCCGGAAGCACATTCATACTCATATCACTCGCCGTTCCATTCACTCACTCATAGACAACACGCAGCTGCAAGCACGACCTCCCGAAATCCATCCTTCTGAATCCTCCCTTCCTCGCGAGGACAGAGTCCACCTGGCCAGGCTGAGATGCGGACACCATCCGGCTCTTCTGAGCTATCAGAAGAGACTGGATGACTCCGTCGTCGACACCTGCCCGGGTTGTAACACAGCACCCCATACCATTAAACACATCATAGAAGACTGCATTTCACACAACCACTTATGCCAACAACACAATTTACACTCTTTGAGAGCTCTGTGGGAAAGCCCGACCGTGGCCATGGTCTTCCTTAGGGACTCGGGGCTGTTCGGCCAGGCAGCTTAGGGAACAACAACAACAACAACTCTCACTATTAACTTTGCCAACATTCGTGGCCTTTCCTCTAACTTCCACTCTGTGGAACACCACCTCTCCTCTGCCAACCCTGATCTTCTCTTTCTCACCGAAACGCAGTTGTCTGGGTCTACTAAAAGCAAACCCTTCTCTGTATCCTCCTACTATCTCTATCCTCAATTTCAAGCCAAAGTTGGATGTTGTGTCTATGTACGCAACAATCTGTCTTTCTCTTGTGTTCCCAACTTATATTCTTCTGAATTTTCAACTCTCTGGCTAAGCTTTCTTGTCACTCTCAAACTAAATATTTCTGCGCTGTTTATCTCTCCCCTAATACTACTAACTCTCCAAAATTCTTTGACTATCTAACTTCTAAAGTGGAACACATTCTATCCATCTCTCCTTTCGCAGAAATCTCCATCTTAGGAGATTTCAACGTTCACCACCACCAATGGCTCCCCTCTGTTTCCACTGACCAACCTGGTGAACAAGCCTACGTCTTTTCTATCTTAAACGACCTAGAGTAGTTAGTCCAGCAACCCACCCATATCTCAGATCGCTTCAGAGATCGGCTCAACATTCTTGACTTATTTCTAACCTCTAACCCTTCTGCTTTTATTGTAAACCTTTTCTCTCCTTTGGGCTCCTCCGACCATAAACTAATATCTGTTACCTGTCAACTATCTCTCCGGTACGGCCACCCGATCCTCCCAACCGGCTGCGCTTGTGTGTCACTTTGGCGCTGCCGACTGGGAAGCTCTTCGGCAGTACTTCTTTGATTTCCCATGGAATAACTTTTGATTCTATGGCTGGGGACCCTCGGAGAGTGCTGAGCGTATTACTGAGGTAATCCTCTTGGGCATTGAAGCATACATTCCATTTTCTTTCTCTCAGTCTAAAGCAAAATAATCTTGGTTTACTCACGCTTGTTCTACTGCTGTCCGCAACAAGGGGGAAGCATTCAAAGTTCAAATGGTACCGACGCCTTAGAACTCAAGAATCTCATTCTTCCTATGTTTCTATGAATCAAGCCAAATCTGTTCTTCGACTTGCCAAACACTATTTCATCAAGAATAAATGCACTGAACTATCCAACTCTAGCTCTTCCCAAGCTTTCTGGCATCTAGCCAAAAATCTCCCCAACATTTTTTCTTCCTTGCCTTTCCCTCCCCTTTTCCACTCTGATGGAACCATCACTTCTTCCTCTGACAAAGCTGAACTCTTTGCTCAAACTTTTGTTAGAAACACCATCTTGGATGATTCCGGTGCTATTCCATCCTCTCCACACCCCTCTCTCCTACTTATGCCTAATATCCTAATATCTTCTAAAGATGTACTTTCCACCCTCTTTGGGCTTAATACTAAGAAGGCGTATGGTCCGGACAGTATTCCTTCTGCTGTACCAAAAAACTGTGCTTCCGTGCTAACTCCCTGCCTAGGCAAACTCTTTCGTCTCTGTCTTTCCTCTAATGTCTTCCCTTAATGCTGGAAGTTTGCTCTCATTCAACCCGTCCCAAAGAAAGGTGACTGCTCTCAACCCTCCAACTATCGTCCAATTGCTCTCATCTCTTGCATCTCTAAATTTGTTTCAACTATTCTTGCTTCCAAATATCTTAAGCATTTCTCTTCTCATAATCTACTCTCAGATCGCCAGTATGGCTTCCTTAAGGGTCGCTCTACTGGTGATCTTCTTTCATATCTTATTAACTCTTGGTCATCCTCCTTTCGGGACTTCGGTGAGACCTAATTTTCTATTGCACTAGACATATCGAAGGCCTTCGATAGAGTCTGGCACAAATCTTTTATTTCTAAACTACCCTCCTTCGGTTTCTATCCCTCCATCTGTGCCCTTGTCTCCAATTTCCTTTCCGGCCATTCCATAGCTGCGGTTGTAGACGGCCATCGCTCACTTCCTCATCCTATCAACTCCGGTGTTCCTCAGGGCTCTGTCCTATCTCTCATTCCCTTGCCAAATTTCATAAATGATCTTCTCAACTGTACCTCCAGTCCCATCCATTCATACGCAGACAACTCTACCTTATGCTACTCAATTAGTTTTTCAGAACGCCCCAGCCAGCAATCCCTCAAAAAAAAAAAAAAAAAAAAAAAAACTTAATGACGCCACAGAACACTTATCTTCTGATCTAACTACTATTTCCAATTGGGGCAGAGTAAATCCTGTTGCCTTTAATGCTTCCAAAACCCAATTTAGCCATCTTACTACCTGTCAGGAACTCCCAGAGGACTATCCCTTATACTTCAACAATACAAAGAACAATCCTTCATCTTCTCTCAATATTCTTGGTGTCTCTTTTTCTTCTGCTCTCTCTTGGAAGGACCATATTACCAGTCTTGCTAAGGCAGCCTCTCAGAAGCTAATGTTAAATACTTGTTTAATTAATTAATTAAAATAGGACTTCAGATGCTATCAACCCTATTGGATTATTTAGCCAGCATACTGTAAGTCAAGAATAACGTCAGGACTGGAGCCTCTCTGCGAGAATTCCAGGCCTTGTGTTAAATAAGGTGGGCACGATAACCAAAAACCTTAACTTCGTTAACCGTTATTTTGTTAACGAAAACCTTAACGTCGTTAACCGTTAACCGTTAACCGGCGATACATTTATCGCTCGTTAACCGTTAAATCGTTAAATCGCTAAATCTGATCCTTTCGATAACGATATCGATATAGTTACTTCGTTAGTATCGTTATTTATCGAAGATATGGATATTTATCATATTTTAAATAAAAAATCTTAAATGCAGCAATGCTATCATTATTTTATTAGAAAAAAAAACACCTGACACTTCATTTGATTTAGTAGAAGATCATTTAGATGATTTTCAGATTTAGTGATGTCTAAGCTGGATCTCTAGGCATTTCTCCTGGATGATTTGAAGATATGTCATATGGATCATATGGATCATATAATTCATATTCAATTATTCATATGGATGTTTATTTCCTGACACTTCATTTATTATTTATGATCATTGATTTATGATTTAGTAGAACTTAGAAGATAATTTACATTTACATGATTTACTGATGATTTACACAAGGTTGAAGGTTCAGACTTCAGAGCCTCAGAGGTTCTGCCGCATCTTCCTCTTCAGAAACATTAACATATTAAAATTGTGATCTGAAAGAGAGCTCCTCTTGGCCCTGAAGATGTCCTTCCCAAGGGAGAACAAGCGCTCCACCACGGCACTGGATGGCATCGTTGTATTGTACCGAAGGAAGAGGTCAATCAGCACCTTCTCACCGTTGAAGGCTGGGTCTGCAAGACTGTCAGTCCCTTTGTCCTGCAGCCATACCTTCACGATGTAGGCAGCCTTGTGTTTAGTCGAACTGTGATGATCATGACCTCCTCCTCCGCAGCGCCACAGAGGAAGGAGTAGTAGTCGTCATTCTCCTCCTCGCTGCTAATGCTAAATAATATGAAGGAGCAAGCCGAGAAACACGTTGAACACTGTAACACAAAAGTATACGAGACGGGGAACTGATAGATGTTACTGCGATGAGAGCTGCTTGGAGAGTGAGGAGGAACGAGGGTGCGTCGTGGACTCGTGGTCACGTGACCCCCCAAGCGGCCCGCATGGGTGGAGAAGAAATTACGAGGGTTCGGTTTGGCTTTTAGTTTACCTATTTATTGACTATTCTGCGGATTTCTGCCTGTTTGGCAATTAATTAACGATTATCGCTATTTTGGAACAAAAAGTATCGACGTTACCGTTAATTCGTTAAAGCTGGATTTTTTTTTATCCGATAAACGTTAACCCGAAATCGTTAACGCATTACATTATCGCGTTAGTGCCCACCTATGTAAATACTATTAGTTAAAATAGTACTTCAGAGGCTATCAACCCTATTGGATTATTAAGCCAGCACACTGTAAGTCAAGAAGAACGTCAGGACTAGAGCCTCTCTGCGAGAACTCCAGTCCCTTGTTAAATGATGAACGATGAACGATGGGATGTGGGGGGAGACCCCACGAGTGATGAAAGTAGAGTTGGAGGTCCAAGGTAAAGTGAAGAAGGATGAAGAGTTGGAGATGTAAAAGCTGGTGGGCTAAACCACCTTGCTATTGTTGTTCTTGGTTGTTGTGGAACATTTTGGACTTGTTCAGCTTGAGTTTCTTTCTAAGTGTTTTCAGTTCACTTATGCTGGGGTGGTCAGGAGGCTCGGTGGTAGTTGTAGGAGTTGCAGGCGGGTCGTTGATGTTGCTGTTGATGTTGGCGAAGCAGGATGCGGAGATTATTCGATCTCTGCATGTGGTGGAGAGATTGAGATTGGTAGAAGGTTGTTGAGCTGGCTCCTGTTCCTCCATCGGTGATGAATCTTGAGCAGTTTCCAGTTCCTCCATTGGTGTTGAAGTTGTTGTCTCCTGGATTGTAGATGTGGGAGTCTTCTCTCGAGTCTTTTGAAGGCAGAGTGGTCGAGGCACGAGAAGTTTAGGCTGTGAGGTTTTCTTTTTGGTCGGCTTCTCGGTGGGTGTTCTCTCCTTTGGTGTTTGTGCAAGGAGATCTGGAGGGATGACGATGGTGGGCAGGTCGTTGGCAGCTAGTAGAGTAAGCAGAAGAACAGCAAGTCGGCCTCTATCATCCCCAGCAAGCGCAATGGCTGTGTGGACGATGACTGTGATGATGTCAGTCTTGAGGCCAGACTTGACTCTGGTGGTAGTGGATCGCTTCTGCCTTGCTTGAAAGAGTAGGGAGCCTATTACTGGTCTGCCATGGGGTCCTGTCACTCCTGCTGCCTCCTTGCCCTTCCTTAACACTCAACACCGTCAAACATCACACCCATCAATAACTTCATTACATGCATCGTGGAAAAATACGTAACAGCAGCCACAACATCTAGTGCCTCAAATCAACGAGATGAAAATAACATGCCAGACTTGGAGAAAATGTTCCCCATTTCGAACTCGAATAATTACTAACAACCAGCTATCCCGAGCACCAACCCAGTTTCACAAAGTGCACAAATAATAAGTTCACCTGAAATGCAAGCTGCAACCACTGCATCTTACCCCACAACTGAAAATAAAATCAAGATACCTGCCGTGCCCTTGTTGCCCTGGAAGCACGTGACCAGGACAACTCAGAAAAAAGAAACACTACTCACTCTGACCAGACCAGAGGCAAGCATTCAGCCTGCTGGCTTAACACACTTTTTTGGATCCTTATCCAGTAATCCTAACGTAGACAGGATAGTTGCAAATTCTGAAGCTTGTCATAGTGACTAGTTTCGGCATCTGACGTCACTCAACAACATGTTGAAGGTAGAAGACAGACCCGTGGACTTGGATAATTTCGGTCTCCAAATTGAGTTACTTGTCAAATTAGAAGTAACTGATAAGTTCAGGACCTATTGCGACCCTGCAAGGCCGGTAATATCTCCTAACGGACTTAGTGTTGAACGAACGAATCTGCCAAAAACCACTAAGCTTGGAATTGTTCCTCAACACAATACTGAGAATAAGGACCTCCCGAGACTTGTTGAAATATCTCATTTCTCCCCGACTCGTCTCCTGCCTCTGACAAAGTTAGGTTGGTGTGCTTTTTTTTTCTATGTGATTGAGGGAGGCAAAAGGCAGAACTGCCTATAGCGAGTGCCTCCCCCATAGTTGAAAGAGTGACAGGGCCAAAATCAACGGGCGTTCGAGCCAAAATGCCTGGACACACGGAGCTTGAAGCAATTTAAGTCATAGGAAGAGGGAAAGACTGATTATGGGAGAGAGTTCCAGAGTTCCAGAGTTCCAGAGCTGTTGACCCAGTGGGCACAGCACGTGATTTCCACACCTTTTCCCCATGGAAATGTGGTGAAATCTCGTGTACACCTGTATCACACAATATCTATGTCATTTCCATGTGGAAATCTAGTTAACAAAATCATATGTATAATGCGATGAGGAAGTTCTGTGAATTCTCTCGGAAAATTACGCATGCATATATTGTATATTATAGTGACAGAAATTACATGGAATAGATTTGTTCAAATCGATTCCGACATTGCAATTAATGCAAATTAATAAAGTTGTATGCATAAATATATATAACTTATTATATACGTATATAATATATTCATTTATATTTTTTCATATAATGGTCTTGCCACTGACCTGGTAATCCAATGGTCCCGGGTTCGAATCCCGATATATCAATGGGAAGATATTATTGGGATGGAATTTGTGCTGTACCTAGTATCAGTGCATTAATAACACAATGCCCACCGAAACGCCAAAAAATACCCTAATTTTTCCCTGATTAAATCGCACTGTATGAATATTCCCATATTCAAAATATGCCCAAAGGGGGCAATGCCTAGTGAGTTCATTGCTCAATAGGTGGCATTCTGAGAGTGAGGGTCCGATCCTAGGTGGTGAGACAGTGAAGCACGAAGGCGGAGCAGCTACAGAGAGGGGGCTGCTTCGAGCCGTGAGTTGAACTCTAATGCTTCACGTGTCTCACTACCTAGACTGGAACAAGACCTCACAGGCTTCACCGTGTTGAGCGGTTGGTACTCAGCCTATGCCCGAGATTCAGTAGTTGGAATATAGAAAACAAATAATAATAAAATCATAAAGCCTATATCATAATGTATTAATTATGATATAGAGAAAACAGTTTTCCTTTCATAATAATTTCTTTAACTGGCCTTTCGAATAAGATTATAACTCAGAACATTAAGGACATACGCTCAAAATTATGGACGGCAGTGGAGGCGATTAGGGAGTACAAAGGAAATCAAAGGAGTACAAAGGAAATCAAGCAACAACAGATCCAGTGACCCTTCTAGGTTGCTTGTCCTCCAAAACACTGAGGATCAAGTGTCCAAACAGTGGTTTAGAGTGGGTAAGGGAACATTGGAAAGGGAATTACTGCCCTGGAACTAATGTCCGTGGCAGGATTAGGAAGTTAGTAGGGGACAGAAGGGTTAGTAACTGAGGGGGGGATAAAATAAAGTTATTCATTTACAAACGCAGTCATTCGCGGGTTTGATGCGAGATATTTGTCTAGGCGGAGTTTAAATGAATCAACGGTGATGCAGTCTATAACGTTTCGGGGAAGCCCATTCCACAAGTTGACAACTCGATTGAAGAAGAAATTCTTAGATTCGTGCGAGTTAAAAGATTTACCAATAATTTTGCAACCGTTTCCCCGCGTGTAATTAGATTGGTCGATAGTGAAGTACTTACTACAGTTCATATTGTCGATGCCTTTGATGATTTTGAACACTTGAATTAAGTCGCCTCTTAATCTGCGCTGGGTTAAAGGAAATAGATTTAATTCTCTAAGACGCTCTTCGTATGGTTTGTTCTTTAGGCTAGGTATCATTTTGGTAACTCTACGTTGAACTCGTTCTAGCTTGTTTATATCTTTTTGGTAATAAGGGCACCAGGATTGAACGCAGTATTCCAGAAGAGGGCGGACTAAGGAATTGTAAAGGGTTAGGATAACTTCTTTGGATTTATGCTCAAATGACCTGCCTATAAAGCCAATTATTTTGTTTGCCTTCTTAACAACTTCTGAACATTGTTGACTCGGTTTTAGGTTACTCGATATTGTTACTCCCAGATCGGTTTCTCTGTTTACATTCTTAAGCTGAGTGCCATTCATCGAATAGTTTGCTTTCTCATTTAGGTATCCGATATGTAGTACTTTACATTTATCCGCATTGAAACTCATTTGCCAAATTTGGGCCCAACATGACAATTTATCTAGATTGTGTTGCATATCGTCAACTTGTTCTTTTGAGAGTACGCTATTTGCAATTTTTGTATCGTCAGCAAATTTTGAGATTGTACAGGTGAGACCCTCATCTATGTCGTTGATGTAAATTAGAAAGAGAATTGGTCCTAGTACCGATCCCTGGGGTACCCCGCTACTTACATTGGTCCATTTTGATGCCTTACCGTTTATGACTACTCTTTGCTTTCTGTCGCTGAGCCAATTTTCTATCCATTTCAACACACCGTCTTGTATTCCATGCGCTTTTAGTTTTAGCAGTAAACGTTTGTGGGGAACTTTGTCAAAGGCCTTTTGAAAATCAAGGTATATAATATCTACAGCTTTACTCTCATCGTAGAGGTTGAGGATATCGTGGAAGAAGTCTAAGAGGTTTGTTAAACAGGAACGTTTTTACGAAAGCCGTGTTGAGTATCTTTAAGTATGTTATTTTCCTCTAAGTGATTTACGAGTCTGTCTCGTATGACCGTTTCTAGCATTTTACATACAACTGAGGTTAAGCTAATTGGACGATAGTTACTGGATAGGGATTTGCTGCCTTTTTTGAATATCGGTGTTACGTTGGCTAGCTTCCACTGATCGGGCATAGTTCCAGACTGCAAGGATTTATTGAATAGTAATGTCAGTGGTTTAGAGAGCTCATCCTTAGCTTCCTTTAGAACTCTAGGCGAGATTGTATCAGGTCCAGGCGTTTTATTTACCTTGAGTTTATCTAAACAATTCAATACTTCTGTCTCTGTAACAGTGATATTGCTTAAAACATCTGAATTATCAATCTGAATCGGCGATGGTGTAGGGATATCACTGAGGTCTTCTGTTGTAAAAACTGATGCAAAGAAGGTATTGAGGGCATTACTCATTTGTTCTTCGTCTTTGGTGTATTCTCCATTTTCATCGACTAACGGTCCAACAGTTGAAGTAACTACTTTTTTCTTTCTGATATAACTATAGAATTCTTTCGGGTTTGTTTTACTTTGATTCGCAATATGTAACTCTAAGGTCTTTTTACTTTGCTTAATTAACTTTTTGGCTTTGCGTCGTAGCTCTACAAATTTCAGCCGTTCTTCGTCATTTTGTGAGGATTTTAATCTATCATTAGCAAATTTTTTAGCAAGCAGGCAGTTTGAAATATCTTTATTCCACCATTTGTGCTTATTATTATGGCCTGGACGCCGAGTTTTCGATGGTATGCAGTCTTGCACTGCTTTTAGGTAAGTGGCTTCGAATAACTTCCAAGATGTATTTATGTCGTTATTGTGAATTAAAAAGCTCCAGTCAGTTTCTTTAAACATAGCTCTAAGTTTATGGAAGTTTGCTTTCTTGAAATTAGGGACTTTTTCGATGCTACTATTTGGTTCGTTACTAGTAAACTTTAAAGTGAAAGTTATCGTATGATGGTCGCTGTTACTGAATTCATCACCAACATTCAAATTCTCTATTAATTCTTCTTTTGTTGCAAGTACAATGTCAAGAACGTTATTACCACGGGTCGGCGTTCCAACAAATTGATAAAGCGAACTCTCTTGCAAGTTCGTATACAAGTCATGTCCGGAGTGTGAAGTAAGAGTATCGCCCCACTTGGTCACAGGTAAATTAAAGTCACCAAAAATTACGGTATCTTGCGAGTTACTTATATCTGCAATTTGTTCGTAAATTTCTCGGTCAGTTTGCACTGATTGAGCTGGAGGTCTGTATATTAATGCAAGTATTATTTTGGTACCTTTATTATTCTTTATTAGCACAAAAGATGCGTCGACGTTCACAATTTGAGGTTTTGACAAGAGGGTAGGGTTAAGACTTTCTTTGATATAAAGTAAAACGCCACCTCCATTTCGATTTATTCGGCTTTTCTCAAACATTACATAACCGGGAAGTGAATACTCTGCTAAAAAGTCTCTATCTTCTGTATTGAGCCAAGATTCTGTTATGCCAATCACATCATAATTTTCTGTAAAACACTTAGCTCCTCTAAATCTGAAAATTTATTGCGTATGCTACGAGCGTTTGCATAGAAAACCTTTAAATTTGTTATTTTAGAACTCACGGAACGCGCTTCAATAATATTTTTGGTTCTTGTCGGATCTACATTTATGTTCATGGCTGTCCTCGGTCCTCGCTGTCTCCGGTCCTTATCGCTGGTGGTCCTCGGTTGCCTCTGTTTTTTTCTTGGCGTTGGATGATTTATGTCACTGCTGCTTCTTCTCGGATGGCGTTTTTTGATCCATGGCTGCGGACTGCTTCGTGTAGGAGACGACCCATGCGTGCTGAACCCACAGGGTTTAGATGAGAGGGGTGAGATGGGCTGGAGCACCTTCGAGGAGAGGGTGTTCAAGGCGAAGTTTAAGATGAGACTGGAAGAGATGGTGGAAGGGACGTGGGTGAGGAGGGTACACGACTGGGTAGGGGTGAAGAGTAGATGGGGAAGGGAATGTTGGAACAGATTTAAGAGGATTGGATTGAGAAGAGGTAGAAATGGAGATGTTAATTAACATATGAAACAGGGGAAAGAGTAGAGGAGAGATGTAGAAGCCTTGAAAACATTCTGATGAAGAGTCGAGCAGAAGGGACGGGAAAATTGGAGGAGGGAGATGGAAAAGAAAAAGACGCTGAAGAAAGAGAAACCAAGGAGATTTTTTTTTTTTTTATGAGGGAGAATGAGCGTCGCAGTTATTTCAGTTTTGAGGAGGGGCAACATAGGTTAATGCACGAAAGTGGAGATGGAATGGAGGGGTGAAAGAATATGAAGAATGTTGGGGGGGGGGGGGGCCAGAGTGGAAGAGACTTTAGGCCAAGTGCTGGTAGAATACGAGGCATTTGAGAGGGAGAGAGAGCGTGTGGAAAGAAAGATGTGCGAGTGTATAGGGGAAGAGGAATGGCAGAGAGTGAAGACGAATGAGGATATGGGTATATCATACATCTTGGGGCTGGAGGGAGTGGAGGATAGAGTGCACTATCGAGTAGAAGAAAGTCTGAGAGTAACGTTTCACTCTTAGGTTGGAGAGTTGCACAGAGTAGGGGTGGGATTGTGTTGCAAGATGGGTACCACTTGCCCTATATAAAGGAGGTGGTATACACTGGGAAAGCTCTGAGGAACACCGATTATTATAGTAGCGATAGAATAGCGAGAGAGATGCAACATTGCGGCAGAGAGAGAGAGATTGCAGAGAGTTGGTGAGTGGACGGGAGTTAATGATACGAAAGGCCTTCCTTTCAACTTTGTCTAGGAGAGCGGTGTGAGAGGAACCTCCCCACACATGTGAACAATACTCAATACAGGGACACACTATGCCCCTGTACAGAGCAAGAAGCTGTGCAGGAGTAAAGAAACCCCTAAGGCGGTTGAGCACACCCAGCTTCTGGGAGGCTGCCTTAGTAAGACTGGTAATATGGTCCTTCCAAATGAGAGCAGAAGAAAAAGAGACACCAAGAATATTGAGAGAAGATGAAGGATTGATTTTTGTATTGTTGAAAAATAAGGGATAGTCCTCTGGGAGTTCTGGATGAGTAGATAGATGGAGAAATTGGGTTTTGGAAGCATTAAAGGTAACAAGGTTTTCTCTGCCCCAATTGGAGATAGTATTTAGATCAGAATTTATGAGTTCTATGGCTTCATTACATTTGTCGTTGAGGGATTGCTGGCTGGGGCGTTCTGAAAAACTAATGGAGTAGTGTAAGGTTGAGTCGTCTGCGTATGAATGGATGGGAATTAAGTTAAGGAGATAATTTATAAAAATTAGAAAGAGAATAGGAGATAGGACAGAGCCCTGAGGAACACCGGAGTTTATAGGGTGAGGAAGTGAACAATGGCCGTCCACAACCGCGGCTATGGAATGGCCGGAAAGGAAATTAGAGACAAAGGCACAGATGGAGGGATAGAAACCGAAGGAGGGTAGTTTAGAAATTAAAGATTTATGCCAGACTCTATCGAAGGCTTTCGATATGTCTAGTGCAATAGAAAAAGTCTCACCGAAGTCCCGAAAGGACTTTTGCCTATCATGGCTAATTTGGCTTGCAAGATGATTATAAGACTCGATGCCCCCCCCCCCCCCCCAATCGATTATTATTGAGGGGGTTGGTGAGGAATTTGCATAAAGAGTTCCTCGCTTTTTCTGGACCCCCTTCTCCCTCATGTTTAGCA
This sequence comes from Paralithodes platypus, assembly GCA_032716605.1. Taxonomy (NCBI): domain Eukaryota; kingdom Metazoa; phylum Arthropoda; class Malacostraca; order Decapoda; family Lithodidae; genus Paralithodes; species Paralithodes platypus. Next base: position 41,399,045 of record CM064568.1, on the reverse strand, counting down.
TATTAGTTTTGAGATGTGTTTTTAAGACGTTCGTTCCGTTAGTTTGACGATTGTGAGACCTTTCGTGCCATTTAGGTGTCGATTTTTTTCCTGGCGAGCGATAGCGAGCCTGTAATTTGAATAGGAATCGGCCTTTGCCCGGGACATTTTTGTTTATCTTGAAAGGGGGTCTAGGGAGTGTTTTTTTAAGGGGAGGTTTTTAGTGCGTTTCCTAGACTTCCATCAAGCTTGAAATTACACCCCCTTTGATCCTCTTTCAAGATAAATTTGTACATTTTTCGGTAGAAAAATGGCCCGGCCGAAGGCCGGTTCCTCTTAAATTATCGCTCGCCAGGAAAAAATCGACACCTAAATGGCACGAAAGGTCTTAAAAGTGACATAAATGAGGTGAAAGTTCCTAAAATCGTCAAATTAATGGGGCGAACGTCTTAAAATCTTAAAAGCAATGGGGCTAAACATGAGGGAGAAGGAAGTTAAAAAAAAAATCACTCAAGTGGAAACCTCCCCTTAAACTTGATGGAGGTCTAGTAAGGAAACTAACAAATAAATATATAAATAAAATACACACCAAGAAACCAAGCCCTACCCCCTTAACCCCTTCTGTACCGGCGACGTCTTTACATATTATTTTAAAATGTAAAACTTGCAAACTAAACAAACCAAAATTGGGACAAGGACAATATAAAGTCAAATTAAATTATCAAAATCGCTATGTGGAAACAACCTTTACTAAAATGAAAATATTAAAAAAGAACACAATCCACATAGGGTGTACATTACTACATGAGCAAGTTAATCTGTTAACAAACTAATCGCACATATAACTACGCACTATCGTCACGTTAAGGAAGTAGTTGGGAAGTCCGGGACGTTCTGGCAATTTTACTAAACTCTGCATGAATAAAGAAACTATATGTTAAATGTCAATTATTTAAAATCAAATTTGCTGACAAGACATTAAAATAGTACAAAATACAAATATTGATAAGATATCTATACTTACAAAATATATAAAATACAGTACAGCACTCACTAACGATAGTGCTATCGGGTAGGTACCTGTAAGATAGCATGCCTCAAGTGACCCTATCAATAACTATACAAATAACTTTTAGCACAAATAAACTAAGGAAATCGCAAAAGTAAGCAATTGATACTATCGACAATGAATACATATAATATAAAGACAAATAATTACAAAATATGAAGTAACAACAGATTTAAACAAAGAGTACTCTTTAACAAGAACAATAAATTTAAAAATCATCAATATTAATAATTAGAAAAAGAAAAAAGATAAACAATAATACAGACAAAAAGTAAGCAGAGGTTATACAAGAAACTTCAAGTTAAAAATGCTTGATTATTGATGTCAAATTTTAGAATACAGTCACAATAATTGACCCTAAAAAGATTAAATTTATGGAACAATTTACTTGCCTCAATATTTACTTGCCTGGATATAAAAAATTTAAGGGGGGTGACCTGCTTTTTGTTATTTCTGTCCTTTTCTCTCTTTCTCTGACTTGTATCCATTTGGCCCCATTCAGCCTACTGTTTTAAGACGTTTATCCCCATCCAGGTGTCAATTGTTTACTGGTGAGCGGTAGCGAGCCAGCATATTTTTTATTTTTGTTTGACAGCAGGCTAAATTTGTACATTTTTCGATAGAAAAATGTCTCCGGCGAAGCCGGATTTCTTCATATAATACTGGCTCGCTATCGCTCGCTAGGAAGAAATCGACACCTAGATAGGGATAAACGCCTTAAAATAGTTGGCTGAATGGGGCCGAATGGATACAAGCCAGAGAAAGATAGAAAAGGACAGAACAAAAACAGGTCACCCCCCTTAAGCTACATTTAGCCAATTTGATTAAGCTTAGGAAGGATATATGGTAGCAAGAGAATTAATTGAGATAGTCTGTAGCCTTTTAATGAGCAGACGTCCTTCCTAAGCTGTACACAATCGTCTAATAGTGGCCAGAATATAATGAAAAGTACATCACCGGTACAGAAGGGGTTAAGGTTATTATATCACCTACAATAATCGACCTTCATTCAAACCAAGCCAAGTTAAGGGGGGGTCACCTGTTTTTGTTCTTTCCTTTTCTATCTTTCTCTGGCTTGTATCCATTTGGCCCCATTCAGCCTACTGTTTTAAGACGTTTATCCTCATCCAGGTGTAAATTTTTTACTGGTGAGCGGTAGCGAGCCAGCATTTTTTTTATTTTTGCTTGACAGCAGGCTAAATTTGTACATTTTTCGATAGAAAAATGTCTCCGGCGAAGCCGGATTTCTTCATAATTATAATGCTGGCTCGCTATCGCTCGCCAGGAAGAAATCGACACCTAGATGGGGATAAACGTCTTAAAATAGTTGGCTGAATAGGGCCGAATGGATACAAACCAGAGAAAGAGAGAAAAGGACAGAAATAACAAAACGCAGGTCACCCCCCTTAAACTACTCATTTGTGTAACATCTCCACATGTTTCATCTTGGTACTTGGTCATCTATTAACTTAACATTCACTTCTCTGATTTTATAAAGCCCCAGTCGTTCTTCTAATCACCCTTTTCCAGAATTACTGCATCAGATAAATTTCTCACCAATCTTCAATACACAATAGTTTAAACGATATATATATATATATATATGGCGATATTGATGCAGTAGCGCCTCTAGTGTTTTTGACATAAGACTCGATACCAGACTATGTTACTGGACACAGTATATGTGTTTCATTAGTTTCATGTTATGCTGAAAGGGTTAAATAAATGTGGTATATCAGTTATGCATGCTTTAATTAACGAGTGAATGTGGTATATAAGTTATGCATGCTATAATTAACGAGTGAATGTGGTATATCAGTTATGCATGCTTTAATTAACGAGTGAATGTGGTATATCAGTTATGCATGCTTTAATTAACGAGTAAATGTGGTATATCAGTTATGCATGCTTTAATTAACGAGTGAATGTGGTATATCAGTTATGCATGCTTTAATTAACGAGTGAATGTGGTATATCAGTTATGCATGCTTTAATTAACGAGTGAATGTGGTATATCAGTTATGCATGCTTTAATTAACGAGTGAATGTGGTATATCAGTTATGCATGCTTTAATTAACGAGTGAATGTGGTATATCAGTTATGCAGGCTTTAATTAACGAGTGAATGTGGTATATCAGTTATGCATGCTTTAATTAACGAGTGAATGTGGTATATCAGTTATGCATGCTATCGGGAATTTAGATAAAGAGGTTAATTTACATATCACTGGTACATGAAATATCCCAACAAATAGTTATATTATAATTACCAACGACGACGTAGTCGTTGATGGGTGTAATCCAGTCCCCCACACACGGCTAGTTCAATTGCATGACATGTAGGAATGTTCACATAATACAATATCGATACAATGAACTTAGCTTAAGAGGACTGGTGATGTAGGACTGTTGTTAATATTGTTGTAGATTAATATTTGTAGCACATGGTGAACTGTGGGTTGAGTCAGAGCCGGGGGAAGAGATGTTGGCTGTATGGTGTTGATTGAGAGACTAAAGGGACGGCGTCCGATCGCTTCGCGAAATTACATATGGCTGCCGGCTCATAATAATTATAACCCATAACTTGGTTTCATAATACATCTAGAGCTGATGTAGATATTTATACATTACAGTTAATATTTAACCTAACTTAAGAATAAACTACAATACACAAAGAACCAGCCGAAATCGTACATGCGATACGATACCGCCAAATTCAAATGTCCTATTGGACCTAAAACTGTAGGGATCATTACCCTATTCCCGACATATTGCCCGCCACCAAAATGATATACAGGAGCTATATACAGAGAACAACAAAAGGACATCGAAGTCAAAGATCACCTAGTTTGATCTTTGATCTCCAAAGATCCACGGAACTCATAGCCGCCCTCCTTTTGGGACGAGCGCCACCTGAAGCCTGAGGAGGATCATCCTTCTCATTATCAGCTGCCCCACCTTGAGGAGCACTGTCACCAGCATTCTCCCGCGGAGGGGTATCAGTAGAGACGCCAGGATCATCCGGCAGTTCTACATCCTGCTCCAGGGGATATAACCTTACGACTGGGCGAGTAGTAACCCCAGTCGAAGTTCGTATTCTAGCAACCCTTATAAGACCATCAATGCCCTGGAACAAATCGATAATCCTCCCAAGCTTCCAAAATAACCTAGGACGCTCATCATGAATCAGGACGATATCCCCGATACGAGGCCATCGTTGATTCGTCCCTTTGATCTTATTAGAGTGACGCTCGCGAAGAGACAGCAAATATTCTTGGATCCACTGTTTCCATAGATCGTCGGACACCTTGTTTACATACTGGAAGCGACGACGTGTGGCGTCAGCATTGCCGAACGTAGGGTCATGCAGATCTTCGTCATTTACGGACGATCTAGGAAAGGTATTAAGGGTTCGTCCACGTGTCATCATGGAAGGCGAAATGGGTAAGAGGTCATCAACATCTGCCGAGGTATAGGTCAAGGGCCTGTCGTTGACTGACATCTCAATTTCTATTAAGATGGTTTGCAACTCCCGTCTGGTCACCAGTGCCCTTCCTAATACCTTCTTCAAGGCAGATTTGACGATACCGATTGTTCTCTCCCAAATCGCCCCGAACCATGGTGCACGTGCTGGTATAAATCTCCATTGACAACCCTTTCCAGTGAGGGTAGCCACAACCTGCGGGTCATCCATTAAACTCTGGAGATATTTAGAGGCCCCGACAAAACAAGTCGCATTATCGCTCATAATAATTTGAGGGAAACCATTGCGGCCTGCAAAGCGTCTTAGAGTATGCAAAAACCCCTCACTGGATAGGTCGTCAATCAATTCAATATGAATCGCTCTGGTTACCGCACATGTGAATAGGACGGCATATACCTTTATGATATTACCGGGCGATTCTCTAACATGAATCGCTCCGGTGTAGTCTACCCCGGTTACCTGAAATGGTTCAGTCCTTTGTACCCTGAACTCAGGCAAGGGAGGTAGATCAACTGGGGAGTAAGGCTTACCCTGTAATCTTTTACAGATAGTACAGCTATTGTGGATCCCTTTAATTGCTTGTCGCATCTTAGGGATCCACCAACGTTGTCGCATATACGCCAGAACATAATTTACGCCAAAATGTAGGCAGGTCCTATGGCATTGGCGAATCAACAGTTTGGTAATCAAATGAGAGGAGCTAAGGAGGACAGGATATTTCGCAGAATCAATAATGTCCGCTTTTTGTATCCTGCCTCTACACTTAATTATGCCTCCTTCCATATATAATCCTAGCTGCCTCATTAAGTTTGAGGGTTTGGCCTTTGACTCCTTGCTCAGGATTTGATGTTCAGTAGGATAAGATTCCCTTTGTACTAAACATATTAGTTTTGCTTCTGCTGATCTCATTTCATGGAGTCTGATATGCTTCGAATCGTCACTAAGGAAAGACCCGTGAGCCCGACTTCTCATGTTGTTAATGAAACGGTATATCCATGCAAATACCCATATTACTTGATCATAGCTGCCGTAACGTTCCCACTCTACCAACTTGTTATCCTGATGTGTAGTACTCACATTCGAACTACTTAACACATCATCTTGGGGCCGACTTGAAGGATCAGATATGTATTCCCTGAAATCCTGAGGCCATTCAGTTGGAAATGTAAGCCATGGAGGTCCATGCCACCAAATAGAGGAAGACATAAACTGCTGTGCCGAGATCCCCCGGGAAATTATGTCACTGGGGTTATCCCTGGTGCTCACATAGCGAAATGTAGCTGTAGGAACTAAGTCATGAATCTCATCAGTGCGATTAGAAACATAAACAGGTAACACTTTCTGGCTGTGTACCCATGAAAGCGCTATTTGACTGTCGCTCCAGACATAGACGTTATTAATCTGTAGTATGTCTGCATAGGCATCCAGTGTAAACTTTATTAGACGAGCAGACAGAAGCAATGCAGTAAGTTCTAATTTAGGAACTGTAATCTTCTTTATAGGGGCTACTTTGGCCTTCGCTATATCCAGCGTCGCTTCACTACCATTGCATATGTATATGGCAGTACCGTACGCACTATTACTAGCATCAGAAAAGGCATGTAGATCCACTTGTTGACCACTAATAACCTGACGATTAAGTTGGACCTTGCAACATGTGGAAAGGGCCGACCAAATCAACCGCCAAGTATCTTGTAACTCAATCGGGAGGGGCGTATCCCAATCTAGTTTTAGCCGCCACAGTTGCTGTAAAAACATACGAGCACGGATTGTTACAGGCAGCAAAAAACCTAGGGGATCAAACAACCTCGCTGACAAGCTTAAGCAGTTTCGCTTGATCATAAGCTCACTGCCGCATGGGGTGTGACAGAAGGATATACAATCTGTGGTAGTGTCCCATTTGTGGCCTAAAAACTTCACCTCACTATTCTCAGTAGCTACACCGTCAGAAGCAAATTGACCTTTCAAAAGATCACTATTAGTGGCCCATTCTCTTAAGTATAAATGAGCCTTGGCAAATATATCGCGGATCTCCCAGCATCTCTTGAGCAATAAATCTTCATTGTCTCCGGTGCCTTGAAGATTGTCCACATAGATCCCCTGCTTGATCTCATTCTTGAAGTCAGGATCTAGTCCAGCCTCCTCAAGATGACGCAAGATAGTAGCGTTGAGAAGGAACTGGGAACAGGTTTCCCCGAATAAGACGACTCTGAACCTGTAGACCAGATACTCTGAATCTAGATCCATTGGGTCCCGTGGCCATAAAAATCTTGTCGAGTCCCTGTCTTCATGATGGAGTTGAAGCATCAGGAAGGCCTTCTCAATATCGGCGACCCATGCAAACTTATGACATCTGAAGCGCAACATAATTTGCGCTAGATCAGAGACCAGGGACGGACCCGTGTACAGACAATCATTCAGGCTATAGCAGCGATCACTGGATTTAGCAGAGCAGTCATACACAATACGAACAGGAGTGGTGGAACTGTCCTTTTTAATCCCATGGTGAGCAAGGTAATGGATGTTATCCCCATACTCACTGAGATCTACTCTCTCCACAAATCCACGTTGTACCTGCTCGGCTAAAACTGCCGCATAAGTCTCGCAATAACTTGGATCCTTGACAAACTGCTTCTGAAGGCCACGTAACCTACCAAGTGCTAGATGGAAATTAGTAGGTAATTTACTCTTGTTATCATTCCAAGGGAGCCTTACCACATACTGACCTCTGCCAGAGTCATACGTTACAGTCTCTTCATACGAGCTTAACGCTAGCTTGGACTCACGATCAAGTTCATGTGGGTCAATTCCAATATTGTCCAAGTCCCATAGCTTATCTATATCAGTACATGTATTATCAGGCTCATTTGGCCTAATATATTTATCTATGGGGCTTACTGCTACCTTGAGGACCGTAACCACCTCCACCTGTGTGTCTTGAGAGGAAGTGGCATAGGATCCAGAAATGGCATAACCTTGGATCGTGGGGAGCATTATTAGCTTATCTACCCGCCGATATCCAGGGTGAACCAGGTCGTAGTAATAATCAGCTCCGACCAGTAGCATAATACCATAGTTAGCAGAGAGTTGATCATCAGCCAGTTTATAACCCTTGCTTCTGAGATATTTCAAATGTGGTTGAATCTCTGATGCTATATAGAAACTGGGTAGTGTGTCGACCACAACAGCCTTGATGGGACATACCTTTTTTCTACAAACATATGAAATCTCCACTATATCATAGTCACTGGAATCTATTTCACCAGTGAAACCATGGAGACGCAAATTCTCTTGACCCTTGCTGGTACACTTGAGCTGGGGTAATGATGACCGCAGAACGAATGACCTCTGTGAGCACTGGTCAAGTAAGGTGCGCGTCATTATAGTATTGTTATTACTCCCCACTACTGGCAGCATCATAGTAGGAAGCAATTGACATTCTCGAGAAGCAATGGACATGGCAGATACTTTATCACCCTCGCTTTCTCATGTGACTCTTTGGGGGTTCTCCCCTTTTCTTTGCCGTCGTGCCGATCAGACTGGGTGCAAAGGGAAAACCAATGTTTCCCCTTGCAATACTTACAAGGTTTGATGAAGGAATTGGTGCAGGTACTGTTGAAGTGGTCTCTTGCCAGACAGCTGGTACATAACTTAAGCGATTTAGCCTTGCCAATCTTCTGTGTAGCCTTAGGATACTTAGGACACTGATACCACAGATGACCGTGGACACTGCACAACTTACAACCTAATGATATTGGCCTTTTCTGTTTAGGAGAAGTCTGTACCGGGAAAGCTGCAGTAGATGGCGACATCTCCACTTGTCGGTAGTGTCCAGTACTCTCCATATTGAAGACTTCAGTCTGGTACACCTGCACCAACGCTTCCAAGTTTAGTGGAGAGTCGCTTAGTTGTCGTCGTAAGATTTCCCTTAGGGGAGAGGGTATCTTATCCAAGATATTCACACTAAATATCTCCTCCTTGGTGACGGCCATTGTCTCCATAGATCGGAGGAGGCTCTCAAAGGAGGCATAGTACTCCTTTAGGTCCGCCACATCATAGGATGGAGGATCTAGTGTGAAGAATTTGGTAATTAAAGCGGTCTTGATGACTTCCACTCTCCCGTAAGTTCTCTTCAGCAACTCCACTGCAGACTCGTAGCTGGTAGCTTCTAGCTTGTACCCATCGACTAACTTCAATGCCTCCCCTTTCAATTGACCACGGAGATATGTGAACCTTTGGATGGATGTGAGTGTTTTATTATGATGGACGGAACACTCAAAAATATCCCAAAATCCAGTCCAGGTAGCCGAATCCCCGGAAAAGGTAGGCAAAGTAAGCTTCGGCAGGTTAAAACCAGTCGCCTTTGGTGTACCGGTATCCTTAACAGAGGTTGATTCTTGGGTGGAAGATAGTCTGGCTAAGGCTGTATTAACATTCTCAAAGTACTCAAGATCTGCCGACATTTCTTCTTCCACATCGTCAGTAACTGTCAATAAACCATATACCTGCTGAGCATAACTATCATAAGTAGCTAGCGATTTAGTAACAGTAGCAAATTTACCCTTTATTTGATCAGCCGTGGCACTTATTAAAAATTCATCAAGATTTCTTAAACATCTATTTAAACTTCCCTTCATCCCTCACTTAAGAATCTTAAGTTTCTTTAAATCTGTCATCGTTATGGTCTAATTTTAAGCAACTTAAGCTACAATGAGGTCAGACTACAAACCGTTAATCGCTTAGGAATCAACAGCGGCAAACCCCCATTACTTAAGAAATTTACTCAAAAAGAATTACATAATACTTACATCCCCCTTAATATAAACTATCGAAAGGAAATTATCTAACTAGACAAAAGAATTAAATACTAAATCCATTAAAAGAAAGGGTAAGGTGAAGCACTAATTATTGTAAGCCCTTTATAGGTAAGCCTAGTTGGTTAAGCTACAATCATGAGGTCTGACTATTAACTGTCAATCGCTTAGGAATTAACAAAGACCGACACTCATGACCGCCACTTTAAGCAACTAGGCCTAGGCTATTATGAAATTTAAATATAAAAGGTCACATGAGAACCCTCCCCACCAGCATAATTAATAATGAGTCCCACAATGACAAAACACAAGCAACACCACAGACACACCACCAAAGCGAAATGAAAAGCCACCACAGACACCTGCAGGCCTAGACTGCCTAGCCTAGCCTATGAGCGCGAAATGGCGCCCGACGAAATTACCCCAACCCCAATCACCAGCCCAGCTAACCCACCAAAAAAACGCCAAGGATCACACGCCCAAAAAACCCTGGAAACTAGTCCCAAAAATGATAGAGACGGCGCCTAAATGGTAAAAAACATGAGGGAAGAAGCTGGGTGTAAACTAGGGAACGGCAGTCGGCCAACAAAGCGCGAGCCGGCAGCCATTTGTAAGCCCACAAGCGTCAAGGAAGCGAACAAAACGGTACTACGGTAAGGAAGCTTTAAGGCACGAAGGACCATTATTTATCGGGAATTTAGATAAAGAGGTTAATTTACATATCACTGGTACATGAAATATCCCAACAAATAGTTATATTATAATTACCAACGACGTAGTCGTTGATGGGTGTAATCCAGTCCCCCACACACGGCTAGTTCAATTGCATCTGCTTCCTTCTCCCAAAAGGCACTACCCTACAGGACCTAACGCCCCTCCTCGCCCCCCGGTGCCCTTGACGCAGCCCCCGCGCTACCTCCTTCAGCTTCGTCTTTTGCCGGCGCCACACGGACCACACAACTTAGGCCACGCCCCTCGACACGCAGCCAATCAGCTTTGACCCCGCCACCCGACCAACACCATCCCGCATCCAGTGCGCCTGCGTGAAGCGGTTCCCCCTTTTGCACTCCTAGAATACCTCTCCACCAATAGGAGACTTTTGCCCCCTGATTTTCGCCTCCTCTGATCCTCCACCCTCTATATATACCCTTCCTGTTTACCTTTTACATCATTCTACCCTTACTTGATAATGCTGGTTGTCCAGTGAAACGCGTCGTATATCCTGTATCATCATGTACATTTATGTAACCCTGTACCACCATGAATTTTGCTCATCTCATTCATCTACTTCCTGCCACCCAGCGAAAACTCATCAGAGACCTGGAAACTTTGAATAATAAAATTTCCAACGCAGAAATTGCCATTCATTTCAACCTCGTATGTATTAAAAAAAAAAAAAAAAAAAAAAAAAAAAAATATATATATATATATATATATATATATATATATATATATATATATTACATATATATATTATGATAGGGTAGAGGGGCCAATGTGTATGTGGTGATTTAAGTATAATTTGTTTTAGTTTGTTCCCTAGACTCACACCAAACATTTAAAAACACCTCCAACACCTCGAGTTAAAATTGTAAACTTTTCGGTAGAAAACTGTCCCAGCTGAAGGCCGGTTTCTCGTAAATTACAAGCTCACTGTCGTTCGCTAAGAAAAAAAATCGACACCTAAATAGCACGAAAGGTCTAAATATTGACAAAGAAATGGGGCTAAAAATCTTAAAATCGGCAAACTAAATGGACCGATTGTTTTATAATCTCAAAACTAATGGAGCTAACCATGAGGGAGAAGGGTGTCCAGAAAAACAGACCCATCTCCCCTTAATTGGCTCACTGCGTACTCATTGGTCCGTCTACCCTCTCTTTATTACCGTGTATAGATCATATAATTTGTATATGAATGTTATAATTCATGGGAGAGGTGTTGCAGGATATAGTCTGTTCATTCTAGGTTGGCCAATTCTAGGTTAATTGGGCAAAAATCGTAAATTATAACCTCTCATAACTAAAACAGGACTAGAGTAATCGAGCTAATATTTCTACCACATAGGGAATAGGTGTGGAAATTGACAGCTCATTTGCTCTAGCCCTTTTTGAGTTACAGAGGTTAGTGGTTACGATTTCTGCCCAACCTAGAATGAACGGACTATAGCTGTTGTAGATAAGCTTTAGGAATGCAGTATACAGTATATATAATTTCAGAGGCGTATGATTTATTAGTTTTTTTTTTTGCCTTTTTTTTTGAGAGAGAGAGAGAGAGATTGGTAATGTTTCTGAAGTTATTAAGGAGGAGGTAGTCGTTTTTTCTGGACCCCCTTCTCCCTCGTGTTTAGCATAATTTGTTTTGAGATTTCAAGACGTTTGTTCCATTACTTTGGCGATTTTGAGTCCTTTCGCCCCATTTTTTTTGTCAATATTAAGACCTTTCGTGCCATTTAGGCGTCGATTTTTTTCATGGCGAGAGATAGTTGGAACGTCTTTTTCTACCGAAAAATGTACACATTTATCTCGAAGGGGGCTCTTGGGAGTGCTTGTTTAAACTTGATGAAGGTCTAGGGAGGAATCTAAGAACATTAATAATAGCACAATGTAAACAAGTCAAATAGTACCCCCTTTAATACACACACACACACACACACACACACACACGGAATTTCGGTGTGAGTATCCTAGGTTCGAGTCCTTGGAGTGCCACATGTATTTGTTGACTTCGTTAATTGAGTTTAGAAGTAAGGTTAGTTGGTGAAAAAATATGAGTATGTTAATTTGTTTCATTACAGGTTCGAGTAGTATTTATATAACTGGAGTCCTTATAGCTATGAGCATATGACTACATTAAATTGACCCATTCCAAATACATAGTCTGTATTTACTGTATCAAATTGGCGTTATTATTTACACATTTTATTCGTTATTTTAACCCCCTTGAGGTCTGGGACGCATTTTGACGGTTTATTCTGGCTATCATTAGACGACTTTATACAACTTAGGAAGAATCTGTGGGAATGAAAAGGTTGCATACGATCTCAATTAAGGGGCTACTGGCCGGTTTTTAGGGCTATTCATGTATTTATTCCCTTATTTTTTAGTTTCCTCGCTAGACCTCAAGAACAAGAACAAGCTTCGAAATACACCCCCTAGACCCCCCTTCAAGATTAATTTGTAAATTTTTCGGTAAAAGAATGTTCCGGCCGAAGGCCGATATTTCTTAAAATTATAGGCTCGCTATCGCTCGCCAGGAATAAAACGACACTTAAATGGCACGAAAGGCCTTAATATTGACAACAAAATGGGGTGAAAGGTCTTAAAATCGAAAAATTAATGGAAGGAACGTCTTAAAATCTCAAAACTAATATGCTAAAGTTGTAGTGATGATGACAGTAGTAGTGATGATAAGAGTAGTAGTGATGATGGTGAGAGTAGTAGTAGTGATGATAGTAATGGATAGTGACCAGTAGTGTTGATGGTGACCCATCGCAGAGTTGGGTATGCCGTTTTGATTTTGGGCAAAACGGCACGTCTACTTTATTTTATTTATTTATTTATTTTATTTACGATCTCAATATATTGAGGTCGTTTTAACCCCTTTGAGTCGTATAGGTAGATTACAAATTAAGAAGATCGTCTAATGGTAAACAGAATATGATGAAAATTACGGTTCCATTTCATCTCAACCAGTAGACCATTTCAACCAGTAGCTCTCAACCAGTGCCAAATCAACCCAGACCAACCAAACCAGTGCCAAAATATAGTACTAACCTAACCTAACCGTATTGGTTGATTTGGTACTGGTTGAGAGCTACTGGTTGAAATGGTCTACTGGTTGAGTTGACCGGTCACCGAAAATTACGCCATGTTGTTATCGCACACTATACATTAGTTAGGCTATATTATGCCAAGCAAAATATAATGCATTAGCAAACCCTAATTAATTTTCTTTTAATTTTCCTATACATTTGCCAACACGTCTTGCGGTTACAGATATATTTAAAGATATGCTATACCTGTATTAACCCCTTCTGTACCGGCGACATAATTTAAATTATATTCTGGCTACTGTTAGATGGATGTAATTCAGTTTAAAACGAGCCTCCAGCAATTAACAGTCTTCGAACTATCTCACTTAACACTCAAACTCACAGGCCTATGCTTAATGGATATGCAATTACTTCTTTCATTTCCTTTATCATTTGTGGGTGAAATCCCTCTGGACCAGGTGAGTTGTCCCTTTGTAGCTTATCAATAATATGCCTTATTTCCTCACATGTGAATTCCATTTGCGATAATATTGGCCGGGCCATCCCTATTTTCATTGTTTGGTATCGGTACTTCCCCTTCTGGTTCCCTGGTAAATAGCCTACTGAACTTATATTGATACCTTTGCCTTGTTTTTATCATTTAAAGTTTTACTGCTTTTATCAGCGTCTATGCATATTTCACTTACACTGGTTGTTGTTTTGTTTTTTTATTGTACATATTTCCAAAATAAATTCTCCTTATCCTCATCCTCATCCTTCCAATTAGTCCCATAACTCCCCGCACAACCCCCGCATATCATGTTGCCCGTTTGCAGCCCTCTGCTGTTCCTCAAGTTTACGCTAAAACCTAAAACTATGAGGAGCGACATATTGCAGAGATAATATATATATAAATTAGTTACCCAGTTATTTGCGTATTCTATGAATATAAGAGCTTTACAGAAAACGATAGTTTATTAATTAAGACTGACTTAAATATATAATATTGTTGATGATATACAACTTGTAAAACTTCGCTATTGACAAATATATTGATTGGGATGTACTACCATGTGAGTAATATTACTGTAGAAATACTTAACAGATACAATTTTCCTAAATAATTGGAAGTAATTAAACATAATCGATGACTAGAGATACGCTACCCAGACTATATAATTCCTCGCTAGTAAATATAATATTATAGGCTTTGCCAGAATATAATATGATGATTTCGTGAATATACTTTTCGTAAAAATATATATTATAATTTATTTTGTACATTTAATTAAGTAAATATGATATATATAATAAAAAACACTATTTCAACATATGTATACATTTTGAATGATAGGTTATACATCTGCGGAGACTGACTCCAGCCACAGTTCTTTGAATTAACTCGTACTAGTGAGACGTGTTTTGTAAATCGTGCGCAAAATCTTTACTTATCTACACGTAGGCCTACTTCTGTTTAGTAATTTGTCTACATACACTACTTAAATCAAAATATATTATATAATTATAAGTCATTAAAACTTGTTGCGGCGATACATCTGTGTTGTAGAATTGACCTACTATAAAGTAATCAATTGATATCGATAAATGGAATTCTTCGTAAATAAGGACTCTTGCCTAACTTCATTGGTGGTGTATGGATTAAGCTACAACCCACCAAAATGTACATCTGTGAAGTATCCCACAGAGTTAAAAATTAAGGTACAAAATACTCTTAACAAAATATTTAGACGGAGAAAATTCATAACTCAGAAAAAAATCACTTTAAATGAGCATAACTGGGTTTGGGAAACATTAACTAAGGAAAAAAAAAAATATTTGAGGTATCAATTCGACTCAGAGTTGCTCCTGCGTCTCCCACTTGGTACACACCTTGTACAGTGTAAGTGGAAGTTGGGGTGCCGGACCGTTCACAAATTCATTGTTGATGTGAATTATCACCACCCCGCTGAGGGGGTGGATGTTCCTGAGGGGGTGGATGTTCCTGAGTGGACGGATGTTCCTGAGGGGGTGGATGTTCCTGAGGGGGTGGATGTTCCTGAGGGGGTGGATGTTCCTGAGGGGGTGGGTGTTCCTGAGGGGGTGGATGTTCCTGAGGGGGTGGATGTTCCAGAGGGGGTGGATGTTCCTGAGGGGACGGATGTTTCTGAGGGGGTAGATGTTCCTGAGGGGGTGGATGTTCCTGAGGGGGAGGATGTTCCTGAGAGGGTGGATGTTCCTGAGGGGGTGGATGTTCCTGAGAGGGTGGATGTTCCTGAGGGGGTGGATGTTCCTGAGGGGACGGATGTTCATGAGGGGGTGGATGTTCCTGAGAGGGCGGATGTTCCTAAGGGGGAGGATGTTCCTGAGGGGGTGGATGTTCCTGAGGGGGTGGATGTTCCTGAGGGGGTGGATGTTCCTGAGGGGGTGGATGTTCCTGAGAGGGTGGATGTTCCTGAGGGGGTGGATGTTCCTGAGGGGGTGGATGTTCCTGAGGGGGTGGATGTTCCTGAGGGGGAGGATGTTCCTGAGGGGGTGGATGTTCCTGAGGGGGTGGATGTTCCTGAGGGGGTGGATGTTCCTGAGGGGGTGGATGTTCCTGAGGGAGTGGGTGTTCCTGAGGGGGCAGATGTGGCTGGTGGACCTTCCATCAGTCAGGTACGGTACTGTGAAAATAAAAAACGACTTCAAAGGGCAAAAGACTCCATCAGTCAGGACATAGTAAATCAATATATGATGCTATACCCCGACACTACTAAACGACCGGAGGGAATGACACCCACACAGGTTCGCCGCTGGAGACAGCAACAAAGTCGGCGATACACTATCAACGCAGCAAAATGGTGGCGTGAGCAGGATGAAGGGGGTGGCCAGGTTGAAGGAAGTGGCCAGGTTGAAGGGGGTGGCCAGATCGAAGGGGGTGGCCAGGATGAAGGGGGTGGCCAGGTTGAAGGGGGCAGCCAGGTTGAAGGGGGTGGCCAGGTTGAAGGGGGTGGCCCGGATGAAGGGGGTGGCCAGGATGAAGGGGGTGGCCAGGTTGAAGGGGGCCTCCTGGTCTGCTGTCAGTCGGCTGATGGAGCTTCTATCAGTCAGGTACGATACTGTGAAAATAAAAAACGACTTCAAAGGGCAAAAGACTCCATCAGTCGGGACATAGTAAATCAATATATGATGCTATACCCCGACACTACTAAACGACCGGAGGGAATGACACCCACACAGGTTCGCCGCTGGAGACAGCAACAAAGTCGGCGATACACTATCAACGCAGCAAAATGGTGGCGTGAGCAGGATGAAGGGGATGGCCAGGTTGAAGGAAGTGGCCAGGTTGAAGGGGGTGGCCAGATCGAAGGGGGTAGCCAGGATGAAGGGGGTGGCCAGGTTGAAGGGGGTGGCCAGGTTGAAAGGGGTGGCCAGGATGAAGGGGGTGGCCAGGATGAAGGGGGTGGCCAGGTTGAAGGGGGCCTCCTGGTCTGCTGTCAGTCGGCTGATGGAGCTTCTATCAGTCAGGTACGATACTGCAAAAATAAAAAACGACTTCAAAGGGCAAAAGACTCCATCAGTCAGGACATAGTGAATCAATATATGATGCTATACCCTGACACAACTAAACGACCGGAGGGAATGACACCCACACAGGTTCGCCGCTGGAGACAGCAACAAAGTCGGCGATACACTATCAACGCAGCAAAATGGTGGCATACTCAGAACGCAGATGGAGAGGGAGCCCGTGGAAACTGATTAAATATTTTGTACAAAAGCTTTTTATTCTAGATATGTATTGATTTTTCTTTTTTTTCGTCATTTGTTTTACTTATGTTTTTGAAGGTTATTAATTATCAAATATCACATATTCTACGTGTATTCTTATTTCAATTAATGCTAATAACTATTTGTTCTATGCATGTTTTTTATTTTGCTTAATATATATTTTTTTTTAAAGGATGCTTGTTTCAAAATAATATGGCATATATTGCATTAACCCTAATTCTGTAATGGCGACGTCTTTTATATTTTATTCTAGCTATATTTACACGTTTTTGTATAGTTTAAGAAGGATCTGCGGTAGTAAATAGGCTTAAGTGAGAAAGTTTGAAGCCTGTTAATTACTGGAGACCATTTTAAGCTTCGTAAAATCGTCTAATAGTAGCTAGAATAAAGTTAAAAGAACTGCATTAACAAGAATTTACATTATACTATTTTACAGAGCTAGGATTTACATCTGACAACCATACACTCTATAAATCAATGGAATCAAACGGGCATATAAAAATGTGACAGGGTCAAAATCAAGGGACGTTCGAGCCAAAATGCCTGGACACACGGAGTTTGAAGCAATTTTAGTGGAAGCGGGAAAGACTGATTCTGAGAGAGAGTTCCAGAGCTCAGCTATTGAAAAGAAGAAAGAAGATGGTATTTACCTCTCTATCCTGTGATAGAAGTGATTAATTAATAGACCTTTAACCCCTTCTGTACCACCCCGTCCTTTTAACTTCATTCTAACTACTATTAGACGATTTTATTTGCTAAAAAGGGCCTCTAGCAAGTACCAGGCTTCGAACTATCTCACTGAACCCTTTTTAAAGAAAGTGGTGACGACAATCTTACTATTGACCAAATCAAAGATGCAGGTGATGTAGCAGTAGCACTTAATATATATATATATTAATATATATATTATATATAATATATATTATAATAAGCCGGGTCACCGGCTTTGTTTCTCTTTCTCTCATTTTCTCTCTTTCCCTGGCTTGTATCCATTCGTCCCCATTCAGCCAACTGCTTTAAGATGTTTATTCCCATCCAGGTGTCAATTTCTTCCTGGCGAGCGATAGCGAGCCAACATTGTATGGAGAAGTCCGGCCTCGCCAGAGACATTTTTCTATCGAACAATGTACAAATTTAGCTTGCTGTCAAAACAAAAATATATATATGCTGGCTCGCTACCACTCGCCAGGAAAATGTTGACACCTAGATGGGGGTAAACGTCTTAAAACAGTAGGCTGAATGGGACCGAATGGATACAAGCCAAAGAGAGAGGGAGAGAAAGAGAAAAAAGCGAGGTGGGCCCCTTAACAAACTAGCCAAACTATACACAAAATGTTTGCAATGTCGAAAGGTTCCTAAAGCCTGGAAAAATGCCTCCATTATTCTCATTCACAAACAAGGAGATGCTAAAGACCTGATAAACTATCGACCAATTAGCTTGCTTTCTGTTTAGTATATGAGGTGTATAGAAACATAGTGGCCTAAACGACACCATGCTATCGATCAATTAGCTTGCTTGCTGTTTAGTATATGAGGCGTATAGTAACATAGTGGCCTAAACGACACCATGCTATCGATCAATTAGCTTGCTTGCTGTTTAGTATATGAGGCGTATAGTAACATAGTGGCCTAAACGACACCATGCTATCGATCAATTAGCTTGCTTGCTGTTTAGTATATGAGGCGTATAGTAACATAGTGGCCTAAACGACACCATGCTATCAATCAATTAGCTTGCTTGCTGTTTAGTATAAGAGGCATATAGTAACATAGTGGCCTAAACGACACCATGCTATCGATCAATTAGCTTGCTTGCTGTTTAGTATATGAGGCGTATTGTGACATAGTGGCCTAAATGACACCATGCTATCGACCAATTAGCTTGCTTGCTGTTTAGTATATGAGGCATATAGTAACATAGTGGCCTAAACGACACCATGCTATCGATCAATTAGCTTGCTTGCTGTTTAGTGTATGAGGCGTATAGTAACATAGTGGCCTAAACGACACCATGCTATCGATCAATTAGCTTGCTTGCTGTTTAGTGTATGAGGCGTATAGTAACATAGTGGCCTAAACGACACCATGCTATCGATCAATTAGCTTGCTTGCTGTGTTAGTGTATGAGGCGTATAGTAACATAGTGGCCTAAATGACACCAAGCAATCGATCAATTAGCTTGCTTGCTGTTTAGTATATGAGGCGTATAGTAACATAGTGGCCTAAACGACACCATGCTATCGATCAATTAGCTTCCTTGCTGTTTAGTATATGAGGCGTATTGTAACATAGTGGCCTAAATGACACCATGCTATCGATCAATTAGCTTGCTTGCTGTTTAGTATATGAGGCGTATTGTAACATAGTGGCCTAAATGACACCATGCTATCGATCAATTAGCTTGCTTGCTGTTTAGTATATGAGGCGTATTGTAACATAGTGGCCTAAATGACACCATGCTATCGATCAATTAGCTTGCTTGCTGTTTAGTATATGAGGCGTATCGTAACATAGTGGCCTAAATGACACCATGCTATCGATAAATTAGCTTGCCTGCTGTTTAGCATATGAGGCGTATAGTAACATAATGGCCTAAATGACACCATGCTATCGATCAATTAGCTTGCTTGCTGTTTAGTATATGAGGCGTATAGTAACATATTGGCCTAAATGACACCATGGCCGAAATGGAGTTAGGTATGGCATCGTCTTCCCAAACCCTTCTACTACCCCGGGAAACCAACAAGAAGCGTAATCGCCACTCCGAGGGTGTCAAACGAAAGCCGAGTCTATTATTGTGAATCTTTATTATTTTATATGTAAAGATAGAATTAGGGTTTATAGTTCAAATTATGTCTTTGGAAGTGATAAAATAGTTAAAACAAAGCTATTTCATGTTAATTTTCTAGTATTTCTTCTCATATTCCTTCAAGGCTTCCACAAAATGACTCCGGTTTGACACCCAACATGGTCGAAAATCCCACTAAAATTGTCACCAACCGGATAGGCAGAACACTATAGATTCAAATCAGCCAAGAGAACAAGAAGGGTTCCGAAGTATGGGCTCACAAACTATGCACCTATAGTCTATTCGCTGTAAGTAGGCGAGAAATCATGACCTCTACCCTCTGTAACTCAAAAAGGGCAAGAGCAACTTGGCTGTAAATTCCCACATCTATTTCTTGACTGACTCTTTCCAAATGGTAGAAATATTAGCTCGATTACTCTAGTCGTTGTTGAGTTACAGAGGTTAGAGGTCATGATTTCTCGCCTACTTACAGCGAATAGACTATAGTAGGTATAATAATAATGTATACACCACTATTGTCCAACACCATATGGCACCACAGACACTTTAGACTTGCGGGCGCCTCTGGCACCCAGGCCTGTGGAGGCAGCATGTCCTTCAGTTCACACCAGACTCTCACATAACCAACTAGCGTCTCGGCGCTCCTGTACTCAACCCTAGCCAATAAAGGATTGAAGAGTACTGGTGTTATATCTCCATTCATCCTTATTATATGGCGCAGTGTATATCAGTATCTGAACCTACATGGAGAACCTGCACTACCTAGCTGAGGCTGCAGCTGCTGTGGAAGCCGGCTTGCCGCCATGCGGTCCCTACCCGGCTACATCTACCTCCCAACCGGTCGAGCCTTCATTGCCCGATGCCCTGTCTCCATACCCATCCATCATCTACTTGAATGAAAGGATCGACGCCCTCCAATCGAGTATCGCCACCATTCTACAGCATCACCAGGACCAGCAGCATCTACAACTACAACATCGCCCCGCGACAGCTCCACCACCGCCCCGCCAGGATCTACAACATCGCCCCGCGACAGCTCCACCACCGCCCCGCCAGGATCTCCAGCCCCACCAGCCTCTACAACATCAGCCCCAGGCCAGTAATGTTACCCACCAGGCTGACCCATCCTTTGCCTCACGCCCCACCAGTGATACACTTATTCATCCCTCTACACAGACACCCACACCTCATACATCTCCCCATGTCTCAGTGCCCCACCATATGCCAGTTACCCATGTCTCAGTGCCCCACCATATGCCAGCTACCCATGTCTCAGTGCCCCACCATATGCCAGTTACCCATGTCTCAGTGCCCCACCATATGCCAGTTATTCCCCACATGTCTTTATTACATATGAACATGACTAATCCCCTTACCCACCCTCTCAAGAGCGAATATCCCACACCCTCCCCAACTGACGGCCAGGCCCACACTGGTGTCGGTAGCGACGGTCGGTATTACGGCGGCCATTATGCCCCCCCTGGCTATCGTACGGCTGGCACCAACCCTCACGGCGCAACCCCTTCTGCGCATGACGTCATCATACCACCACCACCTCAAGTCCCTTCCTACCCAGCCCAGCCACGCCCTGCCCCGCCCCGCCGGGCTGCCCCTACGCGGCCCCAGGCCGCTTTACATATGCCGGGACACGCCCTACGCAAATTCTGGGCTGATTGGGAGGTCTACAAGCGGCTCGTCCTTCTACCACCTCACGAGGCTACCATCGAGCTCTACCAGACGTGCGACCCTGCCCTTCAGAGCGCCATATTTGCTCACAATCAGGCGTTCTCCTCATTGCCAGAAATCGACCTAGCAACTCTCATCACACAACTCGTCCACCGACAACGGAACCGCGCAGCCGCTCGCCACCACTTCCGGTCTCTTCTCCAACAACCTACTGAACAGATCCGGGACTACGTCACACGTATTACGGAGGCCACTTTGGACTGTGGCTTTACCTGCCCCTGTTGCCACACTGATGTCTCTGACGAACACATACGGGACCAAGTGACTATCGGGATTAGTGATTCGTCCCTTCAGCAAGATGTTTTAACTAAAGACCGCACCCTACCTACCTTACAAGATGTTATCAACTACTGTGTGGGGTTCGAATCTGCGGCACTCGATCAGACGGCAATGCAACCGGGGGTACATGCTGTGAAATCACCATACCAGCGTCTCAAGAGTACTTACCCACGCCCCGCCCCTATCCAGCCCCCCGCCCAACCCACTCAGCCCCCGTCGCCCGCCCCACCACCTCCCCACGTCGGCCCCACTTCATCTCCCACACGTTGCTCCGGGTGTGGCCTATCTTCACATTCACAAGCCCAACGATCTTCGAAGTGTCCTGCATGGGGCAAGACCTGCACGGCGTGTAATAAACCTAACCACTTTGCCAAGGTTTGTAAATCCACCTCTTCCCAGTGCAGTGGGTGCGGCCTATCCACACACTCTCGAGCCGAACGCCCATCCAAATGCCCTGCTTGGGGCAAGACCTGCCCGTCGTGCAACAAACTCAACCATTACTCCACAGTTTGTCACTCCACGCCCTCACCTTCATCCGCGGCTGTTATCATTGGTACTATCAAACAGGCTGTTAACAAACCACCACCCGCACGGCTCCCCTCCTTGCCCATTACCATTTCTACTGCCATGTCGCCCCACTCTCACCCCACCAGCGTCACGGCCCACCCTGACACGGGCGCCCAAGTATCTGTGGCTGGTTTGCAATTACTACGGGCACTGGGCCTCCAACGCCACCACCTACAGCCTACTCACCAACGGATCACGGCCGTGGGGGGTCACACTCTCCAGGTCCTGGGTTATATGCCGACTACCATTACCGCCACCGACGTTGCCGGCACCCCCTACAGTACTGATGATGATATTTTTATTATTCAGGCACAGTCACCGTTATTTATTAGCATGTCAGCTTGTAGGGCACTACATATCATCCCTCCCGACTTCCCCACACCTACCCCCTGCATGGCCGCCCACACAGCCCAACCACCACCCACCTTGACCAGGACCCCTCCACCACACCGGCCCACTTCCCTCCCCTTCCCACCTAACGACCTGCACCTGTCTGACCTTCGTGACTGGTTCTTGTCACAGTTTGCATCTTCTGCATTTAACACCACCAGCGGCCCACTCCCCACGATGTCTGGCCCTCCCATGCACATCCACATCAAGCCTGGCGCATCTCCACGTGCCGTGCACACCCCTGCCCCTATACCGCATCATTGGAAGGCCCAGGTCAAAGCAGATCTCGACAGGGACGTCGCACTGGGCATTATTGAGCCTGTCCCCATCGGTACCCCTACTACCTGGTGTTCTAGGATGGTGGTGGTCGCCAAGAAAACTGGACAACCCCGCCGTACAGTTGACCTGCAGGCACTCAACCACGCCTGCCTTCGGGAGACACATCACACCCCGAGCCCATTCAACTTGGCCCAATCCATCCCTGCAGGCACTCGTTAAGACGGTCCTAGACGCCTGGAATGGATACCATGCTGTTTTACTCGACGAATCCAGCAGGGAGGCTACGACTTTTATCACGGAATTTGGCCGTTACAGGTATATCAGGGCCCCTCAAGGTTACTTGGCAGCTGGCGACGCCTATACCCGACGCTTCGACGCAATCATACAGGCTGTCCCTCGTAAGGTGAAGTGTGTCGACGACTCCCTTTTGTGGGACTCTTCAGTCGAGGAGGCATTTTGGCACACTTTTGATTACCTGGCCCTCTGTGCAACCAACGGTGTCACTTTCAACCCTGACAAGTTTACCTTCGCCGCCCCTTCAGTTGACTTCGCCGGACTCACCATCACAGACACTGGAATTAAGCCATGCACGTCCATGATTAAGGCCATCCGTGACTTTCCCACGCCCACAGACATCACAGGAGCCCGGTCGTGGTTTGGTCTCGTTGAACAGGTCGCCTGGGCCTTCAGCATCAAACCGGAAATGGCGCCCTTCCGGGAACTTGTGCAGTCCAAAACTCCCTTCCACTGGGATGAGGCACTCGACCGTACCTTTGCCACATCTAAGGACCACATCGTACACCTGGTTGAGGAAGGGGTCTGCTCCTTCGAGATCGGCAGACCCACGTGCCTCGCCACAGACTGGAGCAAAACCGGCCTTGGCTTCCTCCTACTCCAACAACATTGTTCCTGCCCCACCGCATCTGCCCCCACCTGTTGCAAGGTCGGTTGGAAACTTGTCTTCGCCGGCTCCCGTTTTACCACACCTGCGGAGTCCCACTACGCACCCGTCGAAGGCGAGGCTTTAGCAGTGGCTGACGCCCTTGACAGATGCAGAATGTTTGTCCTGGGCTGCCCTGACCTCGTCGTCGTCGTGGACCACAGACCTCTACTGCACATCCTTAACGACCGGTCCCTTGACAACATACCAAACCCTCGCCTGTTCAAGATTAAGGAACGTACCCTACGATACCAGTTCATCATTCAACATACGCCTGGCAAATGGCACCGCGGCCCTGACGCTGTCTCCCGCTACCCGACCAGGCCCTCCGCGGACGCCCATGATGTGCATAGTGCGGCCGCCAGCGAGCTCGAGATCCACTCAGTTGCCTTGGCCTCCCTCACCATGCTCGCCGCCATACTTGACCCAGTTGTATCATGGTCTGACCTTAAATCTGCCGGCCAACAAGACAGCGAGTATACCTCCCTTCTTCAGACCATCCCCGAGGGCTTCCCGGACTCAAGAGAGGCGACCGCCCCACAACTACGACAGTTCTGGGGTGTTAGAGACCGCCTCACTTCCGTCGACGGGATAGCCCTCATGGATCAACGACCAGTCATCCCCCATCATCTTCGGTCCAGAGTTCTCGAGGCCCTTCACTCAGCTCATCAGGGTATGACTGGCATGAAGGCCCGGGCACGTGCGAGTGTTTACTGGCCAGGTATTGACAAGGCCCTACGCAACTGCCTGGATACCTGCCACTACTGCCGCGCCCACGCCCCGTCCCAGCCGAAAGAGCCACTCATGTCATCTGACCCACCCCAATGGCCATACGACCAGGTAGCCGCCGATTTTTTTCAGCACCAGGGCAAACACTACCTGGTCTACGTCGATCGCTTCTCCAGCAATGTCCACATCTTCTACCTGCCACCAGGTAAATGTGATGCTCACCACCTCATCTCGGCGTGCCGTACCCTCTTCACCCACTACGGAGCACCCCGGGTACTGGCGAGCGATGGTGGGCCCCAGTTTACAGCCGGGGACTTCCAAGAATTCCTGGCACATTGGGGTGTGTCACAGCGGGTCAGCTCTGCGTTCTACCCTCAGTCTAATGGCCGCGCCGAGCTGGCTGTTAAAGCAGCCCGCCGCATCATCGCGGACTGTACATCCCCCACTGGCTCTCTAGACAACAACGCCGCAGCCCGTGCCCTCCTCCAATACAGGAACACACCCCTCTCGACCATTGACAAGTCACCAGCTCAACTTCTCTTCGGCAGGACCCTACGGGACCACGTCCCCTGCAATCCTGCACTTCTCCACCTCCACCCCCACTGGCTTCTCTCGGCCGAAGCTCGTGAGGCAGCCCTTTTTCACCGTAACGCTGCCCTAGCCACATACTATAATGCTTCAGCCCGGCCTTTATCACCACTCCACGTCGGTGACCGGGTCTCCGTCCAGAACCAGGGGGGCAACAACCCGACACGGTGGAACAAGACTGGCACTGTAGTGGAGGTGCATCCACACCGCCAGTATACCATCCGGGTGGATGGGTCGGGGCGAGCCACACTCCGCAACCGCCGCTTCCTACGACAGCTTCGTCTACCGCCCTCCACTCAACCTACACCGCCCGACTCCACCATCGCCTCGTCGGACGCCAATAGGGGGGGGGGGGATATAATAATAATGTATACACCACTATTGTCCAACACCATATGGCACCACAGACACTTTAGACTTGCGGGCGCCTCTGGCACCCAGGCCTGTGGAGGCAGCAAGTCCTTCAGTTCACACCAGACTCTCACATAACCAACTAGCGTCTCGGCGCTCCTGTACTCAACCCTAGCCAATAAAGGATTGAAGAGTACTGGTGTTATATCTCCATTCATCTTTATTATAGTAGGTCTCAAATTTATTTCGGAAACTAGACGTTGGTTTGGTATGTGATCACAAAGGTCATACCAAACAGTACCCCAGGAGTTCGTAAAGACAATGGGTAGCAAATGAATTGATGCATCTCTGCAACTCACTGGTAAATGGCCTTGTCTTGAAACCATTTAAAAATACTGGGAGCGCTAGTATCTTTAAGGGGGGTCACCGTTTTTTTTTAAATCTTTTTCTCCTTTCCTCTTTTTCTATGGCTTGCATCCATTCGGCCCCATTCAGCCAACTGTTTTAAGACGTTTATCCCCATCAAGGTGTCAATTTCTTCCTGGCGAGCGATAGCGATCCAGGATTGTATGGAGAAATCCGGCTTTGCCAGAGACATTTTTCTATCGAAAAATGTACACATTTAGCTTGCTGTAAAAAAAAAAAAAATATATATATGCTGGCTCGCTACCGTTCGCCAGGAAAATATTGACACCTGGATGGGGGTAAGTGTCTTAAAACAGTAGGCTGAATGGGGTCGAATGGGTACAAGCCAAAGAGACAGGGAGAGAAATGGAAAAAAAGAGAGGTGGGCTCTCTTAAGATGAACAACTGGTCCTTCTGCCTAGGTATCGATATCACTGTTGTTGAGAGAGTCTATTATAACATATAATAGGCCGAGGCTATGAACAACATTGCGGTCTGACCCACACACTATATATATATATATATATTTTCAGAGAGAGAGAGAGAGAGAGAGAGAGAGAGAGAGAGAGAGAGAGAGAGAGAGAGAGAGGGAGAGAGAGAGAGAGAGAGCGGGGGGGGGGGGGGAGGGGGAAGAGATAGAGAGAGAGAATAAATCAATTAGTGCAACTTCAAATACCTTCCCACATTCGTAAATAACCTACCTCTATTTCACCTTCAAATATACCTCCAATTTCCCTTTCATATTATCTCATTTTTCTCAGAAGACCTACAGTATATCACTAAAGTTCCTCAGATGTAATTTCCTTTCGACGCAAGCCAACGTTATTTCCGTGTTTCCATTTTTCTCAGTATTTCCTCCTCAATAAATTACTGTAGATACGGTCTCCACTTTGCATCATTTGACATTATATTTTCTAATCTTTATACACGAACAATATACCTTTTTTGTAATATTTGAGGGATATTTCAAACTCCACCTAAGTATGATTTTTTTGGAGGTTTGACAATGTTCGTAGGAGGGAATGTGATTGTGGTTTATCATTCGTATTACTGGGAACTCTGTGTGTGTGTGTGAGTGTGTGTGTGTGTGTGTGGTGTGTGTGAGTGTGTGTGTGTGTGTGTGTGTGTGTTTGTGTGTGTGTGTGTGTGTGTGTGTGTGTGTGTGTGTGTGTGTGTGTTTGTGTGTGTGTGTGTGTGTGTGTGTGTGTGTGTGTGTGTGTGTCTCAGAGCTGTCTCCTCAATATCTCAATGTAAAAGTTATTTTACGCCTAGCATGCTAAACACAACTCGGAATGAATCCATTATACTAGGGGATTTTAACCTGTGTTACAAACAACGAAATAATGGGCTTGTACGAGAATATAGGCACATACTGACAATGCACAATCACAAACAACTCATCACAACCCCCACACGTATCTCTGAGAACACTACCACAATATTAGACCACATAAACTGTAACAGAGAGGACAAAATATCCCAATCAGGGGTTATACAGACTGGGATAAGTGATCACTTCGTCACGTATTGCACACCGAAAACCACAAAAATTACCCTAGAGAATCACAAGGTTATCAAAACAAGGTCACTCAGAAACTACAACAAAGAAACATTTCTGGACATTTTATGGAATACAGACTGGTCTCCAGTGTTTGGAAGTACAAACGTTAATGACGCATGGGTTGGCTTCAGAATCATCATCACAAACATCCTAGACGAAATAGCTCCTCTGAAAGACATACGAATTAAAACAAGGTCAGACCCATGGATCAACAATGACATACTACACCATCTGGAACACAGAGACAATCTGTTAAAAAGGGTAGTGAAACATAGACAGGATCAAGGTCTGAAACATGAGTTCAACAGGGCCAGGAATAAACTAAGTAGAAAAATCAAATCAGCGAAAACTAATTATTTCCACAATAAGGCAGAGGAATATCATAATAACCCAAATAAACTATGGAGGCACCTAAAAACAACAGGCTACAGCAACAAGGCAAGGGATTCGTCTAACACTAATATTGCTCTCAACATTAATGATCAGGTTTGCCGACAAATTTCAACCTACTTTAACACCTTCTTCACCACCATAGCAAACACACTTGCACAGAACCTACCGCAACCTCTCAATAAATACACGACAACAACGGCCACCTTTCGAAATTTCTACAGAGGTAAAGGCATACACCCGAACACATTTGGATTGCAAAATGTTACACCAAAATACACTTTTGACGAGCTCTCTAACCTAAATGTACATAAAAGCACAGGACCAGACAAAATACCTGCCAAATTTCTACGAGATGGAGCCATTGGTATAGCAGGTCCCCTAACCCACATCATCAACCTGTCAATTAAAACCAACACTGTACCTGCTGAACTGAAGGAAGCTATTGTAACCCCTCTATTCAAGACAGGAAATAAACTAGAAGTTGGCAACTACAGACCAGTTAGCATATTATGTATTGTATCTAAAATCCTTGAAAGAGCGGTATACACCCAAATTGAACACTACCTCAAAGAAAATGATCTATATTATAAGTTTCAATCGGGTTTCAGATGCATGTACTCGACTGACTCCTGTCTCATCCACTTAACAGATCACATGCGTAAAGAAATGTCTAAAGGTAACTACACCGGTATGGTTCTTCTTGATCTACAAAAAGCGTTTGACACAGTAGACCATGATATCCTATGTAATAAACTACAAGCAATGGGCATTGGGTCTGTGAACTGGTTTAAATCTTATCTTAGTGGTAGAACACAGAGTCAAAATTGATAATAATATATCTGATCCTATGCCAATTAACTGTGGGGTCCCGCAGGGAAGCATCCTTGGTCCCTTACTCTTTCTCTGTTATGTGAACGACATGGAACTGAGCGTCTCGTGTAAATTATTACTGTATGCTGACGACAGCGTGCTTCTGGTTTCAGGAAAAGACCCAATAAGTATTGCCGCTTCACTTTCCAAAGAACTAGAATCATGTAGTGAATGGCTAGTGGACAATAGACTATCTCTTCACCTGGGCAAGAATGAAGCCATCTTATGTGGGACAAAACGCAAACTGAAAGACATTGTGGGCTTCTCGGTCAACTGTAATGATATTCCTATAACAACAGTGTCACAAGTTAAATATCTCGGACTAAAACTGGACTCGAGTTTGTCAGGTGAAACAATTTTGGAATCTATACTGTGTAAGTGTAGAGCACGTATAAAATGCCTGTATAGACAGGTGGGATGCTTGCCAGCGGCGACCAAAAAGACCCTATGCCAAGCGCTTGTTCAATGTAATTTTGACTATTCTGTGTCATCCTGGTACTCTGCATCATCTAAATCAGCACAGCACCAACTTCAGGTCACTCAAAATAAAATGGTTAGGTTCATGCTGAACCTAGGACCCAGATCACATGTTGGCCAGGAACAACTTCAGTCACTAGGTATGCTCAATGTCTCTGACAGGGCCAAACAAATCAGGCTCACTAATGCCTTAAACATTTTCTATGACAGAGCTCCAGAGTATCTTAAAAGTGGTGGGGCGTCCGAAATTAAAATTAATTTATAATGTATTTAAAGAGATGTTTAGATCTCCAGTAATCAACCTGACTACTCCTTTGTCAAAACTAATCTTCAATATTAGAGAACAAATCAAAAATAGATATTGAATTGCGACCCCTTGCAACTAGTACTCACGTGAGGATGTGACGTACGCCCAGGCAAACATTTGGGAAGTAAACATCAGCAAGTATAGCAAAAATGGTGAATAGGTGTGCTGTTTTCAGGTGTAGCAACATCCCTGGACCAAACATAGCACTACACAAGTTTCCAAGTGATCCATACCATTGTAACAAATGGGTGAAGTTTATACAAAGAACCAGAGTGTGGGAGGCAAAGCCCAAAACAAGCTTCATATGCAATGGACATTTTCGTGATGAATGCTTTGACAATAAATTGCAGTGGAGTATGGGTATGGCTAGATGCACCCGCTGATTGCCTATACGGACTGGGGTCTTGTCACGCCCAGTGCCAGGTCCTTATATATACGGACTCGCCGAAAAAAAATCGTAGCAGTGAAACGACTGCACGTATAGCTTTCATATTTCTACCACATGTACCTTACCCTTCTGGCGTCTTGCTACCACCACCCCAACCCCCTCCCCAATCCACTCGCAGACCATGGGTCGCCGCATCAGGCCATCACAAAGGAAAAAAAAGGAAAATATGTGGCGGCGAAACGACTGCACCAATTGGTTCCATATTTGTGTGACAAGTCCCCTACCCTTCTGTCTTCCCCCCACCACAACCCCAACTTCTTCCCACCACCCACTTCCAGCCTATCCGTAGATCATCACATAAAACAATGAAAATCCGTGGTGGCGAAACTACCTCACCAATCGGCTCCATATTTGTAACACGAGTCAATTACCCTTCTACCTTTCCCCGACCATCCCCCAAACCACCCTCCCACCCATACGTGCTTGCCAATTTCAGGAGTCAGGAGAGTGGATAATATGGGCTAACTTAAGCCTAGCCCAAATTATACAGTCAGTGTCGATGGATATAGGCCTAACCTAGGCTAAAGAAATTTATTGGCTGAAATTCAACTACTAGCAACTAGGCTAAAAATAAAAAAAATAAAAAAATAAGTCGATCGCCGCGGTTTAAGTTCCCGTCTATTTTTACGGCGATTTTTTCTGTTATTTGCACCCTGTTGGCAATGTATATGATGATGACAATAAGTCATGGAGGCGTGAGGGGCGGGCTTTCATTATTGTATCCAAATGCAGTCAAAATAGACGGGAACATGATCGCTAGCGTCCGTCGCGGCTCCGAGTAGTGTAAACAAGGCGGGCGGTAATCACAGCTGCTTCTCCCTCCTCTCCTGCTGCTGGAGCTCGTCCTACAGGTTCATACATATAAGCCTGGACACCACCAATATTCATCACTTGAGGTTCTTTGCCATAATCACGGTTATCACCCTCAGTATTGGCAAACGAATCGGAACTACTGTCACTATCCTCCATTTCCACCTGTCAGAAGAGCTTGTTGTGTTCCTGGGCATACGTCATCAGAGCGCTTAAACTCCGAATCCAGAAAAGTGTCACCCATATCCTATTTTGGCCATTATATAAATAATTAAGCCATTGTAGCAGAAAATATTGCACCAAAAGCTATAGTGCACACTGCCGGTAATGATTGTGGAGGAAAATAATAGCATGCACACCCACTTTTTTGTTGTTGTTAAAGCAAATGAGAGGAGTGGACATAATATGTGACACTTCTGCATAGTAGCCACGTGCGGGCATGCGCGCGCGTCGGCTGCCCAGCCGTATAGAAACCGGCTGGTGGCAGCCGGTCGGCAGGCTTTTCCTTAGTATATATCCTACGACAACGTAACTAATGTCTGGGATATTCTATCTTAGTATATTTTATTCTCGATAGTTGATTATTCCATTATAATATATAAGATGTAAGTCTAGTGAGGGCGGGAGGAGACGAGCGGGAGAGAGAGACCGGCTTGAGACGTTGCTTCGCTTGCCAGCTTGGGACGAGCCTGAAGCGTTGCCATATGCATTTGATTGCAACGTTAGGCTTAGTTTCGACTCACGCACGGGGTAGAGGATTTTGACCCGGCAACTGTGTTGAGTATTGCCAAGCATGGGATGTATTCTGCATGCCTAGGGCGGGGTCCAGACAGATTCAAGACTCAGAGCTCACCTCACTGTCGTACCCTTCGGACCCCCTTGATATCTATCCCTCTCAACCCCACTTAGAAACTTTCTCTCTTACTTTGTATACCTTCCTTCCACTACTTCACCAATCTATTTAATTATCCCATCCCCTTGATAGACCTTATATCTATTATTGTATTAACGACGAGCTCTCAGATAGATAGGAGTTTGGGCCTTATGCAGAGACGTAATTGTTAATGAGACCTAGGAAGCTTTTTTGTTGTCTCATATTTGGTGGTTTCATGCTTGCTAGTGTGTTCTTGTGTCAGGTTAGCAGGGGCTAGACCGGAGGGGAGGCTTTTTGCGATCCTTTAAGTAAAGTCTGCTGGTGCGAGTCCTGTGGACCCGCACGACTTTACTAGGATACCCGTGGGAGTCTGGGGGCATTTTCTTGTCTGTGTCCCTGTGTGTCTAGTGTTGTGTTGTGTGAGGGCCCTTGCCTAGTCCACTCAGCACTGCGCTAGCACGTCTTGCTTTTGTTTTTAGGGTCGCCAGGAGAGAGTCAGATACTTGCGATCTGAGTCTCTCAAGAGAGCACCCTTTCAATTAGAGTAATTTGGCGCACAGACCTGGGAACGTCCCTAGGCTAGAGCAGGTGGCTCAGCCCGGGTATCCGAAGCCTATATCCTTCCGGCTAGACCTCTGCCACCTGGCAGATTAACAGCTAGGGGTTATCATCTCTGTATGCTTGTTATTGTGCCACAGTTTACCGTTTTTGTGAGCATTGTGAGTTAGGGTGTGGCTTAGAGACTCTGTCCGAGCAGGCTTGCCTGACTAAGAGTGAGAAGCACACCTGTATGTGGTTATGTTGCGAGTTGCTGCCTTTATTTAATTATACCTATGCCATTATACACTGTATGGCCTATCACTAGTATTTATTCCTGCTTATGAGTTAAGAGTTCTCTAAATCTGTAACGTATTTTCTTTGCTAAGCATCAGATCCTACAGTAGCCGCATGCAGTTTAGAAACCCGCATCTTGTCTACCTGTACGATGTTTTGAGGACTGTTTGCTTTCACCTTCTTTCACGCAGGGGTGATTAGTTGTATTAATTAACGTAACGTTAAATGTACTTTCTTCTAGTTTGTTATTAAATTGTTTCTGCAATTTAATTCCGTTATTTATCTTTTCCTTGAAGCTTTAAGTCAACTTAATTGTGTGATCTTTTATATAGCCTGCTTGACTATCAGCAGTCTATAGTGCGTGCACCCTGTAACCGAATCATAGGATACCTCGTTGTCCAGGCAGGACTCTTGACGGTTTAGGGTGGTTTGTTGCCTGGGTTTATAAATAAGGGTTGGATCTAGCGTTTTCCGTTGTTGCTTGTTGCCGCATACCTAGTCCAATAGAAAGAGCCCAGTGTTTATATATCCCAGGACGTAACAAATGGCGACCTTACATAGGATTTACTGAACAGAGGAATATAGTGGTCATTTGTTTTGAGATTCCTTATGATTAGAGGAATACAGTGGACATAGAGTTTTTTTTTTGGAGCAACCAATATAACACATTAAAGACTTTAAATAACATTAGTATATACATACTTGCATAGGAGATAAAGGCACATTCTATAACCGTGATAATTACTGCAGTACACAAACATGTCTAATACATCAGAACACAGTGGTGGGTCAGGTCACGATACGGGCTCGGAGGGAGAAAGACCTGTGGGTGGCTAGTCGATAGCGAGGAGGGTACTAGAAGATTTTTAGAGGTGCCCCTTACCGCTGCCAGGGTGTTGAAGCTGAATAAGTATGGCTTAAAGTGTGTGGCAGGTCTTCAGGGTCACCAGGGTTTAAGTGGCATGAGGAAAGATCAGCTGAGGACTTTGATATTGGGTTTAGAAGGGAGAGACCTAGGTGGAGAGGCGACTGGGGGCCCCTGTCCCCAGCCCCCCCTCCACTCTACCCCCATATCAAATGTCAGGGTGCCTGAATTTAGTACATACCCCCAAGTTGATGGTCAATGGAAGCGTGGAATTCAATCACAGGGACCCTCTCCATTAAATGCACCTTCCCCTCCTCAAGGGTTGACTCCAGATTTGTTGTTTCGGCTTGAGATGGCCAAGGTTGAGGCCGCCGAAAGACAGGCTAGAGCTCAGGTTGAGCCTGCCGAAAGACAGGCTAGAGCTCAGGCTGAGGCTGCCGAGAGACAGGCTAGTGTGCAGGCTGAGGCTGCAGAGAGAACAGCTATACGAAAGGCTGAACTGCAGGCAGAGTCTACTAGGTATCGGGCTGACAGGGAGCTGGAGAGATCTCGAGTGGAGGTAACAGGGCGAAATATTGGGGGAGGTAACAGACATCGGGACCAATCATTGTCGCACCTGCTTAAACTAGTTCCTGTGTTCGATGAATTAGGTGTGGCTGAGTTTTTATGCGATTTGAGAAGAAGTGTCAGGAACACCAGTGGCCTCAGGAAAAGTGGGCAGCATTAGTTTCATCAAGACTCCTAGGAAAGAGGCTAAAAGCGTATAATGCACTACCTTTAGAGTCCTGTGCAGTTTATGATGAGCTAAAGAAGGCTGTGCTACGGGCCTATGAGTTACAACCAGAAACTTACCGCTTGAAGTTTCGGGGTGTTACTAAGGGCAAGGATAGTACCTTCCTAGAACACGCCCGGGACTTGTCTTATACACTACGACATTGGCTGCGTTCTGAGAGGGCAGCTACTTTTGAGGAGTTGAGTGAGCTGGTTCTCTTGGAGCAGTTCTTTAAGTGCACAGGCGGGGACTTAACATTAAATATAAAGGAAAAAAATCCTAGAACTCTCCAGGAGGCAGCAGAAATGGCTGACCTCCGACTGTCATTAATTCGAGGGTGCGGAGCAGCAGCTAGGAGTGAGTCGGGTGCAAAGGATCGTACCCCTCCCCCTCCCAAGAATTTTGATACACATAAATACACAAAACCATCTAGCACTGACAATAAAACTGAACATAAACCAAATACCGTCCCGTATAAGAAGTCTAATGGTACCTCCCACTCCCAAGGGAAACCAAAGAGTAAAGAGTGCTTTGCATGTCACAAGGAGGGTCACTTTGCAAATGCTTGTCCGAACAAGCCACCAAACAAGGTTGTGTCATTGGCCCGCAGCATAGGGGTGTCGCCTATATCTTCTGAGTTTGCAAAGGGTAGTTCGTCAGAGGTTGGGACACAGCCTGTGTTCAAGAGTCCGGAAGGCTCGAACCCTGTCCGCGACGTCTTTGGGGGTCATAGAGGGCATGGTTTTGTGAGGTGGGCTGGCGAAAGGCGAGGAGTTAAGCTATTGCGTGATACTGGGGCTTCTCAGACCTTGTTAAGGAACTTTACTGGTAGACCGATTAACGCTGCTCGGGTGGTGGTAGTTCAGGGGATCAATGCTACGAAGACCTACCCGCTGGTGCGGATGGAGCTGGAGGTGGATGGTGTGGCGAAGGAGCTGGATGTCGGAATTGTAGAGAACATGCCTGTTGGGGGCGTCGACCTCCTCCTCGGCAACGACTTTGCGGTGCCTGCTTCTAAGGTTTCACCCTTGGTCGTTGCCGAGAAGGCGGCCGACGTTAGTAGGAAGGAACAGGAGTGGGTTGAGAAATGTAGCGTACAAACCATGGAGTGTGTTGTAACGCGTTCTCAGACATCCGGAGCCTTGCAGCCACCACCTCAGTCTATCAAACCGCGGAGGAAAGGTCACAAGAAAACGGGAAGTGTTGGTCAATTGGAGAGTTTTGAGCCGGCAGTGTTTCTTGGTGACTCATTATTGGCACCTATGTTAGAGTCTGGAGAGGCCCCGGGGCCTGTCACCGCTAGTGCAGGTGCAGGGCAGGAAGAGACTCTGCGACAGCATTGTTATGCGCAGCGTGAGGAAAGGATGGCTCAGCGGGACATTGGAGGTGGAAATAAATTATTTAAGATGAACTTGGATAATCTCGCACCTGCTGATATATGTTCCTTGCAGCTGGAAGATCCTGAAGTCAGGGCGTGTGGTAATGGTGCTGTCGAACTGGAGAGCGATGGGGATGCGCAGCCTGGTGATTTCTTCTTGTCCGAGGGGATCTTGTATCGGAGACATCAGGATCCCAAGAAAAAGTGGGATGGCGGGTCAGGATTAGTGGACCAGTTAGTAGTACCGAGGGTGTGCCGTGAGAGCTTATTGAGATTAGCTCATGATGTCCCTTTGGCAGGGCACCTGGGGGCACGTAAGACGGAAGTAGCTCTGAGCAAGCTTTTCTGGTGGCCTGGGTTAAAGGCGAGTGTCGTATCATGGGTGTCACAGTGTCGCACTTGACAAGTTGTTGGGAAACCCAATCAGGTCATCCCGAGAGCCCCGTTACAACTCACCCTGTCATTGGGCCGCCCTTCAGCAAAGTAGTTATCGATATGGTTGGCCCATTGCCCCCCACTAGTGCCGGCAATACATTTTTACTAACTGTAATGGATGTAGAAACACGGTATCCAGATGCTTACCCCATGCGCAACGGGATGGCAAAGACTGTTGTCAAAAACCTGCTTGTCTATTTCTCTCGTTATGGCTACCCTCAGGAGATCCAGTCTGATCAGGGATCCAATTTTACTTCTGCTCTGTTTAAGCAGACCATGCAGCAACATGGGATAGTGTCTGTTGTGTCATCTGCCTACCATCCCGAGAGTCGGGGAGTTTTGGAAAGGTGGCACTCGACTCTCAAGAGTATGTTGCGGTGTTATTGCATGGAAAATGGGAAGGACTGGGATCTAGGTCTCCCATACGTTTTATTTGCTGCGAGAGAAGTACCTGGGGAGAGCTTGGGATTTAGCCCGAACGAGTTGGTTTTTGGACACAGGGTCAGGGGGCCCCTCCACATAGTCAAGAAGATCTGGGAGGGAGTCACAAAGCCATGCTCGCTTCTAAAGTATGTAGTTGAAAGCCGTGAGAGAATGCTAAAGAGCTTGGAGGTAGCAGGTCGGAACCTTAAGAGTTCACAAGCTCAGATGAAGGACAGATACGACCAGAAGGTGAAGCTGAGGGAGTTTGAAGTAGATCAGGAGGTACTGATACTACTGCCTCTGGTGGGACACCCCTTGTCTGCCAAGTATTCTGGTCCGTATCGGGTTGTAAGGAAGGTTTCTGATCTAGACTATTTAGTAGCTACTCCTGATCGTAAGAAAAAGAACCAACTTTGCCATGTAAATCTGATGAAAGAGTATGTGAGGCGCCCCTCCGAGCCTCTCACTGTCCCGGTGTTGATCTGCAGCGATCGTGGTGGAGAAGGAGGAAGGGACAGTCAAGCTGCGGGGGAGGATAATTGGGATTGTCATGTTTCCGCGGATCAGTGGGCGGGGAATTCTAGACAAGTGGCTCACGAGTTGATATTGCACCTCCCTGAGCAACAGCGTGTAGCTGTGCAGCACTTGTTTGATTCAAACCCAGCTGTTTTCGCGGAGCATCCTGGCCTCACTACTCAAGCGGTGCACGATGTCGATGTTGGGGACCACCCGCCCTTTAAATCAGTGCCATACCGTGTTCCTCCTATTAAATTACCAGCACTTAGGGAAGAGCTGGATTATATGCTGAAACGTGGGCTGATTTCTGAGGGTGCAGTAAGGTGGACTTCCCCAGTCACACTGCAGCCCAAACCAGATGGCAAGGTGCGGTTTTGTATAGATTTCCGCAGGTTGAATGGTTTAACCCCCACAAATGCTTACCCTTTCCCTCGCGTGGACGACAGTGTGGATAAGATAGGAAAAGCCAAGTTCCTCACTAAGATAGACCTTGTTAAGGGTTATTGGCAAGTGCTTTGTCTGATCGAGCGCGAGAGGTGTGTGGGTTTGTGGTGGACGGTGCCACATATCGTTGCCATGTTATACGGGCTGAAAAATGCCCCTGCAACGTTTCAGAAATTAATGAACGACATTGTAGCCGACATTCCCAACTGTACGGTGTACCTAGATGATGTCATAATATACGACGATGATTTTAACAGTCACTGTGCTCACATCGGACAGCTGTTTAATAAACTGAATGAAGCAGGTTTGGTGGTAAACCTGGGTAAGTGCGATTTTGTCAAAGCCACAGTTTTGTACCTGGGGTTCGAGGTGGGGATGGGTCATGTGTGCCCTCCACAGACAAAGATCAAAGCCATCGATCAGTTTCCCCAGCCTACGACTAAGAAACAAATCATGCGGTTTCTAGGTATGATAGGCTATTATCTTCGCTTCATCAAAGGCTATTCGACTGTACTTGCACCTTTAACTGACTTATTATCTAAGGACAAGAAGTTCCGGTGGTCTCCTGAGTGTGCAGAGGCGTTTTCCTTGGTGAAACACCTGTTATGTACCCACCCCATACTCAGGGCCCCGGACTTCAGCAGACCTTTTCAGCTGGCGACTGATGCCAGTGGCGTAGGGGCTGGGGCTGTCTTGTTACAGACAGATGATGAAGGTATCGAACATCCAGTGAGTTTTTACAGTAAAAAATTCAATAGTGCACAAAGGAATTACTCTGTAATTGAAAAAGAACTCTTGGCGATAGTGCTGGCGCTCAGGCACTTCGATGTATATGTTCCTGCTTTCGGACCAGTCGTAGTGGTTTATACCGATCATCACCCTCTGAAATTCTTGAATCAATTTCATAACCGGAATATGAGGCTGACCAGGTGGTCACTCATGCTTCAGGAGTATAATCTGGACATACGCCATATTGCCGGTTCTGATAACGTGATAGCGGATTGTCTATCAAGGGTGGATGATGTTGGTTAGACTGCCACAGGATTGAGGGTTGAGTGTGGAGGAAAATAGGCTGTCACTGTAGTTCAGCCGGATAAAACAAATTAAAAAAGCAAAAACCTTATAAAAACTCTTTATTTTTTATAACGTGTAGAATTTTGTATAAGATGTTGTAGCAGTATCTAAGTTGAATGTTTTCGCTTATTGTCGCTAAGTTAGTTGAACTTGCTCGGTGGAGCGCAACAGTTTTTATTTTTTTTATATATAGTGCCTTGTGTCGCAACAGTGTGTGGTACTATGAGAAGCTTTCTGTTAGATATGAAGAACTTAGTCAAGGGTCTTATATCTTGGGGGAGGTGTGACGCTTCTGCATAGTAGCCACGTGCGGGCATGCGCGCGCGTCGGCTGCCCAGCCGTTTAGAAACCGGCTGGTGGCAGCCGGTCGGCAGGCTTTTCCTTAGTATATATCCTACGACAACGTAACTAATGTCTGGGATATTCTTATGTTGTTTCACAGCTTGAAGCTGCCCTTATTCTTAACCAACGCATCTTGGTATATTTTATTCTCGATAGTTGATTATTCCATTATAATATATAAGATGTAAGTCTAGTGAGGGCGGGAGGAGACGAGCGGGAGAGAGAGACCGGGTTGAGACGTTGCTTCGCTTGCCAGCTTGGGACGAGCCTGAAGCGTTGCCATATGCATTTGATTGCAACGTTAGGCTTAGTTTCGACTCACGCACGGGGTAGACGATTTTGACCCGGCAACTGTGTTGAGTGTTGCCAAGCATGGGATGTATTCTGCATGCCTAGGGCGGGGTCCAGACAGATTCAAGACTCAGAGCTCACCTCACTGTCGTACCCTTCGGACCCCCTTGATATCTATCCCTCTCAACCCCACTTAGAAACTTTCTCTCTTACTTTGTATACCTTCCTTCCACTACTTCACCAATCTATTTAATTATTCCATCCCCTTGATAGACCTTATATCTATTATTGTATTAACGACGAGCTCTCAGATAACTAGATAGGATTTTGGGCCTTATGCAGAGACGTAATTGTTAATGAGACCTAGGAAACTTTTTTGTTGTCTCATATTTGGTGGTTTCATGCTTGCTAGTGTGTTCTTGTGTCAGGTTAGCAGGGGCTAGACCGGAGGGGAGGCTTTTTGCGATCCTTTAAGTAAAGTCTGCTGGTGCGAGTCCTGTGGACCCGCACGACTTTACTAGGATACCCGTGGGATTCTGGGGGCATTTTCTTGTCTGTGTCCCTGTGTGTCTAGTGTTGTGTTGTGTGAGGGCCCTTGCCTAGTCCACTCAGCACTGCGCTAGCACGTCTTGCTTTTGTTTTAGGGTCGCCAGGAGAGAGTCAGATACTTGCGATCTGAGTCTCTCAAGAGAGCACCCTTTCAATTAGAGTAATTTGGCGCACAGACCTGGGAACGTCCCTAGGCTAGAGCAGGTGGCTCAGCCCGGGTATCCGAAGCCTATATCCTTCCGGCTAGACCTCTGCCACTTGGCAGATTAACAGCTAGGGGTTTATCATCTCTGTATGCTTGTTATTGTGCCACAGTTTACCGTTTTTGTGAGCATTGTGAGTTAGGGTGTGGCTTAGAGACTCTGTCCGAGCAGGCTTGCCTGACTAAGAGTGAGAAGCACACCTGTATGTGGTTATGTTGCGAGTTGCTGCCTTTATTTAATTATACCTATGCCATTATACACTGTATGGCCTATCACTAGTATTTATTCCTGCTTATGAGTTAAGAGTTCTCTAAATCCGTAACATATTTTCTTTGCTAAGCATCAGATCCTAAAGTAGCCGCATGCAGTTTAGAAACCCGCATCTTGTCTACCTGTACTATGTTTTGAGGACTGTTTGCTTTCACCTTCTTTCACGCAGGGGTGATTAGTTGTATTAATTAACGTAACGTTAAATGTACTTTCTTCTAGTTTGTTATTAAATTGTTTCTGCAATTTAATTCCGTTATCTATCTTTTCCTTGAAGCTTTAAGTCAACTTAATTGTGTGATCTTTCATATAGCCTGCTTGACTATCAGCAGTCTATAGTGCGTGCACCCTGTAACCGAGTCATAGGATACCTTGTTGTCCAGGCAGGACTCTTGACGGTTTAGGGTGGTTTGTTGCCTGGGTTTATAAATAAGGGTTGGATCTAGCGTTTTCCGTTGTTGCTTGTTGCCGCATACCTAGTCCAATAGCAAGAGCCCAGTGTTTATATATCCCAGGACGTAACAAATACAAGAAACAGGATGTTTAATTTTAAAGTCCCGAGAATCCAAGGACAGGGTAAGCAAACATTCTTCTTCACTGCCATCAAAGACTGGAACGACCTACCCGAGCCAGTCCGTGAAAAGAGAACACTGTATTCCTTCAGACGTAGCCTGAAGGAACACCTGAACAGGACAGCTGCGAGCAGGGAGCACCAAGCTTATGTCTACTACTAAAATACGACATAAGAGATAGGCAAACCAAACGGAAATGATTACTGATTACGGATTACTGATACTTACCATAGGATGTAAGGTATCTTAAAATAACCCCCTAGAAATACTTTCTCTAAAGTATCTATTTCTTTTATCCTCCCCTTTTCCCCAGCTAACTTAATCCCACAAGGACCCCAATGGAAATACGCCTAACGGCCTTATTGGGCTATCCTTAGTTGGAATTATGCAAATCTGGTACATGTCATATTTGTAACATACTATGTGGTACCAACTCTGTAAATTGCTAACTGAATAAATATTATTATTATTATTATTATTATTATTATAATTATTAACTGATCAATACTTTCACTCGCCATTCATTAATTCATATACAGTAGCTCTTAGATTGTTTTTTTCTTTCTTTCCTTTTCCCTCTTTCTCTGGTTTGTATCCATTCGGCCCCATTCAGCCAACTGTTTTAAGACGTTTATCCCCATCCAGGTGTCAATTTATTCCTGGCGAGCGAAAGCGAGCCAACATTGTATGGAGAAAAATCCGGCTTCTCCGGAGAAATTTTTCTATCGAAAAATGTACAATTTTAGCTTGCTGTCAAACAAAAATATATATATGCTGGCTCGCTACCGCTCGACAGGAATATATTGAAAACCTGGATGGGGGTAAACGTCTTAAAACAGTAGGCTAAATGGGGCCAAATATATAGAAGCCAAAGAGAGAGAGAGAGAGAAAGCGAAAAAAGCGAGGTGGGCCCCCTTAATTCATATAGCTCTTGGATTATTGTTTTCCTATGCAAGATATAAACGATGCAGAAGGGATCAACACTCTCTGGTCCGACGTCTTTAACCAATCAAACTAATAAGGCATTCTCTCTTTCTCTCAAAATAATAAGCCATATTATTAACAAACACAGGGGAACAACAGGGAAAGAGGGTTGTAGGAACGTTGAAAGCAGTAACAAGAAATAGGGTGGTCAGCATGGAAGTGAAGAAGTCCTTGCATGACAGTGTGGTAATCCCGACACTGACTTACGGAAGCGAAGCATGGACGTTGGAGGAGAGACTCAGACCAAGAGTGAGAGGGGTGGAAATGAGTTACTTAAGAAGTGCATGCGGAGTTACATGGAGGGAAAGACAGACGAATGAGGAAGTAAGAAGGAGGTGTGGTGTGGAGATAGATGTGCTGGAAAGTGTGAAAAGGAACAACTTGAGATGGTTCGGCCATATGGAACGTATGGGAAGCGAGAGTATGACTAAGAGGGTGTACGAGAGCGAGTTGGAAGGACAGAGAGGGAGAGGTAGACCGAGGGAGAGGTGGAAGGATGG
This sequence comes from Paralithodes platypus, assembly GCA_032716605.1. NCBI lineage: Eukaryota > Metazoa > Arthropoda > Malacostraca > Decapoda > Lithodidae > Paralithodes > Paralithodes platypus. The sequence goes on along the minus strand of CM064568.1, from coordinate 41,356,907 downwards.
AGTGAGGAAGTGTATGGATGAAGGCAGTGCTGGTTGGGAGGAGGGACGTCGACTGACTGGGGACAGAGGTGCATGGGGGCGGTTCGTTCGTGGCCACCCCTTCGGGGATCACGGCGTCAGGCAATAGATAGATAGATAGAGACAACACATTTTATTCTTTCTCTCAATCTTATAATAATAATAATCCTAATTATTGTTGACCCACATACACATTCTCTTTCTCTCTACTCTGACACTACTCTCTTTCACACACACCTCTCTCTCACACACTACTCTCCCTCTCTCCCTAATTGTCTTCTGTCCCCCCCCCCCCTCTCACTCACACTCTCTCTCAAAACAAGCAATCAGTATAATAGACCAATATTACCACCCCCACTGTTGTTTATTCGTGTCAACTTAATTACTAAACGCAGACGTAACAAGCGGCTTTTATTGTTTATTGATTTATTTTGTGTTTGTTAATTGATTATTGTAAGTATCACTGTACACAATAGCCCATTATTATGACGGTGTATTGTTTTTAATTATGGCCATCATTGGATCAATTTGTTTCTTATTAGGAAGGCTCTGTATTGTTGTTTATTATTTGCATTGGGTATGCTGATTGAAAAACAAAACAAAACAAAAATACAAAAAAATAAGTGGGGATTGGCCCTGAGTATATAGAATAGAATAGAACAGATATAATGATGATTAAATTGTCCATAATAATCTATAGAGATATATTGATGGTAATAAACTCATCTATACCCTGTTCCAAATAAGTAGGCCAAAACTCATAGGCACTAACCTCCATAACTTACAAACGGTGACAGGTCAGTTGAACCAGTGCCACTTCAACCAGTGCCACTTTAACCAGTGGCCACTTCAACCAGTGACCATTTCAACCAGTGACCATTTTAACCAGTAGGTTAGGTTAGGTTAGGTTAGGTTAGGTTAGGTTACTGGTTAAAATGGTCACTGGTTGAAATGGTCACTGGTTGAAATGGCCACTGGTTGAGTTAGCACTGGTTAAAGTGGCACTGGTTCAACTGACATAGAACCCTTACAAACGACTAGAGTTATCCAGCTAATATGTCTACCATTTGGGAAGGGTCAGACGATGAATAGGTTTTTACATTTACAACCCATTTGTTCTAGCCCTGTTTGAGTTACGGGGTCACGATTTCTGGTCTACCTATATGGGACAAGGTATAGGAAGGCAAATAAATCACTATACCCAATTATACAATATACGTTTTTCATAAATTTTGTATAACCATGATTTCTTGAATGATAGAGTAAGGACGTTAAAGTGAGAATTAAGGGAGCCCACCTCGCTGTTTTCCCTTTCTCTCCCTCTCTCTTTGGCTTGTATCCATTCGGCCCCATTCAGCCTACTGTTTTAAGACGTTTACCCCCATCCAGGTGTCAATATTTTCCTGGCGAGCGGTAGCGAGCCAACATATACATATTTTTGTTTTGACAGTCAGCTAAATTTGTACATTTTTCGATAGAAAGATGTCTCTGGCGAAGCCGGATTTTTCCATACAATGCTGGCTCGCTATCGTTCGCCAGGAAGAAATCGACACATAGATGGGGATAAACGTCTTAAACCAGTTGGCTGAATAGGGCCGAATGGATACAAGCCAGGGAAAGAGAGAAAAGGAGAGAACAAAAAGCAGGTGACCCCCCTTAACACTGCATCGCTTTGATTTCTGGACCCCATTCCTAAGCGTAAGAAAATCTACTAATGTTAGTCAAATTTAGTTTGAAAATGGTGTCTTGAATTTTCATATCTAAAGGATTAATGAATGTATGTGTGTGTGTGTGAGAGAGAGAGAGAGAGAGAGAGAGAGAGAGAGAGAGAGAGAGAGAGAGAGAGAGAGAGAGAGAGAGAGAGAGAGAGAGAGAGAGAGAGAGAGAGAAAAAAGAGAGAGAGGGAGGAAGGGAGGGAGAGAGAGAGTGTGAGTGAGGGTATATTATGTGTGTATGTGTGTGTGTGTGCGTGCGTTTGTGTGCGTGCGTGCGTGTGTGTGTGATAGAGAGAGAGTGGGTGAGTGTGTATGCTATATGATTGACTTTAGATAGAAGGATCAGAGCTATTATGGTTAATGATAGGGTGGTGCAATTACGAATTGTTTACCTTGCAACACACACACACACACACACACACCTGCAACAACTGTCAGAGAGAGAGAGAGAGAGAGAGAGAGAGAGAGAGATATGATGCATGACTCAGGGATCGGATGGTGCATGAGAAATTGTTGCATTATTATATTATCATGACCAGATTTGTATAGATCCCGTGAGAAACAATATATTTATTTTATCTTGGAAGAATGTCAATAAGAAAAAAAAATCTTTTACAAAATAATGTTCAGCAATTTCTATCTCTCTTTCTCTCTCTCTCTCCCCCCCCCCCTCTCTCTCTCTTTCTCTCTCTCTTTTCTTCTTTCTCTGTTGGCTTGTCTGTCTGTCAATATGAACAAAATACTCTCTCTCTCCCTCCCTCCCTCTCTCTCTCTCTCTCTCTCTCTCTCTCTCTCTCTCTCTCTCTCTCTCTCTCTCTCTCTCTCTCTTAAGAAAATTACAATTAGAAAAGACATGAGTATTGAGGATCGAAACATAAGAAAGGAATTGAAAATCGAGGTAAATTAAAAGAATGGAGAAAGGACGAAAGAAGACGAAAAGAAGTTTTTCTGGAGAGTGTGGGAGGGAAAAGTCAAGAAATGGTATATAAAGCGAAGGGACGAAGTAGGGAGGGAAAGGGAGATGGTGAGGGTGACGGAGGAGAAGGCAGAGAAAGGGGAGGTGGAAATAGAAAGAGAAACAGTCCAAGTGGAGGCAAAGGAGGGGAGGTGGAAACGGAGCGAGAAACAGTCCAGGTGGAGACAAGAGAAGAGGAGACAAGCTAGGAAATAAATTGGGAGGGGTACGTACAACCAAAGAAAGGAACGGGCAGGGACGAGAAAAATAGGGAAAATACTGGAAACGCTAAGTTCATGTATACAAATATTGATGGGTTAATTTCCAAAAAGATTGAGTTTGACGAATATGTAAAGAGAGAGAGGCCCGGGGTAGTATGTTTGACTGAAACTAAGCTTAACCAGGAGGTAGACACGAATATAATTAGTTGTGCGGGATACAGTACATGGAGAAGAGACAGGTTAGGAAAGCTAGGAGGAGGAGTGTTGATCATGGTAGATAATAAAATTACTGCTAAAGAATTAAAACTTTGTGATAGCATTGCTGAAGTGGTAGCAGTTGAAATTGAGGATAATGATAGGTCAAAATTAGACATTGTATCAATGTATTTACCTCCTAAGACTAAATCTTGGAGCAACGATGAATATAATGAATTAATTTTGGAAACCTTGCGAATGTTAGAAATTATTTGTAAAAGGAAAAATAGGCTTATTCTTGCAGGGGACTTTAATTGCAGGGAGGTGGATTGGGAATGTTTGGATGTGGGTTCAAATGAAAATACTTGGGGTAGCAAATTTCTTGAACTAACAATGGGGTATCTACTAACACAACACGTTACGGAAAATACAAGATTTAGAGGAGGTGATGAACCATCAAGACTTGATTTATTATTCACCGAAGACCCCCAAGAAATAAAGAACCTAACATATTTGAGTCCCATGGGAAAAAGCGATCATGCTGTGATTGAATTTGAATTGACAGTGGAATTTCTGGAAGGCAGAGAGGAGGAACATAGGGAATATAGACTAAATTATAGTAAGGCGGATTATGAATCATTACGAGGATACTTTGCAAATATAGATTGGTCATTTATTGAGCAAAAACAGAATATTCAGGTAAAATACACCATGTTACTAGACATTTACAGGGAGGGGGTAGATAAATATGTACCAACATTTAAGGATAGAAAGCTGGCTAAGGAGAAAGAGTGGTTTAACATGCGATGTCACATTGCCCAGAACAAAAAGGACTCTGCATGGAATAAAGTGAGAAGGAGACACACTGAGGAAAAATGGAATGAGAATAAGAATGCTAGAAACAACTATGTCAAGACTATAAGAGAGGAGAAAAAGAACTTTGAAAAAGATATAGTAAACAAATGTAATAAAGAACCCAAACTGTTCTATAGTTATATCAACGGCAAAACAAAAATAAAGTACAAAATAACAAAGCTTAGGGTAGAGGGTCAATTATATGAAGACACAGTGGGTATGTGTGAAATTATGAATGATACATTAACATCCGTGTTTGTGGAGGAGGATGACTATGTAGAACCTGTGGTGGAATTGAACGAAATACAGGGACTAGAGTCGATATAAGTCAACAAGGATGAACTAAAATCATTGTTGGAAGAATTGGACGTGTGAAAATCTATGGGCCCAGATAACATTGCTGGATGGGTATTAAGAGAATGTTCTGAACAACGAGTGAGACCTATTTTTAATATTGTTCAACACTCATTAAACAAGGGGGAACTTCCCTTAGAATGGAATCAAACAAATATAACTCCAATATATAAGAGTGGAAATAAAGAAGACCCGCTAAATTATCGACCGGTATCCTTAACGAGTGTTATATGCAAGCTTTGTGAAAAGATTATTAGAAAAAGATGGGTGGGTATGTTGGAGGAGAGGGAAATAATTTTAAGCAAGCAGTTCGGGTTCAGAAAAGGTCATTCGTGTACCACAAATTTGTTGAGTTACTATGATAGGGTAATTGACATTGTACAAGGGAGGGAGGGGTGGGTAGATTGTATTTACTTAGATTTCAAGAAGGCATTTGATAAGGTGCCTCATAAGAGATTGTTGTGGAAGCTCAGGACTGTGGGGCGGGTTGAGGGAGTATTATTAAAGTGGATGGAAAACTATTTAAGTGGGAGGGAAATGTGAACAGTAATAAAAGGAAAGTTCTCCTCGTGGAAAAGGGTAAAAAGCGGAGTGCCTCAAGGATCGGTGTTGGCCCCAATCATGTTTTTGGTTTTCATCAACGACCTTCAAATGGGAATAGGCTCATATATAGGCCTATCTATGTTTGCTGATGATGCAAAATTAATGAAGCATATTACAAGTAGGAGTAGTTGTGAAGAATTACAGAGAGACCTAGATAAATTATATGAGTGGAGTCAAACTTGGAAAATGGAATTCAACACGAGTAAGTGTCAGGTTCTTGAGATGGGAAAAAGTAATTATAGACCTTCTTGGGGATATAAAATAGGAGATGAAATAATTAGTAAAGGTGTGAAAGCAAAAGACCTAGGGGTAGTTATGGCAGACAGCTTGTCACCTGAACAGCATATAAATAAAATAACTGGTGAAACCTATGCAGTGTTGACTAACATGAGAATAGCTCTGAATTATTTAGATGAAGAGATGTTAGCAAAAATAATAGGGACAATAATACGACCAAGACTGGAGTATGCAGCAGTGGTGTTGTCTCCACACCTTATAAAACATAATAAAAAACTGGAAAGAGTTCAGAGAGTTGCCACTAAGATGATAGCTAGCCTTAGAGACCTGCCATATGAGGAGAGATTGGAGAGGCTAAAGCTGCCAACGCTGAGGGAGAGGAGAGAGAGAGGTGACATGATCATGATGTTTAAGTGTGTGAAAGGTTTTGAGAAGATCGACAAGGGAGATTTTGTGGTGAGGGACGAGGGAAGAACCAGGGGTCATGAATGTAAGTTGAGGAAAGTTGTATGTAAGTCTGATTGAAGAAAGTTCAGCTTCCCGTATAGAAGCATTGATTGTTGGAATAAATTGAATGGGGAGGTGGTGGGAGCAAGAAATATCCAAACTTTTAAAGCAAAATTGGATAAATGTAGAGAGAGAGAGACAGGACAACACGAGCTTAGGCTCAAATCCTGTATACTACATAGGTGAGTACACGCATGCATTATATAACTAGTTGGAAATTCTGTTCCCTCTGTGACTCCCTAAATAACAAAAGATTTTATCAGGCATTTTTGGTAAATGCAATATCAAATTATTATGCAAAAATGCAATATCATGTCCAGTATAGTATTAAGGTCGCGATATACTGTGCAGTACACCTATGTACACTGTCAAGTAAATATTTGTACAGTCGTCCAAAAAAAGTGATTTTAGCACCAAGTATATTTTGATCAATTATAATTGGTATCAGCAATATCTAAACTTAATTTGTTTATTTCGAGTGAGATATACATACATTTTCCTACGCTTACCCACCATATTCAACAATTATTGACAGACATTAATACAGCACAGAGCGAACCAAACGTAATGACAGCTGAGACATGACTTATTAGCGCTACCGTATATTAGCCTAATGTAAAATAATACCACTCTCTACTGTACCCTGTGCACTGTACAATCGGGGGTATTAAGTGTTGTCATAGATTCCAGTGGTTTTCGCTCAAGAAGTGTTATTGGTATCTTTATAGTTACTGGGAAAAGTGCTTATCCCTCAGAGTATTAGTCAGTGTCCGAAACTTTGTGGAATACCTGACAACACTTATTAACCTCGACTGTACAACCTTCCACACAAGTCAGGCTAACTATATCGTCTCAATTAATAGGCTAGCTTGGTTCATTAAGAGAGAGAGAGAGAGAGAGAGAGAGAGAGAGAGAGAGAGAGAGAGAGAGAGAGAGAGAGAGAGAGTTTTAATGGTGGTAAAGAACTTTTAAGAAGCCTGAAATATGTCTTTTAAGAGAGAGAAAGGCTTAGATGTGTGTGTGTGTGTGTGTGTGTGTGTGTTAGACAGACTGAGAGACTAAGCCAATATTTTGTTTTTAACCCTTATTTAGCGGGTGGTAAGGTATTTTACACTGTACCGCTCAGCGGGCATAATCCCGAAATATTCGCTCAATTTCACTCGCCCTAGTGCCGTTACTATGGCTCCAATGCGAACGAAACGATCATTTTTGGAAAGAGCAACTCTTTGTCTCCCCATATAAGTCTATGAATGGATGTTATGAATGAGTGTGGAGGGTGGGAAGAGGTGAGGAAGAGGAGGTACTTTTTGGTCTATTTCCCGGGCGTGTTCGGTTGCGTTCGCTTTGGCCTGACTTCGGCCTCTCGCGCGTCTACTATTCCTTTGGTAATCGGTCTTATTTTTCTCTTATTTCTCCTTATTTCTGTATTCTCTCTCTCTCTCTCTCTCTCTTCTCTCTTCTCTCTTCTCTCTTCTCTCTTCTCTCTCTCTCGCTCTCTCTCTCTTTCTTTCTTTCTCTCTCCCTTTCTCTCTTCCTCATCCGTATATGTATTTCTCATTATTATTTTCTCTAACTAATCCCTCTATTTCATTTATTTGCTTGTAATATTTCTGTATTATTATATCTTTTTCACTCTTTCTTCAGTTCAGTTTCTGTATTCTCTCTATACGGTGGGAATGGTATTTCGTATGAGGGATGTGCAGCACAAATATTCAATCTTTCGTTGTTTGGTTGTTTGTATTACCGTAAGAAATTTACTGAACGCCTGCAAATAATACGCTATAAAATGCTTGCAATCAAACTCTCAAGCAATTTCAAGGTCACATGCAATTATAAATGTAGGCAATGTGTACACTGTATATGTTAATAAATAATTACAAAACAAAAAAATCCACACAAAAATCCATGTAAGCTTAGGCTGGAGTAACATCAGTTTAACACTATCTGTTCCGACGTCTTGTGGGATATTGTGATATTTTGTATAATATTGTTGAGGAGTTTGCTTGTTATTGCCATTTTCGAATAATGTGTTTTTGTTTATCTTGTAAGTTAACAAAAACACCTTCCTAGACTTCCTTCATAATAAATAATGCCTCCCCAGACCATCCTCTAGCTTATTTTGTACATTTTACGATTGAAAATTGTCCTGGCCTAAAAGTGATTTCATCTAAGGTACCGTACAGGCTCGTTATCGTTCACCCAGAAAAAAAATCGACACTTGAATGGCACGAAGAGTCTTATTATCGCCAAACTAATGGGGTGGAACGCCTTAAAATATCCAAACTTCTTGAGCGAAACAGGGGAGGCCTGTCGCGCTATTTATTTGTCAATATTATGACTTTTTGTGTCATTTAGGTGTCGATTTTTGTCTGTCGAGCGATAGCGAACCTGCATTTTAAGAGTAACCAAGGCCGGGACATTTTTCGATAGAAATATGTCCCGGTCGAGGGCCGGTTCCTCTTAAAATTATATTTTTTTACAAATTTATCTTGAAGGAGGGTCTTGGGCGAGTGATTTATTAAGCTTGATGGAGGTCTAGGGAGGAAATTAAATTAATAATAAAAATATTCATAACTGAACAAATAAATACACCATCCACCCTTAATCAGCTATTAACCTCTACACCACCATTACGTAATTTTCATCCTATTCTGGTTACCATTAGACGATTTTCTTTATTTTATAATCTATCTCTACAACTCAAATGGGTAAGTACGATCTCAATAAACTCTCTGAATAACATATATAGGTCCTTCTTAAACTGTATAAAATCACCTAATTTTAGCCAGAATCAAAGGTAAACAGGTGTCATGGTGCTGTAGCGAAATATGTTGTTAATTATGGAAAACTTTATTTAACTCTTAGAAGATATGATGACGCATTCCTGTTCTGTTTTCTGGCTATTATTAGACGATTTTATTCAGTTTGAGAAGGGCATTCCCCTATGCCATAGGGGAATCAGAGGGTTAATTGAGATAGTCTTTACCCTCATAATTCTCCCAGATCCTTGTCAAATTGTATACCGGTACAATTGTTTATTGCTAGCCAGAATTAACTGTCAAAAGGTGTCATCATTTTCTATAGGTTAATATGATGCAGAGCCATATTAATTTCATATTATTCCATTAATTGACCACTTGCGAGTTTCAGGCTATAAGGAAGTTGGAGCCTTAAACATCGATATTAAACAGAAATACAATAATAATGTACGTTTCTGATGGATAAAAGGTAAGTTGAATTGGGTTTTATGTATTTATGAATGTACTACGACCGTATTTTTAGCTCGTAATCCTGTTAAATATCGATGTCTACAGCTCCAACTTCCTTATAGAACGAAACTCGCAAGTCGGCAATTAAGCATAGCTACATCAGTTGGTAAGGGATTCAACTGACCACTTGCGATTTTCGGGCTATAAGGAAGTTGGAAATATATAAGTACCGATATTTAGCAGAATTACTAAACCCTGTTCCAAATAGGTAGGCCAGAAATCGTGAACCAAAAAAGGGCTGAAGCAAAAGGGCGCCAAAATGTCCACAGCTGTTCCCTAGCTGATTCTTCCCAAGTGATAATATTATTCTTGCTATTTTTAGATGATTTTGTGCAGTTTAAGAAGGATCTGAGGTAGCAAAAAAGGTTAAGTGAAACAGTTCGAACTCTAATAATTGTTGGACACCATTTTTAAGCTGAAAAAAAACCATCTAATATTTGCCAGATTAAAATAAAGAAGACGTCACTGGTATTGCATGGGTAAATATTCAGTAGTACGTGCAGTATGTAAGCATGCAAGTGTGTGTGTATTTGTGTGCACATGTAAGTAACGGAGAACCACTGGGCGCGCTCTACAGAACATATAAATCAGTCACTCCGGCCGACTTGCCTCAGTGTCATTCTAGCCTTGCAAGAGGACCTTTCATATCTCTCCGCTACTTCACCAAAAACAAGAGTAAGGCTGATATATTAAAAAAAAAAATCCCTTCGTTGCGACGTTAATGGACGAAATAGCTTGAAGAATGATGTTACTTTCAGAAATAGGAGTGCTAATCCGTCTAATCTCCATAAACAACAGTCATACCCACAATATTATATGTCTTCGTGGTGCAATGCATAAGTGTGTTGATTTTCGATGTGAGCATCCTAGGTTCGAATCCCCGGACTGCCACATGTGTTTGTTAATTTCATTAATCGAGTTTAGGAGTAAAGTTGGTTGGTGGAGAGAACATAATAATTCGTTCGGTATCAAGCAATGCGAAGGGAAAGAACTGTATAAGAATACAAATATAAGTCTTCAGAGCGATGTATTGCCTCATACGGGAATCAACGAGAGGCTTATTACCGGTCGCCTCACTCTTTTTATATTGTTGTTGTTCCCTAAGCTGCCTGGCCGAACAGCCCCGTATTTTTTGTTGTGTTCTTCTTGTTAGACTAGATCTGCCGAAGGAGTTTTCAGGGTGGGAGGGGGGAGAATAAGAAGGAAAAGAAATTGGAAGAGTTGGGTGATTGTCAAAGATCGACGGAGGCCTTCCGTGCTTTGCAACGCTTGTTCTGTCAACTATAAGGTGGTGTCACGCTGACTATTTTCCTGTGATATTACTATAGTTTGGGGTTTTTTCCAGCTAATGGTATATTGTTATCTCGCCATCTTGATTACTCGGCTATTACCATGATTTTGTAGCGACATATGTTGTTAATTATGAACACTTGGCAATAATGGGACGCAGAGATATAGCAGTATCATATAATGGGACGCAGAGACATAGCAGTATCATATAATGGGACGCAGAGATATAGCAGTATCATATAATGGGACGCAGAGACACAGCAGTATCATATAATGGGACGCAGAGACACAGCAGTATCATATAATGGGACGCAGAGACACAGCAGTATCATATAATGGGACGCAGAGATATAGCAGTATCATATAATGGGACGCAGAGACATAGCAGTATCATATAATGGGACGCAGAGACATAGCAGTATCATATAATGGGACGCAGAGACACAGCAGTATCATATAATGGGACGCAGAGACATAGCAGTATCATATAATGGGACGCAGAGACACAGCAGTATCATATAATGGGACGCAGAGACATAGCAGTATCATATAATGGTACGCAGAGACACAGCAGTATCATATAATGGGACGCAGAGACATAGCAGTATCATATAATGGTACGCAGAGACACAGCAGTATCATATAATGGGACGCAGAGACATAGCAGTATCATATAATGGGACGCAGAGACATAGCAGTATCATATAATGGTATGCAGAGACATAGCAGTATCATATAATGGTACGCAGAGACACAGCAGTATCATATAATGGGACGCAGAGACATAGCAGTATCATATAATGGGACGCAGAGACATAGCAGTATCATATAATGATACGCAGAGGACACAGCAGTATCATATAATGGGACGCAGAGACATAGCAGTATCATATAATGGGACGCAGAGACACAGCAGTATCATATAATGGTACGCAGAGACATAGCAGTATCATATAATGGGACGCAGAGACATAGCAGTATCATATAATGGTACGCAGAGACATAGCAGTATCATATAATGGGACGCAGAGACACAGCAGTATCATATAATGGGACACAGAAACATAGCAGTATCATATAATGGTACGCAGAGACACAGCAGTATCATATAATGGTACGCAGAGACATAGCAGTATCATATAATGGGACGCAGAGACACAGCAGTATCATATAATGAGACGCGGAGACATAGCAGTATCATATAATGGGACGCAGAGACATAGCAGTATCATATAATGGGACGCAGAGACATAGCAGTATCATATAATGGGACGCAGAGACATAGCAGTATCATATAATGGTACGCAGAGACATAGCAGTATCATATAATGGGACGCAGAGACACAGCAGTATCATATAATGGGACGCAGAGACATAGCAGTATCATATAATGGGACGCAGAGACATAGCAGTATCATATAATGGGACGCAGAGACATAGCAGTATCATATTTTGTAGCGACATATGTTGTTTATTATGAACACTTGGCAATAATGGGACTCAGAGACATAGCAGTATCATATTTTTCCATTATGAATTGAGAAATCAGATGATAAGGGATTCAATTTACCATCAGCGGAAAATAAACCGACTATAGCCAATAACTGAATAGAAGCACCGAAGTCAGTCACATAATCCAACTAATGCCCTTTGGGATTAAGGGGGGTCACCGGCTTTTTTTTTTTATCTCTATCTTCTTTTCTCTCTTTCCCTGGCTTGTATCCATTCGGCCCCATTCAGCCAACTGTTTTAAGACGTTTATCCCCATCCAGGTGTCGATTTCATCCTGGCGAACGATAGCGAGCTAGCATTGTATGGGGAAATCCGGCTTCGCCGGCGATATTTTCGTATCGAAAAATCTACAAATTTAACTTGATGTCAAAACAAATATATATACAGTATATATACATGCTGGCTCGCTTCCGCTCGCCAGGAAAATATTGACACCTGGATGGGGGTAAGCGTTTTAAACCAGTAGGCTGAATGGGGCCGAATGGATACAAACCAGAGAAAGAGGGAAAGAGAGAGAGAGAACAAAGCGAGGTGGGTTCCCTTAACCGTTTATTGGCGGCGCGCAACTTATGTTGTGTGAAAGAAATTTGGACTAAGTGGCGGTTCACAACTTATGTCGTGTGCCATTTTCAGCACGTAATGTTGCAGAGAGAGAGAGCTGAGCGGTGTGTGAGGAGCGTAGTAAGGCTATGACCGCCGCGCACCACCGCGGTGGGCCAACTGAAGTGAAAACCACCCTTCCATCCCCCCTCACACTCGCTACACAGGGAATTATGTAGGGAAAGTACCTAATTACATGGTTTTTGCACTCGTGTTGCACGATCGTTGCAAGAAAACCAGTGGTCGTACAAGGATGGTTGGGGTGTCATTGGAAAGCTCTGTTTATGCCCTTTCAGGGATAGATACTTGTTTTACGCTCTGGGTCTTATTTAGGCATGAAAATGATCACGTAAACAACCCTATTTAGGGTAAAACACCCCGCTGGGCGGTACATATAAATTACCGCCTAGGCCGCTCGTAAGGTGTTAAAGACAGACCTTCCGACCACAGCGACACAAATTGTTTAAGTTCATACAGTATAGTGTTGTGCGGCGAGTGAATCTTCATGGCTCGTTTCTACGACTGTTAAGTTAGTCGTACACATTATTTATTTCCCGCTCAGATAATGATTAGGTTTTTCGTGAATTATCTATATTTTGTTTATAGTGTAAGATAAAGATGTGTTTACGCTTCCAATCTAAACTACATAGCAAATTCAGTGATGGAATAATTAAGCTACACCTGCTTGGGCCTCTAACTTCTCTGAAACACAACACCCTACAGACCATACAGAACAAAGCCCTCAAAAGGGAGCTTCTCCCACCACCAGGGGTTCTCCAACTGCTGCTGCTGGATCCTCCCAAGGAAAGATAAGTCTGTGTCCCGAGAAGGTAAGTCTGTGTCGATTGTGGGCGACTCCATGGTAAGACATTTAGTTAGGGCTACCCGCACTAAACTTAGGAAGGTTGTGTGTCTGCCTGGCCATGGAGTTGGGAGGGTTTTAGAGAAGATGGGCCACATCTTGGAAGATAGTGGAGATAACCCAATTATCTGTCTCAGTGCCGGGAGTAACGATGTTGGTAAGGGTAGAAGTGAGGAACTGCTGCAGCAGTATCGGGATGTGTTAGATAAGGTTAGGATGAAGGGAGGGATCCCTGTAGTACATTGTATCCTACCCAGAAGAGGAGTTCCCAAGGAATGGACATCCAGGGCGATTGGTGTCAATTGCCGGTTGGAGAAATATTGCAGATAAAAAGAAAAAGCAATACCATTCATTGATAACTGGGATAGTTTCTATGGGAGAGATATGATGTACGCAAGGGATGGGGTTCATCTTTCACGGTTAGGGGTTTCCACATTAGCTAGTTCTTTAGATAGGGTGGTTGTGGGGTTTTGAACAGAAATACTGAGAGTGTAAATGAGAGGTTAAATGGAACAATTTTAGCGTCAGGCGAAAGCGATAAGGATATTCAGTCTCATGCTAAAAATGATGACTATATTGCTAATGATAGTAGTGATGGTGCAACGGAAGATGGAAATGTCATTAGACAATGCTATTATGATAGCATTGACTGCAGTGAAATCGAAGAAAATAATAAGTTAGTTAAAAACGATAGACAATTAGTTACACAAAATAGTAATAAGTTGAGGGTATATTATACAAATTGTAGAAGTTTATGTAACAAAATGGATTAGCTTAGGGCAATTGTTAGCAAATAAAATATAGACATTGTAGCGATTACAGAAACCTGGATAAATACTGACTCTAGACATCTATTAGCAGAATTTCATATGCCAGGATACAATTTATTTAAATATAACAGAACAGACAGAAGGGGAGGTGGAGTTGCAATTTATGTCAGGGATACTTTAAAATGTTGCCTTAGATCAGATATTAAAACAAATAGCGAAAATGAAAGTATGTTGGTAGAGATTAGCGGGGAAGGTGAGACAATTATTTTGGGAACCATATATAGGGCACCCTGTCTTTGTCGAAATTTAGGCAAATTATTATGGGAAGAAATCAGTAGGCATCTCAGAACAATAATGTTTGCATTTTAGGCGACTTTAATCTTCCAGGTATAGACTGGGTTAATCAAACTAGCAATAACGAATCCGAAGATTTTCTTGAAGTAGTACTAGACAACTTTCTCTTTCAATTTGTAAATTCGCCAACTAGAGGATATACTATTCTTGACCTAGTCCTTAGCAACAGAGACAATTGGATAACAAATTTAGAAGTGGGCGACCAGCTTGGGAACAGTGACCATAAATCAATATATTTATCTATAGAATTAAATCATAAACCAAAGGAAAATAAGGTTCTTATCCCTGACTTTAGAAAAACCAATTTTAGGGGATTAAAACGATCACTCAGAATTAAAGGGGAGGCAGGAGATTTAGGTCAAGTAAGCCGATTAGTTCCAGCAGAACCGAGAGGTCATGGCCAGGGGGGTAACACAGCTGAGACAGTTAGACAACCTACTGCAAATTTAAATAGTGTGTATAATCAGTTCATCTCTGCCTTACAGAGCGAACAAGATAAATATATACCAAAAAGAAAATTTAGATGATATACAAACCAACCAAAATGGATGACAAATAAATTAGTAGATCTTATAGGTAGAAAGAGAGGTGTATACAGAAAAATACAGAAAGGCGAAATCCACCATATAAAATATCACCATAACTTGTCGAGACAGGTAAAGAAGGATATTAGGAAGGAAAAAAAAACTACGAAATCAAGGTAGCAAATTAATCTAAAAACAACCTTAAAGCATTTTATCAATTTTATAAATGTAAGGTAAAGGATACAGTAGGGCCTCTTAACCCACTGAGCACCAGCTAAATATAAATTAAAGTACATCGAGGGACCGGCCAATTTGGCATTTTTTTTTTTTTTTTTTCTAAAATGGAAGAGAAAGGTGAGAAATGAAGAAACAAATTTGTTTACTCACCTCGGTCATTTGGGGGTCGTATGGGGGGGGGGGGAGGGTTGGCAGCCTCATACATCAGCTGAGGCGCACCGCCTCAGCTTCCTTCAAACTTCCCGCCCGGCCAGCCATAGTTGAGCGCGGCAGCATGGCAGATGTACGATGCGGCCAGTTTTCGAGTGACGGTTATTTACACCACCCGAGCATCATGTGTGCCTTCATAGTTCATATAATACTAACATGTATCACATAATGTCATTGTAAGTGAAGTTACAGTCTGATAAGTGCATAGATATAAGTCTTGTAAAGTGAATACGAGTGGCAAGACCTCGGCGCGTCTCCGTTGCCATGGAGACTGGCGGCCATCATGGTCTAGGACAATAACAGAACGCACAAACCGACACACCCAGCTGACTGACACGCGCCACGAATACTTTCACTTTTCTTGCGTTTCTGTCCTACTCCCATCCTTTATTCAGTTTTCATGTCACTTCCTCTCTTTATTCAGTGTATTACTTTATCATATGTTATATAGTTATAGAGTATGAGTTTCACACATTGTTTTATGCTCCCTTTTCTTGCGTTTCTGTCTTACTCCCCTCCTTTATTCAGTTTTCATGTCACTTCCTGTCTTTATTCAGTTTATTACTTTATCATATGTTTTATAGTGATAGAATATTAGTTTCACACCTTGTTTACGCACGTT
The DNA here is from genome assembly GCA_032716605.1 of Paralithodes platypus. NCBI lineage: Eukaryota > Metazoa > Arthropoda > Malacostraca > Decapoda > Lithodidae > Paralithodes > Paralithodes platypus. The sequence continues at coordinate 41,340,997 of CM064568.1, read as the reverse complement.
AGACTTAGAAATAGTATATATTTACACTCATTGGTGTCCGTCACTGTGTTACGTATATTTGAGTGTCAATCTCACTTACATATTGTGTTCGGCACTTTGTATATATTTATATTTACACTAGGTTTATATACACACACACTTCATAGCGTCTTTTATCGCAGTCTTTGAGTACACTCGTTTAGAAATACTCAAGGGTGTGACACTCCCTGAAGCAGTCCGGGAGACACAGTCCAACATCACATTCCCTGCACATCCACCTGCTATCTAATCTCTAAGGCTCCCTCTGTGTCGTGTTGCGGCGCACATGACACCTTCTTCGGGGTTTGTCCTTGTGTTCTGTGGGTGGCACATATTCAGGGAAGTGGCGTTGTGTCAGCCTGGCAATCCCTTCTGCTGCTGCCTTCAATGGGCGGGGTGTTGCCAGTTGTGGGGGGCAGTCATGTATTCCCTCAATCTCCCTGGACAACTCGATGCAGATGTTCTCCATCGTTTCCTGCTTGCCGGTGATTGTTGAGTAGAGGATATGGCTGTTATAGAGGGTGAGATCGAGTAGGAGGAAGAATAACTTCTTATACCACCTTATCGTCTTCCTCGCACACTCACATGACGAGATGACAGCATCTGATTTCTCCACCAGCCGCATGTTGATGTTATAATCACAGATGGCCAAAGGTTTCTTGATAGTTTCGCCTGTTGCTCTGTCACGACGTCTGCTGTCTTGGAAGATGGGACGGTGGACTGTTGTGAGGAGGTTCACATCCCGGTTATCCATCCAGGACAACATGAGGACATTGTTAGCCTGCTTGTGGATGATGGAGCCCTTTTCCCCGCCTGGGTGGTAGTTCGGGCATAGAGATCCGATTCCTCCTGATGGTGCCACAGACTCCTGTAGTGGGGCTATGCAGGAACTTGGCAAGGGAGGGGCTGGTGTACCAGTTGTCCAGGTACAGTATGTGGCCCTTGTCCAGGTAGCCCTGCAGCATGGTGATGACGACGGCCCCAGAAATTCCGTATGTCCTCGTTTCCACCAATTCTGTTTTCTTGCCCATATACAGAATTAGGTCCTGGATGTAACCGGATTGACAGTCACACATCACGAAGGTATTCAGGCCATATCGAAGTCGTTTGCTGGGCATGTACTGCCGGATGCCAATATTTCCCCTCCACAGCAGCAAACTTTCATCAATAATGAGCTTCTGATGGGGTTTGAAGGCGGCAGCAAGCTTCAGCTTCAGGTACTCAAATATGGGTCTTATTCTCTCCATTGGGTCCTTCATAGTTCTGGGTTGATTCTGATTTCTGGTGTGGGATGCCAGGCTGTCAATAAAATGTAGGTTCCCCATTATGGCTGTGAACCTATTTCTGCTCATTATTTGGCCAAAATTAGGGGTTCGGACGAGAGGAGCCCAGGACCAGTACTTTTTTATGGAGGATTTCCTTGTGACGCCCATCAGCATGAAAACGGCCAAGAATGTGTAAAACTCCGGGACATCAAGGGAGGACCATGACAGCCTTGAAGAGTATTTTGACTGCTCCTTCCAAGCCATGAAATAATAATTGTACCAGTTGATCTGGTCAACAATTAGAGCCACGAGATTGGTAGTGAAGAACTGCCTGAAGATTTCAAGCCTCGTGGTCTGCCGCCACTGGTTTGAGAGCGTAGGGCCGGCAATCCCAGCGCCCACAAAGTTGTAGTCGGTGGGCACAAAGTTGTCTCCAACCACCCAATCCCACACGTCGGTTGAGCGGCACCTTCGTCGTCAGAGTCGTCAGGAGGGGAGTCACCATCAGGGCGGCAGGAGGGCCCTGCCCGGCCTCTTGCCCCTCTTGTCCCTCTTGCCACTCTTGCCCCTCTTGCCCCTGCCCTCGGCCTTGGTCGAGCCGACCCAGCCCTTGCTCTCGCACCGCCAGGTGTGGGGCGTATTAGGGTCACCTTAGACACCCTTCGTCCACGTCCACGCACAGGACCACGGGCACGCCCACGTACGTTAATAGGGCGTTGCGCACGATCAGGGCGTTGTGGCGACGCAGGCGGTGATGGTGTCTGAGTGTTGTGTCTGTGGGAGGTCCCAGGCTGAGGAGAAGGTACAGCTGAGTATGGTAGTGGTCCAGGAGGTGATGGTGGGGGCGAGTCAATCCGGGGTGATGAGGGAAACAGGCGGCGTGCGGGAGGGCGTGGGTGGCGGCGTGGGAGGCGTGGTGGAGATGATTCTAGAGCAGGCATATCCTCATCTATTGCTTCTGAAGAAGAAGTCAATGGCTGCGCTGCTAATATGGCTGCACCCCTGCGCAAGCCATAGAAAGTGTGAGGGGTTGGTGCTTTTAGTGGAGAGGGAATGGGGGGTGGTGGGGAAGGCAAACGCGGGGGAGCATCACCGCGGCGAGGCACGTATGGTGTCGGAGCTTGACCAACCTCCTCCTCCTCATCATCCTCACCTCTTCTCTTGTCAGCCCTACGATGAGAAAGTGGAATGTTGATGAAGGCCATGGGGTCTGGGTCATCTTCCTGCTCCTCATTATGCTCTTTCCCACTTGCTGGGGACTCCACTATGTCACGGGGGGGAGCAGGGGAACGATAGCTACTCGCCTCCCTTTGTTGTAACCTGGCGTACCGTTCAGCGATGGGGAGATAGGGTTCCTCCATATGCATTTCATCATACTCGGCCACAGTGGGACTATATTCGTCCTCTGAATCGTCATTTGATGATCCAGTGTCACTATCAGGCACATCACTCTCCTCAATTATGGCCAAGGCATCGGCCAGGGATATTCCCCTGCGTGGGTAACGGCGTGGTAAATCCGACATGGTGTTGCACTCGCGAGATGTATGGGTAAACTGACTTTCCTTTGTCACGCACGTCCCTTGTCCCAACAAACCGAGATTTGTGGGTTGCCATACATTGCCTACATCCTAAGGAATATCCCATACAAATATCCAGCCAATAGCTACCATAGGACAAGAGTGAATGAGGTCGAAAGTTGTTGGGAGATAAGTGGGTACAGTGTCTTTCATCACCTCCCCCGCATGACCACCCGCCCGGCAGGACTTGGGGGATAGCTGAGCATGGTCAAGTAATGTGTACATCCTAAGGTGTGTCTCACACAAATCTCAAGCCTCTAGCTCCCATACGACAGGAGTAGATAAGGTCCAAAGTCGCGGTGAAATAAGTGGGTAAAGTGGCGCCACTAATCCCACCACCACCACCCGCGCGGCCTGGCTGGCCGGTTCACGCATACCGTCCCTGTTCGCCAACACTCTACGGTACCTCCCCTCCAATTCTCAAGCCATTTCCTACCATACGAGCCGAATAATAGTGGTTTTAGTGGCTGCCAACACGTTGTCGTCGCTGGGGTCTAGCGTTACATACATTGGCGGCGACGACGTGTCGTCGCTGGGGCTCAGTGGGTTAAGAATGTGATAGGTGAGATTACAGATGATGAGTTAGAAATGTGCAATACTCTAAATAGTCATTTCCTTTCTGTTTTTACAAACGAAAATTTAGATCAAGTTCCAGTAGTCAACCAAGTTTTTAACAGTAGTATAGACGAAATATTAAGCACAGTTCAGGTCACTAATGACGAAGTAATTAAGGAAATAGATAGACTAACACCCTAGAAATCTCCAGGTCCAGATGAGGTGTATGCTAGGGTATTAACAGAATGCAAGGACGAATTAAGTTACCCATTAACTCACCTATTTAATAATTCACTAGCTTTAGGCTTAGTTCCTGATTCATGGAAGGTCGCAAATAAAATTCCGATATTTAAAAAAGGTGATAAGTTCATAGCATCAAATTACCGTCCTATTAGTCTCACATCAATTATAGGGAAATTGCTAGAATCAATTATTGCCAGGAAAATTAGAAATCACTTAGATATGTTCAAGTTAATAAAATCCTCTCAACATGGTTTCACTCCAGGACGATCCTGCCTAACAAATATACTCAGTTTTTTCTCCGAGGATTATGAAGCGGTAGATAACGACAAATCATATGATATAGTTTACTTAGATTTCAGTAAGGCCTTTGATAAATTTCCACATGAAAGGCTGTTAAGGAAGATAGAAGGACATGGTATTGGGGGGATGTTACTCAAGTGGATTAAGTCATGGCTGATTGGTAGGAAACAGAGAGTTAGTATAAATGGTGTAAAATCGGACTGGGGATTAGTTAAAAGTGGAGTCCCCCAAGGGTCGGTTTTGGGGCCCCTTCTGTTCATTATCTACATAAATGATCTTGACTCAGGCATAAAGAGTAGGATCAGAAAATTTGCTGATGATACTAAAATAGGTAGGATAATAGAGTCAGCTAGCGACAGGGAATGTCTTCAAAATGATCTCGATCACTTGCACGAGTGGTCCATAAATTGGCAGATGAGTTTCAATGTAGACAAATGTAAGGTATTAAGGATTGGAAATCGTAATTTAGATGCTAAATACAAACTAGACAATGTATAATTGGATAACTCAGAGTGTGAGAAGGATCTGGGGGTGCTCGTTAGTAATGATCTGAAACCCAGAAAACAGTGTATAAGTGTTAGGAATATGGCAAATATAATTCTAGGATTCATATCTAGGAGTGTTAGCAACAGGACTTCTGAAGTTTTCTTAAAACTATACTTAGCTCTAGTAAGACCCCATTTAGACTATGCTGTTCAATTTTGGTGCCCTTATTATAGAATGGATATCGACCCTTTAGAGGCAGTCCAAAGAAAAATGACCAAAAAGATACATAATATTATAAATTTATCGTATGAGGAGAGGTTGAAAGTCTTAGGCCTGCATTCACTAGAGAGACGAAGATGTAGGGGAGACATGATAGAGGTATTTAAATGGATAACAGGTTTAAATAAGGGCGATATAGATGAGGTATTAAAGCTAAAGAACGGCGACATAACCCGCTCAAATGGTTTCAAGTTAGATAAGTTTAGATTTAGGAAAGATATAGGAAAGCACTGGTTTGGAAATAGAGATGTTAACATGTGGAATGCACTGCCCAGAACAGTAATTAGCTCAGAAACAGTTGAAAGCTTTAAGCATAAGTTGGATTCCCATATGGGTGATATGGGCTGGGTGTGAATGGGAGCTGCTTCATGTGGGCCGCATGGCCATATACAGTTTCTCGCGATCTTATGACCTTATGTTGTTATGTAATTGGGGTTGGGTGTATCAGGGATCTGCCTTGTGTGGGCCGATCGGCTTTTTGCAGACTCCCATTTTTTTTTTTTTTTTTTTTTTTATATATTCCAACTTACTTCCTCTCGGGCATAGGCTGAGAGCCTTAACATTCACCGCTTTACAATGAACAGTGAAGCCCGTGAGGTCTTGTTCCAGTGTAGGGAGTGAGACATGTGAAGCACGTAGAGTACAACGAGCACCTGCCATCTTGCCTTCACATGAGGCACGGTGCTCACTCATGGCTCGAAACGACCCCATCTCTGAAGCCACCTCGTTCCCGTGCTTCACTGTCTCACCCCCTACACTCAGACTCTCAAACTTACACACACACAACGCCACCTGTTGAGCAGATAACTCACCAGGCATTGCACCCCTATAGCATATTTTGAATATGGGAATATTCATACAGTGCTATTTAATCAGGGAACAATGAGGGTATTTTATTGACGTTTCGGTGGGCTTGTGGTAATGCACTGATACCAGGTACAGCACAAATTCCATCCCAATAATATCTTCCCATTGATACATCGGGATTTGAACCCGGGACCTTTGGATTACCAGGCCAGTGGCAAGACCACTCCACCACACCTCCCCTATGTTCTTATGTTCTAAAATAATCACTAGCTGCACAGCTACCATACCGTACACCAGGAAAAATCAAGGATTACCTTGATATGAGTGGAACACAATTTATCGCCGCAGCCTCCACAAACCAACTCCACCCACTACACTACATGGCAGAACATCCACACACACCAGGAAACATCAAAACAACACCTATCATAATTTCGTTATCATACACACATATTGTCTTCACTCCCCCCTTGTCCACCTCAAGCCAGCCTCATGAAGCATATCCATACTCAAATCCCCCACCGATCCATCCACTCATATATATATATATATATATATATATATATATATATATATATATATGTTAGTATAGCTAGGTAATAGATTCTCTTTTAAACAGACGAGGTTAAAGGCAACAGCAGTTTCAGCATTCAGTATTTTATTGTTACAGCTTTCAATAGTTCTAACAATTTTCCTCTGGGGTTCAGATATGAGGTTACAACAGGTTAGCAAAATTCATGGTGGATCCAACGTTTCACAAGTAAACATCTTGCATCTTCAGGGAATGGGCAGGTAATGATTAGAATAAGGACAAAGCAACATATTTATACAAAATTCGAGGATCAAGAATAGGTAGGTGGGCGGAGCTACTGGGTGTGGGGTGGCTGTTCATTGGTGGAAAGCAGTCTATTCGCGAGAAGGGCACTAAATCTTATCGGTGGTTGGTTGTTGGCTGTGGGTGGCTGTGATTGGTTGGTGTTGTCAGTTGTGTGCTGAGGGCGGAGAGGTAAGGGAGGGGGGCACAGGGCGAGAGGAACGAGGGCAGTATGCCTGTAGCGCTTGCCTGAAGGAAGAATTTGAAGGTCTTGTGTTTGGTTGTTGATGCTGGGGTTGAGCGTTTGGATATATAGAGCTTCTAAAATAGCTAGTCTTCTGGGGTCTGATTCTTTGTCGAGTATGGTAGTTTGTTTGTCTAGGTCGGCGCGAGTTAGGGCAAGATGGTGGGGGGCTTGATAGTGATCTTTTATAGCGCCAGATTGAAGGTGGAGGGTTAGTCGACGGGAAAGGCGAGTCTGTGTCATTCCAATATAGGATAGGGGTCCACAGTCCCCAGAGGTGCAAATATGCTGGTATATCACATGATCGTCTTTCGGTTGGTTGGTGGAAATGGGGCGGTTACGGAGGACAAGGTTGGAGGTCTTAGGAGATTTGTAGTAAATAATGAGTTTTATTTTATTGTCAGGGTTGGTGGGGAGGACGTTTTTGTGAATTATTTCTTTCATAATGGATGCGTCTGTTGTGTGGTCGGAAGATATGTAGTTTCTGTAGAAAAATGTAATGTCATTGGCCGGGTTGGTGCTAGGGGGGTCTTGTTTGTACCATTTTTCTAGGTGGTGGTTGATGGCATTGGTGACGTCGGTGTTGGAATACCCATTGTTGACTAGGACCTGGGTGAGCCTTTCCAATTTATTGTGTGTGTCATTCCAGGTGGTGCAATGGGTGAGGGCTCTCCTGACATAGGCGGCGATGGTGGACTGATGGTATCGTTTAGGGCATTCACTTTCCCCATTAAGACATTGGCCATTGTTAGTAGGTTTGGTGTACACTGTAGTTTTGAAGCCGTGGTCGTGGAGGGAGACAAGGAGGTCGAGGAAGGGTAGATGACCATCGGTGGTTTCTTCGTATGTGAAGTTGAGTCCGGAGGCGGCCATGAAGCGCTGCTGGAGGTCCCTGAGTTCGTCCAGGTCCTTCACCCGCACGAAGATATCATCGATGTACCTGCAGTAGACAGTGGGCCGGTAGAAAATAGAAAAGAGGTCAAGCAGTGCGTTACTTCAAAGAAGATCTGCTTGTACATGACTGGATCTACACTTGAGATCCCTCACATGTTTAATGGGAACACTCTTGTACTCCCATTCTTCGACCCATAATCCTTTGGATTATGTTCTGGCCTTAAACATTATTTGTACAATTGTATATGTTTGTACATTCTGTTAAAACTATATAGTTGCGACTATGATAGATTTCTTAAAAGTAAATGTTTAAAGTAACATTTTGATTGAACTGTATAACCAGTTCGATTCATATCACAGCTCGTAATTCGTGATTTCATCAAACTCGCTGGCGAAGGGTTTCTGTACCCCTTGTTATATTTGACCGACTAGGTACAAATGGTCAGATCTCACATTGAGATTCATACTCAAAAGAAAAATTTATTAGCGAGCTGTAGAATCAGCTCGACTTATTAATATCACAGCTCGTGAATTCATCATATTATCCGGCGGAGGGGTTCTAGGGTTCTTTGGGCTTACCGGCGGGGGGGGGGGGGGCCCCCCCCCCTCCTTTTTTCCTTGTAAGATCAACCTTAATGAGAAGCACATGGACTACTAGACCCGCTGCCGTGATGCCGCACAGGGCAGTTTTGGCTTATCCAGAGCCATAGACAGGCATCGTGTCAAGAAAGAACGGTTGGGAGCCCACAACTTATTGTTAGCTATGCCATCAATAGAAGATTTTGCAAAATCTGAGAGGCCAAAACTCTAACTCGTGACTTTTGCCTAGTCCCTGAGCCGAGGTGAGTAGATGTATATCCCAACCTCTGCGTTACATGTCAACAGGATAGGAATAACTAGGATTCCTGATTCCTTGCCATTGGCTAAGCAACTAAGGAACATTACTGATCATCGGAAGTATATGTCTCTGTCTCTAACGTACTATAGAGGACACATCATCTTCCTGGATTGTCCATTCAGTCCTGGAAAATCAGCAAAGAAAATTTTCGTCGTTGCTTAAAATGTTCTCGTTCTGTGCTTGTGTCCGTTGCTTGCCTACGCCCCACCTGTCCGGCAGGGTTGATGGTCTTGGTCTTCCAGTACCCTCCCCCCCCCTCCTTTTCTCTAACTCGTAGAGCAACTTAAAACTAAAGTATCCTGCCTTCAGACCCGTTGCCGTACCGGGCCACTAGATTGATTTGGTTGAGCGAGAGAGAGAGAGATGATAACCCGTGAGAGGACCCGGCTGGCTCAGCCGGGATAATCCCATCAACTTGCCATAGATCTGGCACCGGGTATACACGCCGGTGGCTAGCTCAGTGTTTGTAAACACCAGGAGCCTGAACAAATTTAGGCAAACACATGGCTCGTTAGTGGCCGTGAAGGTAGAGGAAGACGCCCTAAGGCCGATGGTAACGTGTCGTTTGTTCCTGGAAAGATCCAGGTTCGACGCTTCCCGATGGGATACCAGTTTTGACTGGGTAACCCTACGCTGACGGGGTGGGCTGAAGTGTGAACACTCGACCCAAAAGTCTTGTTCCTTCATCTTCGGAAACGAGGACCCCAAAAGAGGGAGGAGTCTCAGATTGTTGCCGCGTGATTCTGTAAATTCATGATTGAATTAGTTTGAATAGTAATACCGAAAAAGGGCATGTGAGCGATTTTGAAGTTTCAGTTCGATCGGATTCCTCTATTTCTATAAACACAAAAGACTAGCCTGACTGATAAAGGTAAGGCGAGTCTACAAAGTGTCTTATCTCAGAATTTTTTAATGCCGAGGTTAGTTAGCCACCGAGGAGCTAGCTACCATCTTGCATCCAAATTGGGTCTTGCCCAAGGATCGATTAACACCCGAAACTAGTGATAGGTGCACCACTGTCGATGTCGGGAAAATACTTGGGTGAAACACCGGAGATATGTTCATTCACCCGTTTAGGCGAACGTCGGGATTAAGTGCCAACTACGAGGTCCAGCCCCAACCGGACGTAGTTACATAAGGTGTGACACTGTGAGCGTAGGGTAAGGCCGGGGTGGAAGAGATACTGTCATCCCAACGTTTTAGGCCACGCCGGGAAAGTAAACATTTGAGGTCCAACTGCCAGAAGTCAGTTCATACTAAATGTTTAAGGGTGGGTCGCCGGGACATAGTGAAACCAGGCGGACTCCCACCGTGGACTTGTACAATAGCCAAGTCGCTATCCCTGTAGTGAGATAGAGACGGGCGGCGCGCCAGCCCCGAAGGGTCGGCCAAAGCAGGTGTTAACTATCAACATCGAAGTCCTTTAGAGTCCTTGACAAATTGCATGTTAGAGCCCCCCCAATCGAATGATTGGAATTGCTCTGCCGGGGTCTGGTAGACCAGATAGTCTGCCGGTGTCGCAAAACTGTACAGACCATTACCTCTAGACCTCGGTTGAAGTGCATCTCCGTGGAGTGGAACCCAAAAAATTCGAATCCGGGGCTGAATAAACCCCAATGAACACCCGTTAGTGAAGCCTCGGTATTACACCTATCGGAGACAGAGGATAAGAACGCGACAGAAAACCGTGGTGCCGGTTCAACCTTAGCGCTTTTAATAAGCGGCAAAGCAATTTCATACTTGTTACGAGTGTTCCGTTATAACTAGTGATAAAACGCTCCTTTACCCCCCAAGAGTCTACTTCTAGGACATCTATCTGTCCGGTTATCACGGACGGTGAATCCAGATCAGTAAGCGTACTTGAGGTATAGAAACTTTAGTTGTGCCACCTTCAAGAGCCAAACGGCGAGGGACTCCGTTCTTGTAATTTTTGTGATCTTAATCAAAGAAGAAAACGAACCCTAAAGCACTGAAGTGTTAGGGATATTGAGACATGCAAAAAAGGCTTCTGTCAGGACAGAAACGTTTTCCACTATGTGGTGGATACGTAAACCTGATCTGAGTCCTCTAATGTCTTTACATGTGTTATGAACGGAGTTAACCCGGTGAGATTGAGCAACGCCCTGGTGCAGTGGACCAGTAACCCACTACGGCATGAGGAGTCTTGTACTCGGTAGTCGGAGTCAACCTTGAAGGGAAGTCACTACTTTCCACTAATTGTGCTAAAGTCTGGTGACACGGCCGAGGGAGCATTGTTATACAACAGGGTGCATACGTCGGAATGAACATTTCTAAAATCATTCTACTCCTACCGGATCATGGATAGAAATACTGTTTTGGACCGTGAGATTGAGTCTAGTAAAACCGGACAAAATATCTCAGCTGAGGTGACTCTTACGACTAAATTCGCAGATTTAGAGAGGGGGCTTATTAAGTTTTGTGACTTCTCCTGTACTAGGGAGGCAGTCAGTTTTAAACTCTACTAGGTTACAATCCTTCTAACCGAAATCCTGACCCGAAAGATTCGATGGTAAGATTGGAGCAAACAACCCGTGACTTTTATTGTGTTGGGGAGGCAGACAGTGTCCGATTCTACTGGGCTACACTTAGTCTACCCAAGGGTATAAAACTATATCCTCAGTCAGATATCAATTTGAAGTCTGCGCCAGCTAATCATCTATCCCCGGGGGGCAAGCCCTATGCAGTGTTAATGTTTTAGTAAAGGCTTAAGTAGTCCCGACTAGCACTTGTACTATATTAGTGAGTGAGCTGGGAAACATACCAGAGGCAATTCACCTGACCGCTCTTCCGGAGGGGATCACGGGTTAATGCCGTCCTGCATCAACTCTGTGTTATGAATCCGAAAAACTAACCTTAAAGCGAAAATTCCTCGGATTATCTTTCCCGGCTTCGTGACATTTCTACCGCGACATGCGGCATATGTAAGTCAATTATGGTGAGACATCTTGGTTTAGGAAAATCTGGTTAATGCACCAGATGATCGCTTGAACTCATTACCGAAAACAGGTCGACATTCGAAACCCGGGAACCGATGCGACGTAGTGGTGTTCCGGCTGGGAGATAGTGAAACCCGGCGGGCCATATCCCTAGAGTTTATTGTGGGTGAGCGCCCCACAACTTTACCCGGTGTAAGTTTTCCAAAAAACGTGTCTATGTCACTTTCCTTGATCCATGCCCATCCTCAGGGGAAGGGAAGGAACTGAAGCTAGAGGTCACTGATTTACTAAACCTGTGTCCGTGACTTGAATCCTAAGTCTGCCATGCCGAGTTCGTGATGTACTGTTTTACTCCACCAAACAGGAGCGAACGCGCCTGACGGAACGTGACCCCTAAATTACAGGACTCCAGTGGAGTTTGGTGGCCGGAGAAGAGCGATAGATCCGTTGGATATGCCATGTGTTCACAAATGGTGCCTAAATGTCCGAGAGGCTAGACAAGGATTTGACACTAGACCCCGCCGTCATAAGCTGATGTGGGGTAGGAAAAAGCAACTAATGTGTCTGTCACATCTCCAACTACCGGCGAAGAATAGCGTCTATTTATACCAAAGAATATGAATTCTGATTGCTGTCCCGGTTCTTCAAAGCCCGGTTGTCCGCCGAGACGGATCTAACAGGGATTATCAAATCCGAGTTGTTACCGTAAATGTATTGTCAGGGGCGTGCAAGGTAGTGAGCCTGAAACTTTCCAGTTTGTAGAACTTATTCCACTACCGGCGAAGAACAGCGTCAATTTAAACCAAAGAATTTGAATTATGATTGCTGTCCCGGGTCTTCAAAGCCCGGTTGTCCGCCGAGAAGGATCTAACAGGGATTATCCAATCCGAGTTGTTACCGTAAACGTAGTGTCGGGGGCGTGCGAGGTAGTGAACCTGAACCTTTCCAGTTTGTAGAACTTAGGCTTGGAGACTTCCAGGTACCTGTGTAAAGAATACAACCTGTTGATACAATGAAATTCGTGTCTACGAATATTCTTGCTATTTGTTCCACATAATGAAAGCACAAATCGAACCTTTGCCTGTAAGACTTATGTCCCTAATTTACAGTTGTACACATCCTACTTCATACAAGTTATCTGTAATATCCTATAGTTGTAACTATGATAGATATCTAAAATAAGATAAAATGTTGAGCCGTCTCACCGGCTTTACTTAGGATAGGATAAAAAGGCAAGCCGTCTTCCCGGCTTGGTTTCAGCTGAAGAATTTTGAGCCGTTTCCCTGGCTTACCTTACGATCAAATTTATGAGCCGTTTCACCGGCTTGATTAACCGTTCCTCCTTGAGGCAAGGCACAATAACTTTAGGAATCATTGAATGAGATACTAGTTGAACCACCCTTACTTTAGACCTAGCTTGGAGAACTGACTCAATCTCCCCAGCTACTGCCCTGAGGAATCCGGGAAAAAACTCCGGCACCTTTGGGGCAGAAACCGAGGGGAGCGGTCGTGAAAACCAACTTACCCTTTTTTGTGCGACATCGGCTCCATACTGTCACTTGGGAGAGCGGGGGCCCTGGCTGGAAGCTGGCCGACCTGCCGCCGGGGTATCAATCTAGACGGAGTCTGGCGATGTCGGGTGGGTTCTTTTGTATGGGGGGGGGGGGGGGGGGTCGGGTTTACCTCAATGTATTCCTGGTCACTGCTAATGGCTAATTACTCAACTAAGTGTTGAGTATTGGTTGCATAGCAAAGCGATGACTGTGACACTGGGGAATTATTATTGAACGAGTAGAGCAGAAAGAGCTGCAACAGGTCTGCGACCTCGAATGTTAACTATACAATCAATCGCCACTCTTGTGTCCTAGGAGGTAAATTTTGTTATATATCGATCAAGGCCGCTAGGCACGGATGATCTAGAAAAACTCATCCATTCCGTATAAAGATCTACGCCCACCGGGCATTTCTGGGAGGTCCAGAGAAACTTAGACCCATCCATGCACATATCCTAGTGTGCAATTATCGGAACTAGAGAAAACAGTGTTACGCTGGCCAGCTTGCCAGAATGTGCTCGTACTCACTAGCGCTCGCCAGGGCAGTGAAATGGGCCATAATAATCGTAGAACGGTGTTCTTTCTTTCTTAGTATTCATGTTGTCACAGACAGATCAGTGGTGGTCTTTATTCTTGTCTGTGACACTTGGAAGTATTTTATATCAGTGATAGAGTATAAGATATGTAGTGTGAATTGCAAGGAGAGAGAGAACGAAGGAGGCAGCGAGGTGGTATTATGTGCGTGTGTATGTACATGTGCCTTCCTCGCTCGGGCGGAGTTTCCCACGCTCGTGATTGGCCGGCGGGCCTGGCGCGTCATATGACGCCTGCTCTTCATGATGTAATGGTCTGTGATTGGGTGCCGCTGTCTCAGTTTGGTGCTGGGGGGCTCCTACCCGCGTGTCTCCTTAGAGCTTTGTATGTTGTGCTTTGTCCTAGACGTCCCTTGCAATCTGTCCCCAATCTAACCCTCTGTACTACCGTTTCTCTCTTTGAACTTCTTCTTTTTCATACTTCTTGTCTTTATTCAATTACTTATCCCTTCTGGTTCTGCATACGACTTCCAAAGTCGGCCAGTCGTATTACCAGCACCAGTTCTCACATATATGTTTTGCACTAGCTTTAGGGATTATTAGTCATAGTCACAGTCATGGAGTCATATTATCATTGGGGGCTTCTAATTATTGAGTTGTTCTTTGTTACTGTTTAAAGCTAGACAGTGGAGGGTATCTTTGGTCGTTGTCTGAGTTATGTATATGGCAAGTCAGAGCCTGTACGACTTCGACGGAGCTAGGTAGCCTGTAACCCTTGTGCATATTTTTCCTTTGCGAGTGTAGCAGTATACAAGCGAAGGGCTTTTGCCTACTCTTACTTGTATGCTTGCTACCTCATTTTGTTGACCTTTGTGGAGCGCCAGGGTAAGACCAGATACTTGAGATCTGGACTTACCAAGAGAGCCTCCTAGTCACTTAACGTAACATAAGGGAAATCTGTTCAAGGGGAGACAGTAGGCTACGAGCATGCTTGCGCTCTGCCTAGCCTCCTTGTACCTTTTATGCCGCTGCTAGACTTTATTAGTAATAAACACAGCATTGTGTTTATTAACTTTAACTGTGTATGCTTTAGGAATTATTCACGTATTATTTTAGCCTAGGTTGATGCTTGGTGCACAACCCAGTATGGCTGTTACTTTGGCTAAGGAAGTACTGTTTTGAGTGGCTATTATTAGTGCTGTCACAGAGTTGTTGCACTCCCTTGTTTTATATATATGTATCCTACTTGTTGGTGTATTTAAGATACACGCTTTGGTGTCCTGCCCCTGCATTATTTCTGTTCTATATTCGACGAGCATCTTAGAGCATCAGATGTTTTCAGAAGATTCCCTATCTGTTTGCTGTAGGACTAGACTTCCAGTGTTTTCATATAGCATTGAAGAGTTTAGTGTTGAGTACAGACGCACACTAAAGTTAACGTAAGCATATACTCCTTTATTAAATCTTGTTATAGTTTATTTAAGCATTGTTATTACTTGAGAGCATTTTATTAACGTAAAGTACTCCTGTTGTGAGTAGGCTTTGCCGTCACCGGAAAGCCTTTGTAGAAGTGCACTAAAACTCAGTTAATTGATACCCAGTTATCCAGTAGATTAACTCTGGAGGGTTTAAGTGTTTTGTTCACCGGCGTAATAGTTCGAGGGTTTGGAATTAGCGTACCGTTGTTGCAGATATAGCCTATCATCTAGTCCAATATTAGTGCCCTTGTTTATTTCGTAGTGCCGGTCGTAACAAATGGCGACCTCGCCAGGATATAGTGAACTGAATATTGCAGCTTTTTGGGGGGAGAAATCTTATTGCCATTTGGGGTTAAATTTATTTCTCGCAGTGTTGGCAGTGGACATTGTTTTGAGGATATATGGAACTTGTTGGAGTTTATTGGTGACCTAGTATTGCACTCAAAAACATCTTCGAATATTTTTTGTGAATAAAGCTACGCGAGAGTTTGGCTACTTTTGTCTTGACTTGAGAATTTTGTTTTGTTGACTCCATCATGTCACTGGACGGGTCTGAGTATAGTGAGGGCACAGTGCGAGAGACAGGCGAGGAGGTAGAGAAGGTGGAGTTGGTTAACGGCGTTCGGGTGGTGAACAATGAGGAGGATGCTCGGATTTTTTTGGAGGAGCCTGTGACGGTGGACCGGGTGTCGGGACTTTACCGGTACGGACTACAGTGTGTAGCCACGGTTTTAGGGTTTTCTGGTACTAGCGGTTTGTCAAGAGGTGAGCTGGTTACCTATGTGCTGGGTGGGGTGCAGGGGGTTCGGGTGGAGCAGAAGCTGGGGCACCTTCGTCCCAGCCCCCATTCCACTCAACTCCTATCATGGCCCCCACTCGGGTTCCGGAGCCGAGTACGTTTCCGCAGGCCGATGCCTGCTGGCGGTTGGGTATGCCTCTAGGTGATTCACTGGGTGGGTCCCCAATAGTAGCACCCCCTTCTCAGGGTTTGTCTTCCGAGATGTTGTTTCAGCTCGAGCTCGCCATACTTCAGCAGCAGGAGCGACAGGCTAAGCATGAGGCTGAGCTCGAGCAGCGAAAGCATGAGGCTGAGCTCGAGCAGCGAATGCATGAGGCTGAGCTCAGACAGCGAGAGGCTGAGCTGTCGCTCGAGCAGCAAAAGCATGAGGCTGAGCTCAAGTATGAGTCTGCAAGGAATTGTGCCGATGTTGACCTAAAGAAAACTCGCTTAGAGGTGACGAGGAACCGGGTATTCCAGGGGGATCGAACCCATGACCAGTCCCTGTTGCATCTACTATGGTTGGTTCCAGTGTTTGATGAGTTAGGAGTTACCGAATTCTTTCTCCGTTTTGAGAAAAAGTGCCAGGAGCACCAATGGCCCGAGAAGAAGTGGGCAGCCCTTGTTTCGTCACGATTGACGGGGAAAGCACTCAAGGCATACGATGCTTTGCCCCTAGATTCCTGTGTGAATTATGAGGCATTGAAAGAGGCTGTCCTGAGGGCGTATGAGTTGCAGCCAGAGACCTATAGGCTGAAATTTAGGGCTGTTCCCCAAGAGAAAGGAGAGTACTTTCCAGGAACACGCTAGAGAGCTGTCAGATGCATTTCAGAATTGGTTAAGGTCGGAGAAGGCAACTACTTTTGATGCAGTGAAGCAATTAGTGTTGTTGGAGCAATTTTTTAAATGTACTGGCAGTGACTTGACTCTTAACCTGAAAGAAAAACAACCAAAAACTCTGCAGGAGGTGGCTGAGCTGGCTGACCTCAGGTTGTCATTGATTCGTGGGTGCGGGTCTGCACAGAGAGCTGAGGCAGGTAACAAGGGGCGTACCACTCCACCCCCCCGAATTAATGACACAAATAATTACCCATTTAAGAGTACTGTTGCCAATATTGATCCCAAGTCGAAACCCTTCACGTTAAAGAAAGGCCAGGGCCCTTACCCAACCTCAGGGGAAGTCCAAGAGTGAAGTGGAGTGTTTCAAGTGTCATAAGAAGGGGCATATTGCGCGCTCATGTCCGAGCACACCACCTACAGCAGTGGTGTCACTAGTGAGCAACATCGGTGTGTCTTTGAGGTCTTCCGGTTTTGCCCGGGGTAAACAGTCGGTTGCGAAATCACAGCCAGTGCAGAAGCAGCAGGAGGACTCATCACCCGTCCGAGATGTTTTTTGTGGTCATAGGGGGCACGGCACTGTGAGGTGGGTTGGTGTGGAGCATAGGCTTGAGTTGCTGCGTGATACGGGCGCTTCCCAGACACTTGTTAAGAACTTCACTGGCAAGCCTATTAACGCGGCTCGGGTTGTGGTGGTTCAAGGCATCAATGCTACGCGGTCTTACCTGCTGGTCAGAGTGGAGCTTGAGGTGGACGGTGTGACACGAGAGTTGGATGTGGGTGTTGTGGAGAAATTGCCAGTTGAGGGGGTCGACTTCTTTCTCGGTAACGACCTTGCGGTGCTCACTTCCGAGGTTCCACCCTTAGTCGTTGCCGAGAGTGCGGCCGACACGAGTAGGGAGGGGCAAGAGTGGGTCGAGAGGTGCCAGATGCCGCAGATGTCGTGTGCTGTCACCAGGTCTCAGTCCGCTCAGGTGTCACAGCCTAGTACCCAAGTTTCAGACCAGCGTCGGAAGGGTCGGAAGGAGAAAGTCAAGGCTGGTCGGGTTGAGAGTTTGGACCCAGCGACAGTCCTTGATGACTCGGTACTTGCACCCATTATGAGGTTCGGAGTGGCCCCAGAACCTGTCCCCCCTAGTGACATGGTAGGGCGTGTTAGCACTCCGTGACAGAAACGTTCCTAGGCGAAGCAGGCAAGGTTTGGAGCAGCCCAGTATCGGGCGTGGCCACAAGTTGCTTCAGGAGCATTTAGACAGGTTGGCACCCTCGGATATAAATTATGTCGGTTGCAAATAAAAGATCCTGGGCTTGAGAGTTGTGGGAACGGGGCTATTGAACTCGATGAGGACGGGGAAGCATGTCATGTGAACCTGTTAAAGGAGTTTGTGAGGCAACCACCTGAGCAGCCTACTGTCCCTGTGTTAGTCTGCAGCGGCCAAGGTGGAGAAGGAGAGGGGGGCAGTGAGGCACATGTGGTGAAAAGTTGAGATTGTCATGTCTTGGCGGAGCAGTGGGCGGGGAACACAAGTCAGGTGGCTGTGGAAGCGCTTGAACACCTGCCTGAGCAGCAGTGTGCAGCGATCCAGCACCTGCTCGGTTCATACCCCACTGTTTGTGCCGAGCTCCCAGGCCTCACAACTCATGCGGTGCATGATGTTCCGCTGGCAGGTCACTTGAGTGTAAGTAAACCGTTGGGCTCGTTGTTTCAGTTGTTCAAGGTGGGCGACGAGGCTTTGGCATGGTTGTCAGGTCAGGGTCGACCCATGGCTGCTAAGGGTGGTGGTCAGAATCAGGACATTGAGCAGATTGGTGAGGTTGGATGCGGAGTGGATGCGCCCGGTCGTCGCATAGCCTCCCAATGCTGCTCTAGTAGAATGCAACAGCCCTACCATGTACCGACTTTATCTGGCCGTGGCGCTGAAGGCGGTGATGCTGCGCAGGCAGATGTAGTTGCAAGGAATGTGGGGGTGCGCATGTACGGTATCGGCGGGGAAGCAATGGCAATTATGAACTGTGGGAGTGACTGCACAGGTGGTACAGATTGTCCCTCTCATGACCTGGCTGTTCTAGGGACAAAGGTGGAGAAGGAGGGAGACTATAGTGTAGAAACTGCGGTCCCAGCTGGGTTGTGGGAGGGCACTAAGCATGTTGTTCTTCGAGATAAGTTGCAACCTCTTGTTCCTAAGCGTCAAGAGAAGTTGTTTACTAGGGTGTGGCAGTACGTCCACATGTTTGTTGATTCTCCAGCCCTGAGGTATGGGGTGGCACCCGACATGGAGGCTGGAGACAGTGCAAGGCTCAAGTTGGCTCCCTACCGTATAAATCCTGCTCGACAGCCTGTTGTGAAAGCAGAGCTGGACTACATGTTGGAGAAGGGTCTGAGGGATAAGGGATATCGTGAGTGGTCGTTGCCAGTAACTTTGCAACCTGAGTTAAGTGGCAAGATCCGTGGTTGTGTTGCTTGCAAGAGTGTTGGTGCATCATCCCTGACAGACGCCTATACCTTATCCAGAGTTGACGACCCCATAGACCGCATCGGGGCTGCCTCGTTTATCACTAAAGTAGAAATAGTGAATGGTTTTTGGCAGGCCCCGTTGCCGGAGAGAGCGAAGAGAAGTGCCAGTCTTGTGATGAACTGGGCAGTTTATCAGTGTCAGGTGTTGTTTTGCTGCCGGAACACAAGTTGGATGTGTGGCATGTTAAGGGCACTGATAATGCTTTGGCTGATTGTTTGTCACGGGAGGGTATGTTTTAAGGAGAACCCTCGCCGTTCAGTCAGTGTTTGTTTGAGAGTGGAGAAAAATTAGGCTTGCCCCTGTAGTGCAAAGCCGCCAAAAACACTACTAAAATAATATAAAAACCTCACTCTTTCTTTGTGATAGTATATAAGTGCAGTATGTTACAGCAAGAATCTAAGACATTCTGAGTTTTTGTCTTACTAGGCTAGGCTTGGTGAAGCCTGCTCGTTGAGCGTAATATTGTTAAGTGATACTATTATTTTGGGGAAGTGTTGTGTAGATTTTTGTTATATAATGAAATGTTTTATGTTTGTGATTGTGCCTTGTTTTCACAACTTGGGGGAGGAACTGGGTGAGGCGGGGTTTGTGGGCATTCTGTCTGATCAGATGTGGCGTTTATCTGAGGTTAAAACGTCCCACATCTTGGGCTGGGTGATACGCTGGCCAGCTTGCCAGAACGTGCTCGTACTCACTAGCGCTCGCCACGGCAGTGAAATGGGCTATAATAATCGTAGAACAATGTTCTTTTTTTCTTAGTATTCATGATGTCACAGACAGATCAGTGGTTGTCTTTATTCTTGTCTGTGACACTTGGAAGTATTTTATATTAGTGATAGAGTATAAGATATGTAGTGTGAATTGCAAGGTGAGAGAGAACGAAGGAGGCAGCGAGGTGGTATTATGTGCGTGTGTATGTACGTGTGCCTTCCTCGCTCGGGCGGAGTTTCCCACGCTCGTGATTGGCCGGCGGGCCTGGCGCGTCATATGACGCCTGCTCTTCATGATGTAATGGTCTGTGATTAGGTGCCGCTGTCTCAGTTTAGTGCTGGGGGGCTCCTACCTGCGTGTCTCCTTAGAGCTTGGTATGTTGTGCTTTGTCCTAGACGTCCCTTGCAATCTGTCCCCAATCTAACCCTCTGTACTACTGTTTCTCTCTCTGAACTTCTTCTTTTTCATACTTCTTGTCTTTATTCAATTACTTATCCCTTCTGGTTCTGCATACGACTTCCATAGTCGGCCAGTCGTATTACCAGCACCAGTTCTCACGTATATGTTTTGCACTAGCTTTAGGGATTATTAGTCATAGTCACATGGAGTCATATTATCATAGGGGGCTTCTAATTATTGAGTTGTCCTTTGTTACTATTTAATGCTAGACAGTGGAGGGTATCTTTGGTCGTTGTCTGAGTTATGTATATGGCAAGTCAGAGCCTGTACGACTTCGACGGAGCTAGGTAGCCTGTAACACTTGTGCATATTTTTCCTTTGCGAGTGTAGCAGTATACAAGCGAAGGGCTTTTGCCTACTCTTACTTGTATGCTTGCTACCTCATTTTGTTGACCTTTGTGGAGCGCCAGGGTAAGACCAGATACTTGAGATCTGGACTTACCAAGAGAGCCTCCTAGTCACTTAACGTAACATAAGGGAAATCTGTTCAAGGGGAGACAGTAGGC
Source organism: Paralithodes platypus (assembly GCA_032716605.1). Classification (NCBI taxonomy): domain Eukaryota; kingdom Metazoa; phylum Arthropoda; class Malacostraca; order Decapoda; family Lithodidae; genus Paralithodes; species Paralithodes platypus. The sequence goes on along the minus strand of CM064568.1, from coordinate 41,320,289 downwards.
TACGAGCATGCTTGCGCTCTGCCTAGCCTCCTTGTACCTTTTATGCCGCTGCTAGACTTTATTAGTAATAAACACAGCATTGTGTTTATTAACTTTAACTGTGTATGCTTTAGGAATTATTCACGTATTATTTTAGCCTAGGTTGATGCTTGGTGCACAACCCAGTATGGCTGTTACTTTGGCTAAGGAAGTACTGTTTTGGGTGGCTATTATTAATGCTGTCACAGAGTTGTTGCACTCCCTTGTTTTATATATGTATCCTACTTGTTGGTGTATTTAAGATACACGCTTTGGTGTCCTGCCCCTGCATTATTTCTGTTCTATATTCGACGAGCATCTTCGAGCATCAGACGTTTTCAGAAGATTCCCTATCTGTTTGCTGTAGGACTAGACTTCCAGTGTTTTCATAGAGCATTGAAGAGTTTAGTGATGAGTACAGACTCACACTTGTTACGTCCTGGGATATATAAACACTGGGCTCTTTCTATTGGACTAGGTATGCGGCAACAAGCAACAACGGAAAACGCTAGATCCAACCCTTATCTATAAACCCAGGCAACAAACCACCCTAAGCCGTCAAGAGTCCTGCCTGGACAACGAGGTATCCTATGACTCGGTTACAGAGTGCACGCACTATAGACTGCTGATAGTCAAGCAGGCTATATAAAAGATCACACAATTAAGTTGACTTAAAGCTTCAAGGAAAAGATAGATAACGGAATTAAATTGCAGAAACAATTTAATAACAAACTAGAAGAAAGTACATTTAACGTTACGTTAATTAATACAACTAATCACCCCTGCGTGAAAGAAGGTGAGAGCAAACAGTCCTCAAAACATCGTACAGGTAGACAAGATGCAGATTTCTAAACTGCATGCGGCTACTGTAGGATCTGATGCTTAGCAAAGAAAGTACGTTACGGATTTAGAGAACTCTTAACTAATAAGCAGGAATAAATACTAGTGATAGGACCTACTGTGTATAATGGCATAGGTATAATTAAATAAAGGCAGCAACTCGCAACATAACCACATACAGGTGTGCTTCTCACTCTTAGTCAGGCAAGCCTGCTCGGACAGAGTCTCTAAGCCACACCCTGACTCACAATGCTCACAAAGACGGTAAACTGTGGCACAATAACAAGCATACAGATATAATAAACCGCTAGCTGTTAATCTGCCAGGTGGCAGAGGTCTAGCCGGAATGATATAGGCTTCGGACACCCGGGCTGAGCCACCTGCTCTAGCCTAGGGACGTTCCCAAGTCTGTGCGCCAAATTACTCTAATTGAAAGGGTGCTCTCTTGAGAGACTCAGATCCCGAGTATCTGACTCTCTCCTGGCGACCCTAAAACAAAAGCAAGACGTGCTAGCGCAGTGCTGAGTGGACTAGGCAAGGGCTCTCACACAACACAACACTAGACACACAGGCACACAGACAAGAAAATGCCCCCAGACTCCCACGGGTATCCTAGTAAAGTCGTGCAGGTCCACAGGACTCGCACCAGCAGACTTTACTTAAAGGATCGCAAAAAACCTCCCCTCCGGTCTAGCCCCTGCTCACCTGCCACAAGAACACACTAGCAAGCATGAAACCACCAAATATGAGACAACAAAAAAGCTTCCTAGGTCTCATTAACAATTATATCTCTGCATAAGGCCCAAAATCCTATCTAGTTATCTGAGAGCTCGTCGTTAATACAATGATAGATATAAGGTCTATCAAGGGGATGGGATAATTAAATAGACTGGTGAAGTAGTGGAAAGAAGGTATACAAAGTAAGAGAGAAAGTTTCTAAGTGGGGTTGAGAGGGATAGATATCAAGGGGGTCCGAAGGGTACGACAGTGAGGTGAGCTCTGAGGAGAATAGCTCCTCTGGACCCCTCCAGGATCCCACACAAAGGCACGGTGGTCAGCCAATCACAGGCCGCTACGTCACCCGGCAGCAGGCCTGCAGAAGGCGCCAGGAACCACCAGCCAATCAAAACCGAGAGAAAAGGCCACGCGGGCGAGCAACTCCTCCGGGAGGGAGGAGGGAGGAGGAGGAAAAGCAACACTCACCTCCAACACCCTGCTCGCTCGCTCTCTCTCTCCCGCTCGTCTCCTCCCACTCTCACTAGACTTACATCTTACATATAATAATGAAACAATCAACTATCGAGAATAAAATATACTAAGATGTGTTGGTTAAGAATAAGGGCAGCTTCAAGCTGTGAAACAACATAAGAATATCCCAGACATTAGTTACATTGTCGTAGGATATATACTAAGGAAAAGCCGGCCAGCCGGCTGCCGCCAGCCGGTTTCTAAACGGCTGGGCAGCCGACACTCGCGCGCATGCCCGCACGTGGCTACTATGCAGGAGCGTCACACCTCCCCCAAGATATAAGACACTTGACTAAGTTCTTCATATCTAACAGAAAGCTTCTCATAGTACCACACACTGTTGCGACACAAGGCACTATATATAAAAAAAATAAAGACTGTTGCACTCCACCGAGCAAGTTCAACTAACTTAGCGACAATAAGCGAAAACATTCAACTTAGATACTGCCACAACATCTTATACAAAATCCTACACGTTATAAAAATAAAGAGTTTTTATAAGGTTTTTTGCTTATTTTATTTTTTTTTTTTTCGGCTGAACTACAGTGACAGCCTATTTTCCTCCACACTCAACACACAATGACTGAACGGCGAGGGTTCTCCTGCAACCAAACCCTCCCGTGACAAGCAATCAGCCAAAACATTATAAGTGCCCTTAGCATGCCACATATCCAACTTGTGTCCCGGCAGCAAAACAACACCTGGCACTGATAAACTGCCCAGTTCATCACAAGACTGGCATTTCTCTTCGCTCTTTCCGGCAACGGGGCCTGCCAATAACCTTTCACTAGTTCTACCTTCGTGATAGGCGATGCAGCCCCGAGGCGGTCTATGGTGTCGTCAACTCTCGATAAGGTATAGGCGTCTGTCAGGGATAATGCACACACACTCTCGCAATCAACACACTCACTGATCTTGCCACTTAACACAGGTTGCATAGATACAGGCAACGACCACTCACGACATTCCTTATCCCTCAGACCCTTCGTCAACAAGTAATCCAGCTTTGCTTGCACCACAGGCTGTCGAGCAGGATTTATTCGGTAGGGAATTAAACTGAGCCTTGCACTATCTCCAGCCTGCATGTCGGATTCTACCCCGTACATCAGGCCTGGAGAAGCAACAAACATGCGGATGCACTGCCATAGCCTAGTAAACAACTTATCTCGCAGAATAACAATCCTAGTGCCCTTCCACAACCCATCCGAGACCGCAGCTTCTAACCTGTAGTCTCCCTCCTTCTCCACCTTCGTCCCTAGAACAGCCAGGTCATGAGAGGGACAATCAGTACCACCTGTGCAGTCACTCCCATAGCTCATTATTGCTAAGGCTTCCCCGCCGATACCGTACATGCGCACCCCCGCATACCTTGTGACGACATCTGCCTGAGCAGGATCACCGCTTTTAGCGACATGGCCAGATACAGTCGGTCTATGGTAGGGCTGTTGCAATTGACTAGAGCAGCATTGGGAGGCTATGCGACGACCGGGCACAGCCACTCCACAGCCAATCTCACCAATCTGCTCAATGTCCTCCTTTTGACCACCACCCTTGCCAGCCATGGGTCGCCCCTGACCTGGCAACCATGCCAAAGCCTCTTCGCCCACCTTGAACCACCGAAACCACGAGGCTAACGGTCTTTCAACATTCACGTGACCTGCCCGCGGAACATCTTGCACCGCCCGAGTTGTGAGACTCAGGGGCTCGGCACGACCAGTGGGGTATGAACCGAGCTGGTGCTGGAGCGCTGCACACTGCTGCTCAGGCAGGTGCTCTAGCGCTTCCACAGTCACCAGACTCGTGTCCCCCGCCCACTGCTCCGCCGAGACATGATAATCCCTACTCTCCTCCACCTGTGCCCTACTGCCCCCCTCTCCTTCTCCACCTTGGCCGCTGCAGACCAACGCAGGGACAGTAGGCTGCTCAGGTGGTTGCCTCACAAACTCCTCCAACAGGTTCACATGACATGTTTCCCCGTCCTCGTGTTTGATCTCGACAGCACCATTACCACACTTCTGAACTTCCGGATCCTCCAACTGCAGTTTACAAATATCTGAGGGAACCAACCTGCCTAGATGCTTCCGAAGCAACCCAAGTCCTCCCCCAATATCAAACTGAGCAACCCTTTTTTCTCTCTGTGTGTAACGTTGCTGCCTCGGAGTCTCTTGCTACCCTACCTCCTCACTAGCTGTGACAGGTCCTGGGGCCTCTCCAGACTCTGACATAGGTGCCAATAATGAGTCACCAAGAAACACTGCCGGCTCAAAACTCTCCAATTGACCAACACTTCCCGTTTTCTTGTGACCTTTCCTCCGCGGTTTGATAGACTGGGGTGGTGGCTGCAAGGCTCCGGATGTCTGAGAACGCGTCACAACACCCGCCATGGTTTGTACGCTACACTTCTCAACCCACTCCTGTTCCTCCCTACTAACGTCGGCCGCCTTCTCGGCAACGACCAAGGGTGAAACCTTAGGAGCAGGCACCGCAAAGTCGTTGCCGAGGAGGAGGTCGACGCCCCCAACAGGCAAGTTCTCTACAATTCCGCCATCCAGTTCCTTCGCCACACCACCCACCTCCAGCTCCATCCGCACCAGCGGGTAGGACTTCGTAGCATTGATCCCCTGAACTACCACCACCCGAGCAGCGTTAATCGGTCCACCAGTAAAGTTCCTTAACAAGGTCTGAGAAGCCCCAGTATCACGCAATAGCTTAACTCCTCGCCTTTCGCCAGCCCACCTCACAAAACCATGCCCTCTATGACCCCCAAAGACGTCGCGGACAGGGTTCGAGCCTTCCGGACTCTTGTACACAGGCTGTGTCCCAACCTCTGACGAACTACCCTTGGCAAACTCAGAAGATATAGGCGACACCCCTATGCTGCGGACCAATGACACAACCTTGTTTGGTGGCTTGTTCGGACAAGCATTTGCAAAGTGACCCTCATGGTGACATGCAAAGCACTCTTTACTCTTTGGTTTCCCTTGAGAGTGGAAGGTACCATTAGACTTCTTATACGGGATGGTATTTGGTTTATGTTCAGTTTTATTGTCAGTGCTACATGGTTTTGTGTATTGATGTGTATCAAAATTCTTGGGAGGGGGAGGGGGAGGGGTACGATCTTTTGCACCCGACTCACTCCTAGCTGCTGCTCCACACCCTCGAATTAATGACAGTCGGAGGTCAGCCATTTCTGCTGCCTCCTGGAGAGTTCTAGGATTTTTTTCCTTTATATTTAATGTTAAGTCCCCACCTGTGCACTTAAAGAACTGCTCCAAGAGAACCAGCTCCCTCAACTCCTCAAAAGTAGCTGCCCTCTCAGAATGCAGCCAATGTCGTAGTGCATCAGACAAGTCCCGGGCGTGTTCTAGGAAGGTACTATCCTTGCCCTTAGTAACACCCCGAAACTTCAAGCGGTAAGTTTCTGGTTGTAACTCATAGGCCCGTAGCACAGCCTTCTTTAGCTCATCATAAACTACACAGGACTCTAAAGGTAGTGCATCATACGCTTTTAGCCCCTTTCCTAGGAGTCTTGATGAAACTAATGCTGCCCACTTTTCCTGAGGCCACTGGTGTTCCTGACACTTCTTCTCAAATCGCATAAAAAACTCAGTCACACATAACTCATCGAACACAGGAACTAGTTTAAGCAGGTGCGACAATGATTGGTCCCGATGTCTGTTACCTCCCCCAATATTTCGCCCTGTTACCTCCACTCGAGATCTCTCCAGCTCCCTGTCAGCCCGATACCTAGTAGACTCTGCCTGCAGTTCAGCCTCTCGTATAGCTGTTCTCTCTGCGGCCTCAGCCTGAGCTCTAGCAACCTCAGCCTGCACACTAGCCTGTCTCTCGGCAGCCTCAACCTGAGCTCTAGCAACCTCAGCCTGCACACTAACCTGTCTTTCGGCGGCCTCAACCTTGGCCATCTCAAGCCGAAACAACAAATCTGGAGTCAACCCTTGAGGAGGGGAAGGTGCATTTAATGGGGAGGGTCCCTGTGATTGAATTCCACGCTGCCATTGACCATCAACTTGGGGGTATGTACTAAATTCAGGCACCCTGACGTTTGATACGGGGGTAGAGTGGAGGGGGGGCTGGGGACCGGGGCCCCCAGTCGCCTCTCCACCCAGGTCTCTCCCTTCTAAACCCAATATCAAAGTCCTCAGCTGATCTTTCCTCATGCCACTTAAACCCTGGTGACCTTGAAGACCTGCCACACACTTTAAGCCATACTTATTCAGCTTCAACACCCTGGCAGCGGTAAGGGGCACCTCTAAAAATCTTCTAGCACCCTCCTCGCTATCGACTAGCCACTCCACAGGTCTTTCTCCCTCCGAGCCCGTATCGTGACCTGACCCACCACTGTGTTCTGATGTATTAGACATGTTTGTGCACTGCAGTAATTATCACGGTTATAGAATGTGCCTTATCTCCTATGCAAATATGTATATACTAATGTTATTTAAAGTCTTTAATGTGTTATATTGGTTGCTCCAAAAAAAAACTATGTCCACTGTATTCCTCTAATCATAAGGAATCTCAAAACAAATGACCACTATATTCCTCTGTTCAGTAAATCCTATGCAAGGTCGCCATTTGTTACGTCCTGGGATATATAAACACTGGGCTCTTTCTATTGGACTAGGTATGCGGCAGTATGAGGCCAGTGGCCTCAGGAAAAGTGGGCAGCATTAGTTTCATCAAGACTCCTAGGAAAGGGGCTAAAAGCGTATGATGCACTACCTTTAGAGTCCTGTGTAGTTTATGATGAGCTAAAGAAGGCTGTGCTACGGGCCTATGAGTTACAACCAGAAACTTACCGCTTGAAGTTTCGGGGTGTTACTAAGGGCAAGGATAGTACCTTCCTAGAACACGCCCGGGACTTGTCTGATGCACTACGACATTGGCTGCATTCTGAGAGGGCAGCTACTTTTGAGGAGTTGAGGGAGCTGGTTCTCTTGGAGCAGTTCTTTAAGTGCACAGGTGGGGACTTAACATTAAATATAAAGGAAAAAAATCCTAGAACTCTCCAGGAGGCAGCAGAAATGGCTGACCTCCGACTGTCATTAATTCGAGGGTGTGGAGCAGCAGCTAGGAGTGAGTCGGGTGCAAAAGATCGTACCCCTCCCCCTCCCCCTCCCAAGAATTTTGATACACATCAATACACAAAACCATGTAGCACTGACAATAAAACTGAACATAAACCAAATACCATCCCGTATAAGAAGTCTAATGGTACCTTCCACTCTCAAGGGAAACCAAAGAGTAAAGAGTGCTTTGCATGTCACCATGAGGGTCACTTTGCAAATGCTTGTCCGAACAAGCCACCAAACAAGGTTGTGTCATTGGTCCGCAGCATAGGGGTGTCGCCTATATCTTCTGAGTTTGCCAAGGGTAGTTCGTCAGAGGTTGGGACACAGCCTGTGTACAAGAGTCCGGAAGGCTCGAACCCTGTCCGCGACGTCTTTGGGGGTCATAGAGGGCATGGTTTTGTGAGGTGGGCTGGCGAAAGGCGAGGAGTTAAGCTATTGCGTGATACTGGGGCTTCTCAGACCTTGTTAAGGAACTTTACTGGTGGACCGATTAACGCTGCTCGGGTGGTGGTAGTTCAGGGGATCAATGCTACGAAGTCCTACCCGCTGGTGCGGATGGAGCTGGAGGTGGGTGGTGTGGCGAAGGAACTGGATGGCGGAATTGTAGAGAACTTGCCTGTTGGGGGCGTCGACCTCCTCCTCGGCAACGACTTTGCGGTGCCTGCTCCTAAGGTTTCACCCTTGGTCGTTGCCGAGAAGGCGGCCGACGTTAGTAGGGAGGAACAGGAGTGGGTTGAGAAGTGTAGCGTACAAACCATGGCGGGTGTTGTGACGCGTTCTCAGACATCCGGAGCCTTGCAGCCACCACCCCAGTCTATCAAACCGCGGAGGAAAGGTCACAAGAAAACGGGAAGTGTTGGTCAATTGGAGAGTTTTGAGCCGGCAGTGTTTCTTGGTGACTCATTATTGGCACCTATGTCAGAGTCTGGAGAGGCCCCAGGACCTGTCACAGCTAGTGAGGAGGTAGGGTAGCAAGAGACTCCGAGGCAGCAACGTTACACACAGAGAGAAAAAAGGGTTGCTCAGTTTGATATTGGGGGAGGACTTGGGTTGCTTCGGAAGCATCTAGGCAGGTTGGTTCCCTCAGATATTTGTAAACTGCAGTTGGAGGATCCGGAAGTTCAGAAGTGTGGTAATGGTGCTGTCGAGATCAAACACGAGGACGGGGAAACATGTCATGTGAACCTGTTGGAGGAGTTTGTGAGGCAACCACCTGAGCAGCCTACTGTCCCTGCGTTGGTCTGCAGCGGCCAAGGTGGAGAAGGAGAGGGGGGCAGTAGGGCACAGGTGGAGGAGAGTAGGGATTATCATGTCTCGGCGGAGCAGTGGGCGGGGGACACGAGTCTGGTGACTGTGGAAGCGCTAGAGCACCTGCCTGAGCAGCAGTGTGCAGCGCTCCAGCACCAGCTCGGTTCATACCCCACTGGTCGTGCCGAGCCCCTGAGTCTCACAACTCGGGCGGTGCAAGATGTTCCGCGGGCAGGTCACGTGAATGTTGAAAGACCGTTAGCCTCGTGGTTTCGGTGGTTCAAGGTGGGCGAAGAGGCTTTGGCATGGTTGCCAGGTCAGGGGCGACCCATGGCTGGCAAGGGTGGTGGTCAAAAGGAGGACATTGAGCAGATTGGTGAGATTGGCTGTGGAGTGGCTGTGCCCGGTCGTCGCATAGCCTCCCAATGCTGCTCTAGTCAATTGCAACAGCCCTACCATAGACCGACTGTATCTGGCCATGTCGCTAAAAGCGGTGATCCTGCTCAGGCAGATGTCGTCACAAGGTATGCGGGGGTGCGCATGTACGGTATCGGCGGGGAAGCCTTAGCAATAATGAGCTATGGGAGTGACTGCACAGGTGGTACTGATTGTCCCTCTCATGACCTGGCTGTTCTAGGGACGAAGGTGGAGAAGGAGGGAGACTACAGGTTAGAAGCTGCGGTCTCGGATGGGTTGTGGAAGGGCACTAGGATTGTTATTCTGCGAGATAAGTTGTTTACTAGGCTATGGCAGTGCATCCGCATGTTTGTTGCTTCTCCAGGCCTGATGTACGGGGTAGAATCCGACATGCAGGCTGGAGATAGTGCAAGGCTCAGTTTAATTCCCTACCGAATAAATCCTGCTCGACAGCCTGTGGTGCAAGCAGAGCTGGATTACTTGTTGACGAAGGGTCTGAGGGATAAGGAATGTCGTGAGTGGTCGTTGCCTGTATCTATGCAACCTGTGTTAAGTGGCAAGATCAGTGAGTGTGTTGATTGCGAGAGTGTGTGTGCATTATCCCTGACAGACGCCTATACCTTATCGAGAGTTGACGACACCATAGACCGCCTCGGGGCTGCATCGCCTATCACGAAGGTAGAACTAGTGAAAGGTTATTGGCAGGCCCCGTTGCCGGAAAGAGCGAAGAGAAATGCCAGTCTTGTGATGAACTGGGCAGTTTATCAGTGCCAGGTGTTGTTTTGCTGCCGGGACACAAGTTGGATATGTGGCATGCTAAGGGCACTTATAATGTTTTGGCTGATTGCTTGTCACGGGAGGGTTTGGTTGCAGGAGAACCCTCGCCGTTCAGTCATTGTGTGTTGAGTGTGGAGGAAAATAGGCTGTCACTGTAGTTCAGCCGAAAAAAAAAAATAAAATAAGCAAAAAACCTTATAAAAACTCTTTATTTTATAACGTGTAGGATTTTGTATAAGATGTTGTGGCAGTATCTAAGTTGAATGTTTTCGCTTATTGTCGCTAAGTTAGTTGAACTTGCTCGGTGGAGCGCAACAGTCTTTATTTTTTTTATATATAGTGCCTTGTGTCGCAACAGTGTGTGGTACTATGAGAAGCTTTCTGTTAGATATGAAGAACTTAGTCAAGTGTCTTATATCTTGGGGGAGGTGTGACGCTCCTGCATAGTAGCCACGTGCGGGCATGCGCGAGTGTCGGCTGCCCAGCCGTTTAGAAACCGGCTGGCGGCAGCCGGCTGGCCGGCTTTTCCTTAGTATATATCCTACGACAATGTAACTAATGTCTGGGATATTCTTATGTTGTTTCACAGCTTGAAGCTGCCCTTATTCTTAACCAACACATCTTAGTATATTTTATTCTCGATAGTTGATTGTTTCATTATTATATGTAAGATGTAAGTCTAGTGAGAGTGGGAGGAGACGAGCGGGAGAGAGAGAGCGAGCGAGCAGGGTGTTGGAGGTGAGTGTTGCTTTTCCTCCTCCTCCCTCCTCCCTCCCGGAGGAGTTGCTCGCCCGCGTGGCCTTTTCTCTCGGTTTTGATTGGCTGGTGGTTCCTGGCGCCTTCTGCAGGCCTGCTGCCGGGTGACGTAGCGGCCTGTGATTGGCTGACCACCGTGCCTTTGTGTGGGATCCTGGAGGGGTCCAGAGGAGCTATTCTCCTCAGAGCTCACCTCACTGTTGTACCCTTCGGACCCCCTTGATATCTATCCCTCTCAACCCCACTTAGAAACTTTCTCTCTTACTTTGTATACCTTCTTTCCACTACTTCACCAGTCTATTTAATTATCCCATCCCCTTGATAGACCTTATATCTATCATTGTATTAACGACGAGCTCTCAGATAACTAGATAGGATTTTGGGCCTTATGCAGAGATATAATTGTTAATGAGACCTAGGAAGCTTTTTTGTTGTCTCATATTTGGTGGTTTCATGCTTGCTAGTGTGTTCTTGTGGCAGGTGAGCAGGGGCTAGACCGGAGGGGAGGTTTTTTGCGATCCTTTAAGTAAAGTCTGCTGGTGCGAGTCCTGTGGACCTGCACGACTTTACTAGGATACCCGTGGGAGTCTGGGGGCATTTTCTTGTCTGTGTGCCTGTGTGTCTAGTGTTGTGTTGTGTGAGAGCCCTTGCCTAGTCCACTCAGCACTGCGCTAGCACGTCTTGCTTTTGTTTTAGGGTCGCCAGGAGAGAGTCAGATACTCGGGATCTGAGTCTCTCAAGAGAGCACCCTTTCAATTAGAGTAATTTGGCGCACAGACTTGGGAACGTCCCTAGGCTAGAGCAGGTGGCTCAGCCCGGGTATCCGAAGCCTATATCATTCCGGCTAGACCTCTGCCACCTGGCAGATTAACAGCTAGCGGTTTATTATATCTGTATGCTTGTTATTGTGCCACAGTTTACCGTCTTTGTGAGCATTGTGAGTCAGGGTGTGGCTTAGAGACTCTGTCCGAGCAGGCTTGCCTGACTAAGAGTGAGAAGCACACCTGTATGTGGTTATGTTGCGAGTTGCTGCCTTTATTTAATTATACCTATGCCATTATACACAGTAGGTCCTATCACTAGTATTTATTCCTGCTTATTAGTTAAGAGTTCTCTAAATCCGTAACGTACTTTCTTTGCTAAGCATCAGATCCTACAGTAGCCGCATGCAGTTTAGAAATCTGCATCTTGTCTACCTGTACGATGTTTTGAGGACTGTTTGCTCTCACCTTCTTTCACGCAGGGGTGATTAGTTGTATTAATT